>OZ030375.1:1211209-1778926 GCA_964023945.1 Ectemnius cavifrons
GAAACCTCCAAGATTTTTTTCAAGGAGAGGTATTCCATAATAAAGGGCGGTAAAGTATAATGCACCACTTAGGAGATCATAGAAGAAGGTAAACATCCGATACGATTTAATACGAGTCTCAAAAATAGCCAAGCACAGCACACGATTGAGCCAGCAGATTGGGATGAACGTGTCGTGCACGCTTCTTGGTGTCCAATTCATATTTTCGTCTGTTTCTTGATTCTTCCTTTTTCTGAAAGTTCCACTTTTTTCTCCCGGTTCTTCCACCCTTCTTCTCTCGTCACTATCGGTCAGTGGACTGCAAATGAGCTTCCACCCCATTGCAACACCGGTCAATTACGACACCGATATAACTGAACATATTGCTCCACGATAATTGTTCGCATGTCTCGTAAAGTGTGCCGTCTTGTATACTGAACAGCAACAGTTTCTTCGGTGAAGTGATCGCGAAAGACTGATGAGATCGCGTGCCATTAAAAGCAGACCTATCTAAATAATTACTATATTCCCCTGGCAGCTAATTTCTGTCACATTGCGCTTGACCTTTCACCCTTTTCTACTATAATTACGTTAATATTGAGATTCCATATGAGGCAATATCTACTTGTATTTTATACGAACAACGCTTTATTAATTTGAAGAATTTGCACAGTAAATAATTGAAAATAGGAAGGTAACACAAAAATTTCAGATTTTCCCTACTTGATATACACATGTTAATGAAGTTAATAATTTACTTTCCTACTTTATTAGATTAATTAGTTTTCGAGATAAAAACTCCGCGCTCATTACTGTCGCGCAAACAAAGGCACTCCTTTGCGGATAATAGTACAGGCTATCGAATGCCATGGGATCGATACGGTGACATTCACACTATTAGACGAGAGTTAAATAAAAACTCAAAGGTGTACTTATGCATCGATGTAACCCACTTTAGCAGTGGAGAAAAAGGTGTAATTATACAGTATATACCTGAAACCTACTAAAAGAATAATAGTCAATTTCAAACTGATTCTCTTTATTAGAAATGCATAACAAATCTTATTGTAAAGCTGGCAACTTTTCAAACTTTATTAGTGGGTTGGTGGTAGTAAAGAATGCGCCGTCTTAGGATTGGAACTCGCTTGCATTAAAATTACCAAATAGGTCACGACAGTGCCGAAAAGCTGTGGGGAACAATACATCATGATTACTTCCAGTTCCATTCAAGGATGTTTTGTCAAAAAACTAGGGAGAAGACACACCATTCGCGTGCAATCATTATCTAGACGTACGAAACCGGCGGCACTAAAGTGGATTGGATGGAGTATCAACTGCATACAGAACTGTTGTATCTGGACGAATAAATAAGACAGAGAAATGTACAATTGTTCCTTTCTTAAGAAAAAATCATTTTAATGAGGTGTACACGTTTACAGGATAGTTTTACCTGTTCCCTTAAATCCTCGTCCGTATGCAGGCGGTCAAAATCCCGGATGATTTGCGCTGTCACGTTCAACTGAGCAACAGCAGATCATTCGCATCTCAAATGCATATTACATGCCATTAAGAAATACGATAGATAACTTTTTCACCTCTCGATCGAAGGAACTGCAGGCGTAATTGATACCGATGACTTTAAAGCAGATCACCACAATCCACACCGCTATCATGAAAATCTTCATTATATCCGCAGAATGTGTTATGGACATCCGAGCTAGTCCCAAATACAAGTTGAACAGACAACCGATTATAAGCGTGAAACTTACTGCAAGCTCGAATAACAGCACAGTGCTGTAAGCACTGTTAACTAAACGTGCAAGCCTGACGATCTCCAGATGAATATGCCTTCAAACAAATGAAGAAAGATGAAACCTAGTAATAAAGTCTTAACAATTAGTAAAAGCTTACTTCGCAGCCGCAATGTATTGTTTAATGAAGTTGTTTCTATTACAGACTCTCATTTCGACAGTGACTCTCCTGAATCCGAGCGAGTAATCAAAATCAGTGTATCTCTTTACGTTTAAGTAGTCTATTGTCTCAGATGCTAGATCGTTTAAAACTTGAACTCTCCGAAGAACACCTCTGCAAGATTATAAAAATGTTTTGGCACACTTATTTCGGGCAACAATTCAACTGCGTTTGTTGAGTGATTACCTTACGAGGACAGTGAATGTAAAATCGACGACGAAGTTCTGGGCGATCGGAATCAAGCTAAGAAGGGTGAAGCCAAGCGTGTACATGCCTTTGAACTCTATGGCTGTCCAAAAGTAATCGGTTATGCCGAGTAGAAACATTACAGCGAACCATATAATTAAATAAAAAATTATGTATTGCGCTGCTTCGTTGTAAAGGTTCGCCATGCCCAGTTTCAATAAAGTTCTGTCTAGAGTCGCAAATTTCTCTCTCATTAGCTTCAGAGTCTTTAAGAGAAAATGTAATAATTATTCAGTGGCAATTGCGTTGTAACTCATGAGGCCTCTCGTTTTTAAAATGACGTATATATGTGACACTTAAGATTGCAAATAAAAAATCAAGAATAAGATAGTCGAGCAGATAACAACAAACACAAAAACTTAGACCGTCACGGTGTCAATATACCAGTACAATAGGACACATGTAGCTACAAGTGTTAACGAATATTGTAACCGTGCACTATACGTACATTCACTTTCCCCCAGCCGTTGATGATAGAAACGGTAGCAACCGTAACATTCACGCACAGCATCGGAATAAAAACGATCTTTGCGCTAAACTGTAAATACGTAGTTATGTATGAAACAGAGCCGATGAGCATTGAAAAGTAAGTGGTTGCAAGTAACAATCCGTAAGCCACGCTAAGAATCGGCCGACGATGGTGAGTTGGGATCTCGAAAACACCCAACCCAAAGAGCCAATTGAGCCAGAAAATTGGAGCGAGCACTTCGTGCACGGTTTTCGGTTTCCACCTCATAATTCTATCTGGTTTCAGAACTTTACACTGATCACAATCCGGGTATGAATAATTAAAGCTTTAACTTTGTCCGGATCAATTACATTTTCTTTCATTAAATGGTAGTTTCGTAGCACACGCGTGTCTTCCTGCGGGATGTCAGCGCAGAACTGAAATGCTCTGGTAATGAAGGAATAGTGCTGGGTTTTGGAAAATATGTACGTAAATTTCTGTATTATTATTACTTGACAGGTATAATAGAACCCTAGGGGCCTCAAGCAACGGTGATAAAAGATCTCGCGTGCTCCGCGAAACCGAAATTATGAGGAATGAGGAGGCAAGACTCGAATGTGTTGTCCTTATTATCTTTTCATATTGAACATATTATTTTCGGTGCCGATTGAAGGAGATTAGCAACGTGAAAAAAAGAAAACCACTGAATAAAATGACTTCATAAATGTTATTTCGAAATTACAACAGTGTCTATATACGATCACTACAAATCTTCAGTATAATATCCATAAAGAGGTCCTTCATAATAAGCTCTTTCCATATCGGGTGACTTCCTTCTGATCCTCCTGCCAACTGGCTCTAAATCAGCATAACACTTATCAAAAACTTTGTCTACAACACCTTCAGCTACTTCCCTTGGTGCTTTTCTTGCGACCATCACCGACTGTACTGCTTTTTCTTTCACACACAACTAAAATCCAAATATTTTCTGTAGGGAAGAATTACTCTAAAAATACTTCTGGGTGTAAAAACTTACCCGATGTGTTTGTTTGATATTAAATGGTGATGATAATCCTTGAAAAAATGAACTTAGAAAACTACAGTGCGTTAAATTGGCTGCCCTGATCTCTGTGCAGGCTAAATGCTCTATATTTCTGAAATTAAGTTTATTTTGGCACCAGTCGAACATATGGATCATCTCATGAGCCAGGATGCCTTGAATCATTGGGCTAAGCGAGGAATTTTGGCAAATGACAATCTACAAACAGTGGTAGTATAATTTAATCCAAGTTTGACACACTAAGACATATTCTCATTTTTACCTGATTGAGTTCTGGATCATATCCACCAGTAACATTTCCTGTGCACACCTCGCAAACAATGTGTCGGCGCATATCAACTTCACTGAAATTTTCCACCTCGGTCAAAAACAAGGAAACCAAGGCTTCATTTGTATTAAACAAGTGCCGAGGTCTTGTGCAATATAACTTACTAAATTGCAGCTAAACCTCGGAGATTAATACAACTGTGTTACGTACCATCCTGCACTTTTTAATGCTGCCATCATAAGCCTAACTAAATAGCCTAGAATAGACACAGAAAAGAGCAATAAAACACTTTATACATTCTATAGTTACAAGTGAAAATTCAGGTAGAATATACTTCAACAATTTCAATAGATGTATTGCAAGAATACAATTATTGCAGTTGGTGATATTTTAATTCATAAAATTCATAAAATTATGGCCACTATAAAAGGTTAGTGTACACAACTGGCTTTCACTTACTTGTCTGTATGCATTTGTACACGTTCATTTCGCATTTAAGTTTATGCTCGTTCTCTCGTCCCTCCATGCCGAACAATACTTTGTACCAAGTTCTCTTGAATGTACCCCGTCTTTCGGGGTACATGTCATACCCGTAGCCCACATCTTGGTCCAGATTTGGATCTGATTCGTGAGGCGGTGCAGTATTGCTAGACATGGTTATCAGATAATAGTAGCTATCGGTATCCGACAGGATAAGCCTCGCGAGTTGACAATGCGATTCATTAACATTCAGTCAGCAATTTGTTATGATGCACGCGATTCGATGTCTCATGTTAGAAAAGGTTACGCCGAGAATCTTGCATCACATGTTACCATAGACAGGGACCGCCACCGCGCAATAACGCCTAAAAATCTGTTCGCTCCATAAGAAAAAGACGGAAGTATTGGTGGGAAATACCGGTCTCTTTCTTTTCCGACGATATACATAGTATTTATGCGCGAACAATTAATAGTACCTCTGTTCTTAGTTCGCTTAGATACTACAGAATATTTCAGGAATGCATTTATTTCTTTTATTTGCATTGAATACCGTTCGTTTACACTGCCCGCGGGATTAATGATGTAACTGTGTTTAAATGAATGCTGACATGCCGCTCGTATAGCAGGACCGACTGAACTGGACTGGATTGAAAATGGCGGTCTCGAGAGCTTGAGGGAGCTGGCGACAGAGGGCAGGCCAACCGTCTCGAACATCGAGAGCGAGAGGTCGACAGCACCGCGCCGAAGCCACACATATATGTTACACAGTATTTACATGCGCGTATGCAGAAATGTTCAGTATACAGTGATGTGGGTGGTGTGCAGCACTTTATAGCTCAATGCAAATCATTCCAGTACGGTTGACTGTGATTCACTGCCAAGTGCAAGGTGTTCTTACTATATTATGGTGTATTACGGAGAATTTTTGCTAGCACGAGTTTCTAGCTCATAGAAATTTTCTGATCCGTCAGTTATGAAGAGAGTAGTACTTTTCTTAAATGGCACTGACGTGAACGGCAAGGTATTAACATTCTACCATCTCTGAAAGTTGAATTACCAATGTTTAATTTAAATACCTCTTTTGTCAACTCTCCCTTGTCGCGATGATCTCAAAGTTCTTTGGGTCAGTTTTCCGCGTACAAGTTTTCTTTAATTACCTATCGACAAATGAACTGAATCACAAAATTGCTCTGTAATTGATGGCAGGCATTTATGATTACCCACTCATTAGAAGATTTACTGGCTGCTGCTAGTTCTAAGTTTAATATATCGGCGAAGAGACTTTTCACAACGCAAGGGGGTGAAATCGATGACATTCATTTAATTCGGTAAGGCTGGTTATTAACAGCAGAGAGTTGAGTCGAAGACATAACGATAATACACAAAACTTTAGTGAAACTTCAGGATTCCTTTTTAGGGATGACGATGTATTATATGTTTCAAGTGGGGAAGACTTTATATCATTAGAAAAGAAATGTGCTCACGCCCATACAAATAGTCATTCGCAATGGGTTACTCTGAACGTTGGTGGAAAGTATTTTAGTACAACAAGAGACACTTTAGTTAGAAAAGAACCTACAAGTATGTTAGCCAGGTAACTACTCATTAAAGACCAACCATTGTACTAATTCTTATTACTTCTAATGACAAATAGTACATTGTTGATAGGATGTTCAGTATGCCGGAAGATAGTGAACAGATAATAGAACCATGCAAAAGAGACCAAAACGGTGCTTTCCTAATAGACAGAAGTCCTACTTACTTTGAGCCATTATTAAACTACCTCAGACATGGCCAAATAATATTGGACGCTAATGTTAATGTTGATGGTATAAATACTACCCTAATGAGATCTTCGATGTGATGCTCCAAAATAAATTTATAGGAATACATCCGCTGTGTTCTAGGCGTCCTTGCAGAAGCAGAGTTTTATAGATTAGAAGGTGTCATTCCAACTCTTACTGAAATGATTAATGAGGACAAACAGCGTAAGCACGATGTGATATTTACCCGTGAGGATGTACTTAAGGCAATTATGTCGACACCGAATAGTGTGAAGCTCAGATTCCAAGGAGCTAATTTTCTTGGTGCCGATTTGGCAAAGCTGGACTTGCGAAATATTAATTTCAAAGTGAGTCTCTTTGTGTTCACTGAATTTCATGACTAGCCAAATGGTATTTTCATTTGCCTAACTTTTTTCTCTCTACAGTACGCAGTTTTGCGTAACTGTAATTTGTCAGGTGCGGATTTATCAGGTTGTTGTTTCGAACGCGCGGATTTATCGCACTCAAATTTAGTGGGTGCCAAGCTCATAGGGGTTAATATGCTATGTGCAAATCTCGCAGGGGCAGATATGCGTTCTTGCAGTTTCCAAGATACTGGACATATAGTGATTTCGAATGTGGAGGGTGCTAACTTGAAGGGTGCAAATCTTGAAGGCAGTAACATGGAACAAGTAGATCTTCGCGTAGCGACATTAAAAAATGCTATCCTTAAGAACTGCAATTTAAGGCATGCTGATCTTGCAGGCGCAGATTTGGAGGTAACGTTAGATTATATGTGAAGGTCTGAGGCGCAACTTTGTTTCCTTGGGTTAAATACAGATTTTGTATGTTCTAGTCTTCCAGTTTTGCGGGGTCAGACTTGTGGAGAGCGAATCTGCGTGGAGCTAATTTCAAAAATACAGTATTCACGCATATGGTAACGCCACTCCATATGTCACAGACTATGTATTGAAGCTTTTTCTATTCAAATTTGAAGACACAAATTCCAGCACGACGGTACTGGTCGAAGTATGTAGTTCAGAAGTCAATAGAGAATTTTTTCGAGCAATGTTTTAGAAATCGCGACTTGCGATCAAATACAGTGAAACTGAGAACTGCCTAAATTAGATCCTGGGATTGTATAAAAATAGTGGTGGGATCGAATTTATTCCTCCTCCACTGTTAAGACCGCCACTATGTCAAATACCGAATTACTGAATCTATATGACTGAGAAACATAATAATTTATTGATACATTAATTGTTGCGAACACAAAGTATTAATTTTTATAGCATATATATTATATATGTATTTTTGTGACATAGGGTATTATAATTTTCATTAATATATTTCTTCAGTCCAAGTAATGATAATTATGATGGATTTAGTATTGTTATCTTTTGTTTTTTGTTTACCCAAATATTTGAGGACTTTGGATTGCAAAGTGAATACTATTATTCAGAGGGATGTATGTATATCCTAGAGAAGAATGGGATTCCCTTAGTCTACAATCGAATCACAAGAAACATTGTTTTGCTATGCCTGTCAATACGCAATAATCCCGCAACAATTCAGATCTGAAAATTATTGTACAGCCAAATGACTGAATAAATATTTGCGGAATGGTTTTTTATTATTTATCTTGTTGGTATATTTCCCGTTGATTGCAACATGTATTAAAACTTCCTAATATTCATGAAAAATTTCCAATTAACCGGTTTTCCCCTTGAGTTCCGTATCATAAATCATAACTCACATGCGATCCGCAGACCTTTTTACACGCGAGCGCTCCCAGTGGCTATTGAGCGTGCACTTTGAGGCTTGCGTCTCATGCAGCTTAATTGCAGAAAAATCACGAATCCCGATTTAATCAAAGGTTAAGGACAGCGCTTTCGCAGTACATAAACTTCCGCACGCAAGTTTATTGTAGTTCAAAATATAGGCGGCACAACCTCCGTAGAATGAATTTAGTTCACAATAACTTAACCCTACGGTTGGTTTCCAGTCTACCAATAGTTGATTTGGCAAATACCTGTAAAAGAACGACACTTTCAAGATTGAAATATGTTTTTCCTGCATCATATTGGACGGAGGGGTGAATTTTTTGTTACTATATACAGCTAAACCTTGGATTTGAATAAACTCTTACGTCAAAGTATATGTATACAGAAAAGTGCACCGGAGAACAAACCAAATGCAACACAGAGAGGGACAGAAAAGTACGGAGAGCGCACCAAAGTGGAAGAGGGATCGAAGGAGGTATATATGCTATGACAAGGCCTAACATGCGATTGTTAGTAGTGTGTGCCGTCGTATTGTGTACTAAAGATCCGAGGGAAAGGTACGGGTACAAGTGGTCACGTACGCCGGCTTTGTCAGACGAGACCTATCTGCCAATCTAGCTTCGAAACTTCTATTCTACCGAGCGAGAAGCTTTTTTTGGTGTTTTAAACCGATCCGTATTGCCACGCTGACAAGCTTTTATTGTTTGTCTGCTACTGTCACTTGCGATTGCTTTCACGCTTCTGTACCGAGAATCACTAGATTTCACTCACGCTATCAGAGTATTAAGGAATATTATACTGTGCCCACTAATTCATGTATACACCACTTGCTTTGACTGGTGATCCTCGTGATGTCTTATCGCACATTTATCGGCTCCACTGATCGGTGGCGCGCTATACTCGGTACTCCGTAATGCCTTCTTGTAGTAAACCGGTGTCTAAGAGGCGCGTCCGTAAGAGTTCCTTTCATTCGATTGAGAGGACTCCGTAATACTGTTTGACCTTTGACGAGCTGCTATAATGATAATGGCCTTCCCACTCGACCGAGTTACTTACCTGTCTCTCATATTCAATCGACACAGAAGTCATGGTATAAGTGTGAGATATCGGATCTGAGTTATCCATGACTTGTCGATATCTTGTTAGCTATCCACTTGTTGCATATGAGTACTCGCATCTCGAGTACTATTTATAGAGAATATAGGCGTTTGTACGAACAAGATACAATCAATTGGTCGATTAATATTTTAATAACGATAGAACTCTTCACCTATAATAGAATATTGAAGCTTCAAGCCGCACCGGTTGAGGTAACTCTCAAGTACACTGGGCGCTGATTTACGACTTGTTGAGAGTTACGATGTCGTTACAGGCTTTCATGAGTCAACGTGGCCGTCGTGAACTATTTCTACGAGAGCTCCGGAACTTCTTCTAAGTGTCACGTGTGGTAAGCCACATAATTATCTTTCTTGTTGCGGATTTAATGTTAATTTTGCAACCGGTGTGTGTGAGAGGGAGGCATGGGAGCATTCGAAGTTCTCTCGTCAGTTCATACGTGCACGGAAGACAGTTTTGAAAGTTTCCGAAACAATGCGCTACCTGTTTCCTTTGCCCAACTATTTTTGAGTTTGTTCAGACCTATCGAGAATATCCAGAATGTTGCAAAAGTAGTTCGACCATCCGATGCAAACGGCAGTGAGCATTTTCGATTAATATCAGCCTGGATGGTCGAGCCAACCGATGATAAATTTCCGTGGCACTTTATACTTTATAGAGACATTCATTAAGCCAACATCGCGCGGTCGGATGAAAAATGTAGCGGTTGCATAGAAGGCCGCTCGGCGGACAGTAACTGTCGTCCGAGCTCGCGCGCACAGAAAAAAGAAGATCTTTAGGTCTAAAATGAATGGGGATGACGAAGGTTAGCGTGCATTTCCAGAGAAAAGCTTGGCGAAAAGGAAGGCGCGTGATCCTGCGCTCTACATACTTAGAGAGTGCTGTCCGTGTGGTGGATGTGCATGCTATGGTTTCGACACATTCAAATACTGCGATGAAAACCCCTCCGAGGATTTTTAATGAGCGGGGTTTGACCCGCTTTACAAAGTGACACGTCGATGAATAATCCTTTGACAGGGGCTAAATAGCTACACGCGTTTTGACGAGAAAGAAGAAAAATGTCTCGAGATACACGTAGGGTCGAGCATGTAGGTAAACCAGGTTGCCTGGTTCCGGATCCTACCTCTGATGGGATTATCAAGTAATCCCCACAAAGTAATTTAACCCGTGCGAGAAAGCCATGGTGTTATTTGGAACTAGTTGAAATTTCTGGACATGGTAGATGTGCGTTTCGAAGCCATTGTAACTTTAGCACAGCTTTATGGAGTGCACGCTCCTCCACTTCACTGCTTATATCCGTGCCATTCTCATTTAGATGGAATAGATATAAGTCCCGTGAGGCATATTGCTCATGAAACTGCTATCAAACACACGTTATCGATAATTGCTGGAGAAACAAAGTGACTCTATCGTTATGTAGCAGTTACCGACCAAAGACTACCAAGTAACAACGTTCTTTTACCTGTTATTAATCAATGTCCAATCTAAAAGATTTCCGGCAAGCATCTGACGTGTTTACCCCGGCGATCGATACGACTCGCTTGCACCGGGCTAGGGGGATGGACCGAGAGGAACGATGCGCAAAAAGAAGGTTGCCGTTGGATTCCGCAGGAAAAAAGGCCGAACGATACCATATTTATCTCCAGTCGTAAGCTTGACAGAAATTACATGTCAAGAAAGATTCCATACAAGGATATCGGAGCGCGACGATCGCTGGTAACTCTGCATATTGCATAAACATAGATCACCGGAGATATTAAACGTGTCTTACATAACGGCGAGCGGTTCTCCAGCGGTTGCTTTAAGAATTCCATTCATCGGTTGTTCGCCATCAATCATGGCGAATCCTATATTTCACCGCAGAATCACTAAGTTTCGCTAAATCCGCTTAGAAAGCTATTTCCGGAATTTTTATGTGCGCAAAGTTTACTTATGCAATTATCTAAAGACTACTTAAGTGGAGAACTGTGCAATTTTACGTTATAGTGTTCTGTAAAGAAGGAGAATGAGGGAGACGATGAAGTGCATTTCTGGGGGTGGTTGAAATAGGTGCGGGAGAAGCAGTGGCGTCAGGCTGTAGCGTGTTTCGGTGGGACGAGGGTGAGGGGGATCGCGCGTGTCGGGGCTGCCGGGGGTGCCTGGAGTTGGTAATCCAGGGGTTGGAAGCCTCGTCGCCTCGTAGTGTCTCCGCGGACACCAGGAACGTCGGCACGCAGTCCTCTCTGCGCACACGTCCTGACGCGCCGCTTATCATCTCTTCTCTTCTCCCTAGATCTGTGAGCCTCTCTTTCCTGCATTGTTCTTCAGCAGTTTGCAAACTGCAAGATACGCCGCGATCTCAAAAGGCGTGAACCCTCCTCATTATAAATCCAGCCGAATAAAATTTCGATGAACGCATTTCAACTCCAAGAATAAATAACTATAATGAGACTGTTCCAAGAAAGAAGCGGAGGCGGAAGATTCGTAGGGTGATAACTGAATTACAGTACGCACGTGGAATTCACGCTCGGGATTTCGACACGTGGCCGAGGACTCTCAAATTTTGGGACTCACAACCACCGATTCGTTGCTATTGATTTTTTTTTGCAAGCTTTCGTGTCAGAACAAATGCGATTACGTTGGACCGCAGTGCATTGCGCGATGTGATATCTATGAAGGCGTCAGGGGCAAACCTTGGCGAACATTCCCGGGAAATGGAAACGTATTCGAATGATGGACTAACCACGGCAACCTCGAAACGAAACACTTTTGAAATCGGATCACCGATTGCGCGAATGCATCATCGAATGTTCCCCGTGATCTTCCGGTGTTTTTGTTAGCCTTGTGTCATTGTTTATGTGTGATTCACGTGAAATGAAATAACATGGCGAAGCGAAGAGTGCCTGTAAAACACTTGTGTTTCACTTCATAAACTGGCATCCATACAGTGTCCCGTTCTCAAGTTCCTCCATGAATGGACACTTCTTGTTTTAACCTTTTCGTGAAACGTCGGACGCAGGCATGTACAAGAAACATCATAGCGGACGATGGTGTGTTGTTCACGTGATGATTTAAGGCAGCAGATAAAAAAGAAACGGCCTCTCAACTTCGCTTTAAATTACGTTATCTCTCGTTAAGGTAAGCTATTTCTCGAGTTTCTTGAACTTTTTACGATTGGCTTTCTCCCCTTTACCATATACAAGCTGTATCAGTTGAATTTCAATTTCCACGCTGCCAAGAAGGTATTAGGCGACAGCCGGTGTAGAAAGCACATTGGCTGCTTTGACACGATTTCACTTGATTCTGCGGCGTTGCAAAGGATTCCTATCCATTAGAGTCGACCTTTACCAAATATCCGTGTCCAGAACTTCGCATAATAATTACTGTGAAGCTATTTCATGGATTAGCTTGATTTTGATTAGATCTAGTGGGCGCGAGTATCGTTAGTAGCCACTGACATATCATCGCCTGGCTTCGTGACAAAGTAGCAATCAGATCATTTTGTATTTAGAACTATATCGATCCATCCGTGATTAACATTGACAAAAATTTGTAAAGCGATCCCACCCAAACCTCAGTTAACGTAAATGCTTTTAATCCTAAACTTTTTCTTTAGAGTCAATTAAGCCGGTAAAAGATGTAAAACAAAGACATTTTTTGTACAGAAATATCCAACTCGTTGTCGTACCTAATTTGTTTTAAGAAAGATCTCTGAGAAAATTTTAATATGATTTGTAATGGGATCTGTCAACTTCATGCTCACGGTATTCGTATTTCACAGTACGAGAGCGCGCACTTCATCACAGCTTGTCGGTCGCATCACTCGTGTGTATAACTTCCACGTAATATGCTATCATTTGATTTCTATGCCCGTGCCTGTCAGCCTGTCAAATCAGATCGGTGAAAAGAACTTCATCTTTTACAGTACATACATACATAAGATATAGGTGAAAACTACTCTTAGTAAGTCTTCCATGGATTCCAATTCGGCTTCAGATGGGAGGCATCTTCCCTACGGAACAATTGTTCCACCAAGGAACGGGCTCGAATTTTTCAGCACCCGTTCTGGTTCCCTCGTCTACTGGATAGTGTATATTGCACTATTTCGACATGCACCTGCGTTCGCGTTATTTATAGGATGCGTCGAGTCGAGCAATATATTGTTTCGCTTATTCAGGCTAGTGGTGCGCACAATACACTAGCTGTCGTTTCTAATAACTTTGCCTAACTGTAATGTCACCATTTGTTTATTATTGTCGTGACGCTTCTGCAACCTTGGAAGCGATAAAAATATTCCATCTCGAATGTCACGGCGAAAGGAAGCGCCTGCGTGAAGTGGAAAGTATATGCTTTAATAGGCCTTTATGTTACCACCTTTGGAGAGCTAGCGTTCGACCATGCATTGACTCGAACTACTGGCGGTAATATCAAGGCGGCAGACGGTTACACGCTCGAGACCCCCTTTCTTATCGTACGATGAATTATGAAACTTGATTAAGAAGAGTGTTTAATCTGCGTTGAATAAAGCGTAACTATATTACGTACAGTGATCCGAGTGTTAGACTGCATGCTTGACTGTGGCCAGAAGGAGGGAACGCAGCAGGCCTATCAGAAATTTATTGAAATTGCGTTATCTCCCGCTTCCTTTCCTCCGCAGAGTTCTCAGCCGTTTGGATAAGCCACTGCTAAATTACCCCTGGTGAAATTGTGCCAGATAAGCGGCGTGAGCAGGCTCGAGATTCAGCGAAACTCATTTCGAACGTTGTGTTTGGTCGCGGCGAAGAATCGTGCGAGCACGCCGCGCAAGTGAGATAGGCAACCGATTTCGCGAAGGTACCATAACGTTTTAAACGCGATCCGAGTCCAATTGGCCAGAGTTTCAATTTTCTCCTGGTGCTGGAATGATAGCAAAACCGATAAGTGTGTTTGAGTTTACTATAATAGAGAAAGCACGGAAAGCACTCACAAGGCGAAACTGCAAGTCATAGAATTCCTTTACTTTTCAAGATGTATTTTCTTCGCGGATTTATTTATTTCTTTGATGAGTCGATAGTAATTATCGAGAACTTTAGAACTATTATAAATAAAGCTAGAACTCTTCAGTATTTATGATATTACACTAAATGAAATGCTAGCTTCACCGACATGATGTACTTCACTCGCACTTTCCTGTGCGGTCTTCCTGCGTCCCGCGAAACTGGAGAACTATGCACTACGACAATCGTAGATGTTACATGGTGAATATATTTCGGGTAGTAAGTCGAGCATGCTCTATACAGATTATACCTGAAAGACTTTCAACGATAAAGCTCGCGCGAAGGTATGATTCATCCGCTGGCCGGTTATCAGCGATCTAACTAAAATGCATCGGGACAGTAACTACTTTCAGACATGGAACCTTCTGCGACGCAAACACGCAGTCACACACACAACGCGGCCTCAAAATGCCAGTTATTTCAGGCGCGTATCTGTGTTGATGTGTCACACGGAACCAGTTCGACCAATTGGCATAATGCCGCTTAAGAATTTGCATACTACGTTTGCCTAATCCCGATGGGGTTCGTTGGTCTCATAGGATCTCAAATAAATATCTGCCGTACTTCGTCTTCAAACAGAATTCGGCAGAATTACGAGTTACTAATTAAAAGCAGCTATTTACTTAATATCTCTGGTTTGGAATTGATTGTTTAATAAAGAGGATTCCTTTGCAAAGCGTTCCACGCTACAACATTGGCTCAAAGTTCCTGTAATGCCGAATAGTGAGGCCGGCGAGGCGACCATTTCATTCTTACACTGGGAGAACTTGCTGGAGCAAAGCCCCAGCGAGACGTCCCGGAATTCAAGGCATTCGACTTCCGGCATAAAACGAACCGCTCCCGCTCACTATAATACCCGCGCGCCCGTCGAAGATAACATCTTCATTTAGGACGACGAATCTCGGATAGGGAAACTTTTCGAAGGAGACGTTGAGTTTCTAGAATTTTGTTCATTTTATTTGATATTCTGCTGCCGTGCGATTCAGAAGTCGTACTGAGCGGAGCAATCACTGCAGGAAAATCTAGTTTCCGTCCTTCCGTCAGCGCGGAAGAAACACCAAAGAAGCAAGGGAAATATATTCGCCTTTGGTAGTAAGCTCACATATAGACAAAACTTTCGATGCGTACCACCTGCCAGATTTCATCAACGTCATCGAACCATCTGCACCTGCACTTTTCGTTTGACTAGTAAAATGTAACACGAAATTGAAAGTAAACTTTTGGAAATCGAGATGAAGTAACAGCAAAATTCCCGCAGGGGATCTGATCGAAACTCGGTCAGGGACTTAAAAGCATCCAATAATATTGGGGTTGACCGGCGTCGTTAGTATTTTTCGTTCTTCCCCGGATTTCGACCCTATGAAATATTCCCGGTGAAGGTAAAGAGCCGGAAATATTGCTGTTGTGAAGAACGATGAATGTTGGTCTCGGTAAAATTTAGGCGGGGGATGCGACCCTTGCGGGGAGAAGGGCGGACAAATCGAAGAAGTGATGAAGAAATCGTTCGGCTTACTCCACTCTGGACTTTTCCACTCGAAGGAAAGTTTCTTGAATCCGCGCCAAATCCGACTACACGAGTCTCTCGTAAATTTTCAATACGTATGATGACACAGCGGCTGCCCTAGGACGATTTTTGACTTCCAATCCCTCTGTTTGTTCGAGTGATATTTCGATTAACTGGGTGACTTTCCTGAATGCAGCTATCGCCATGCATTTCTGATCGGTTTTCTCGTATTCCAACGAACATAAAGCACAAAGTTTTTTCGTCTGTATTAAATAAACTTCTCTAAAGCGGAAAATGTTTGGAATTTCCTCAAGCAGAAAGCAATATTGCTGTGTTGTAAATATAAACGCGTTTTTATGTGGTGAAGCGACGAATATCATGGTCCTGCAATTTTTACGATCATTCTCCACGATGCGTCATATGTATAAATATGTTTCCCCAGTTCCACCGCTAAAGGCGCGTATGTACCTATGTACACAAATCAGCGCCGTGTGTGCATGTTTTATTAAAAGCAGTGGCGATGCATAATTACAAAAGCTCTTCTCATCATATTTAATCTGCACACTTGTGTGTGCAGCTAGGCATTCTGTGGCTATTTCACTAAAGACTTCAACTCCCTGTCTTTCCACTCAACAATTTGAGTTCACTGTATGCTTGATTGCGGCAATGAGGAATTATAACTGTTGGCTTTCATCTCGCGATTACCGAACAGCTTTAAAATCATGCATTTCCTCGTAACATTTCCTGGCTCGGTATTTACTCGTATTATTATTACAGTTCTACTCCTAACCGGTAGTAAATTATGCATGGCAATGTTATTAAGAACTCGTAAAAATAAAATCGCAGTAGCGGTGATTGGCGCGTATATTTTTTCCTGGCTTAAGCGTGGACAGGCTGGATTGGAACGGATTTAATAAATCACACATCCGTTTGATTGATGTGTATTGAACGTTATAAACCAATGATGATACCACTCTGGATGAGTGACTACTGTTCATTTATGCTGCAAGAATCTATCTAGGCCTTTTAATATAGTTGTCAAGCAAATCCATTGTTGTATACAATATATTTTTTTATTAATATTATTTTGAACCTCCGTTCGTTCACAATACTTTGTCCTTGAGTGAAATCGATCCTATTAGAAGCGCACATCGACGACCAAAGTCGAGGACACGGAATATGATAGTTTCCATCGTGATAATTTGTCATTCCCTTCGCACTCCCTGCCGTTGGTGGCAGCCGCCAAGTCACCAGTCATTAGATCCGTCACGAGTCAGCCCAGTGAAGACATAATTTTTCACACTTCAACTCAGCGAGCTCACGGCACGATAAACACGCCGACAGGAGTTGGCGGAATATTTCACTTGGCATTGGATCCAGGGGACAAATGAAATATCGTGGGGCCCTGCCTTTTTCCCGATATCTCGTTAATCACTTCTGCGTGATCGATTTATCGCGCGCTCATTGTCTCGGCCTAATCGATGATGTGCGCTGCCCATCAGAGAAAAGGTTGTTGAGCAGCTCATATACGTAGTGATTTATCCGGGCAAACTCATATAAATACTACCTGATTCCGTGTACGAGAGATCGCTCAGTCGCATATGTGCATGTATACATACTCGTAAGGTTCGTGTGATCGATGATGCAACTATCACTCCACGAGATAACACTCAGTGCTACCGATAGTCCGATCGAAAACGTACTACGTGCACGACTCGTTGATACCGTATTAAACATCCCTCCCGAATTGTGCTCCAAATAAAATTTATTTTAAAATACACATAATTCTCTTTTAATAAAATACAGCGAACAAAATATTGGAAAAACTTATATGTGCCGTGCTGCACTCACCGATAACCCAGTTGGGTGGTCGCGCAAATTTTATTATGTTTCCGGCAACGCTCAATAAACACTAATCACAAGCAAATCGATACACTCTTATTACCGGCTCTTCTTACGTGTGGTAAGCCAGCATTAATCGGAAAATCGATATTGTTGAAACGGCGGAGTGGTGTGACGGCTCCTAAAACTGCTGATTGATTTCCAATATCCTCCGGGAACGGGTTTCCGGAAGTTGGCCTAGTTAGCTTGGTTTATTGCTCTCGACCAAGGTTGATCAATTAGTTGTACTCATTTATTTTAGTCGGATCTATGACTAGAGAAGCCGAGAGGGATTGAAACTGTACGGCGACGCTTGGGAGCATTTTCCAGGGAAAATCAGGTCGGGCGATCGCATTTCGTGCACTAGTCCGTCGACCTACTTACGCTCCACGAATCCCAACATAATAATTGGGAATGAGCGCAAAAGGCCACCACGTCTTTTTTCCTGTTTGTTCACCCCGGCCAGTATGTGTGTAAAGCTCTATCCGTGGTCAAAAAACCAGCTTTCACCCGATCCTAATTACGGAATATCATCGAAATGGAACACTCGTTTTGAAGCCTGAACTCTGA
This sequence comes from Ectemnius cavifrons, assembly GCA_964023945.1. Taxonomy (NCBI): domain Eukaryota; kingdom Metazoa; phylum Arthropoda; class Insecta; order Hymenoptera; family Crabronidae; genus Ectemnius; species Ectemnius cavifrons. The sequence goes on from OZ030375.1 coordinate 1,229,295, forward strand.
CGAAGTACTGCTGGAATCTTGCACAATTAAGATAGAATTAAACTCAGCAGGGCAAAAGAAAATTTTAATTAAAACTGCAGGACTTTTCTCGCGAGTTGCCATACTATGCCAGGATGTCGTTATTCTCACTGACAGGGGTAAAACAAAGGCAGGATGATGGGATCGACAAATCGTGATGACAGGGCCGATCACTATGTATCCAATAACCCTGCAATCCTGTACTTATTAGAGCTGCTACTAATTTGTCTCGGTTTATTAGCACCTATGTGTGTGGATTCGTTGATCCTAAATACCAGCTTGGAGTCAATCACGTTGTAAATACTCTCTCTCTCCCAAATTCGCCTATTCTACTTCACTCAGTCCTCAACCCAACTTAAACCCAACAATTGTTAATTGGCAAATGAAATTTAAGCACAATGTGCAATCACTCCGCGATATTAAGCAGAGATCCAAAGCGATGCTTCACACTCGAAACCCTTTAATCGACTTCTGCGAGCTTCATCGTTCGCTTGTGAAAATTTTAATTAAAACTTTCATCGCGCCATCTCAATTAATTATCAGCTCGGCCGGCCAGCGCGGACTATGCTAATACCTCTGTGCGGCAATTGCGAGGGCGAAATTGATTAGCAGACTGGATTGTCCCTGCCATAAAGATTACGCTAGGGGGTGGAAGAGGGGGTGGGAGACAGTGCTGGAGTTTATAAAATAAGAGGGTGAGAGGGCGGGGAAAGAATCTTATGCAAAATGCAGCGATTCGAGTGTAAGCGGCGAATCCGGATTCGCAATAAGGCGTCTCTAATCCCTGCAAGCGGGAACTGCAGACTAATTAAAACCTTTTGTGTTCCCGAGCGACGGCCCAGCGCTGCCTGCACTCGGCTAGCTTTCCGCACCTGGCTAGCATTTTCTTTGTAATGATATGTAATTTAGGGATTAAGGGATCGCTTATCTGTCGTGGCAGTGAATTTCCTGGATCCTGTTGAGCTACTCAAAGCGAAGAATGCTGGCCAGCGTTCCACGTTAAAAGCACTTGTAGAACCTTGTATCTGTCTTATTTTCAATTAGCCCTTGCAGCTCTCACTGCCTTAGAACTACTTACAATTAGTTACCTCGGCAGAAATGCGTACTGCGTGCAAACCAGCGTACTGATACTGATCGAACGCACATGCCTTTCATCAGTTCATCAACCACACTTCTTTGTGCACCTCGTTACGGAGGGAATTTTTCACGACCCTGTTAGCGCTTAATTAATCGCTCGCAGCGTAAAAAGGGGATAAAAAGTTGGTGGTTGTTTCGCAGCCGATAAAGCATACGTGTTTCTTCGATGTAACAGGCGATTATGAGGAAATTCGCTGGATTATCGAATAAGTTTAGGCGGCACAAACTTTCATCTTTGCCCGGTTTCTTAGCTCATCTTGAAGATCTCGTACAATTCAGGCATGTCCTATGAATGTTGTTACACGCTTAGCCGAATTCTGCCCGGAGTTAAACTTGCCAGCGTCAAATAGTGGAAGAATATTACAACCGATCGATCTAACCCTGGGAAAATCTGCCCTGTTAATTGAGCGAACACACGTGTTAGCAGTTTTAGACCCTTTTTATTTCATGCACGAGACCCGTGAGAAGCTGATCTCCTATGATTTATGGGTTACTACCTGCGGTGATGGGCCTGTGACTCTGAATAGGAAGCGTACCATTGTCACGTACTAAATCATTGTTCTAACCATCTTAGTCACTCTCATTTCGTTCGTGTTATCTTTTAAGAAAAGCGAGTATTTTCTTGAGTTTCATTTTGTTCCTCACAAAATGTCTGTACGAGCCTAGTGTTTTTATTTCGGGTACTTCAATCGAGGTAGGGCATTTGCAACACAATAGCGATGATGGAACTGTGGTGAGATGTGCTCTACTCTCCCACCGAACAAATTAGTGACTCTTTGTGGTATTGGTTCTGTGGTATCGGGCATGCACGAGTGACTATTCATGCTGAATTGTTGTTGTAATTCCTTCAACCGCCAGCATTGATTCACGGTATTGTCATTAGGGAAATGACTCTGCGGCAAAGCCAATTGTCGAAATTTTATTCCATCCGAATTCGCTTCCCGCAGTCAAATGTCACCCCAGATACTAAGCAGGCTTTTTTGGAAACCACTTCAATTCAATGGTCATTTGTGCTTTCCATATTGCACCTTTTACTGTGTAATTTTAGGCCAGTTCGATCCGTAAGCTTTAAGCAACATGAAACCGGGAGAGCTCAGGGTTTTTGCGAAATTCGAGTTTCGGTACTTTCAAGCGTCGCAGCAGCAGCAGCTTTTCATTCAAGCTAATTAATCTCGTGGCTGTGTAGTCAATGCAGGCGATGTTCGATTTTTCATTAAATGGTAATTAAACGTGGTAAGGGAAAAGGACTGCCCAGAGGAAAGGGTCGATGATCATATAATTATATATACTCTGTTAATTAGCAAAAAACAGGGATATATAAAATTAATAATTAAAAATGCGAAAGTTAAGGTGATCTCGAGCAACCATGGCAACTAACTTTCCGTCACGAGATGTGCGAGAAGTTCACCCTCAACTTGCGAATGGCAGAACTTGCGAAACGGGGTCGTGCGACGTATGTGCTTTGTTTTTCAAGTCGAATATAACTACCGTGGCACATGCAACTTTTTTGCCTGCTTTCATGCGCCACCGGCTGCTGATCCGATATTCCGGCAATTGTGTCTGCCGGCTAAATTACCATAAAATTCAACAATGCACCGAGACCGAACTTTGGCTTCGGTTGGAGCACTGCCGGTGCCGGAGGCTTTATGTTAATATTATACGACCTGTAATAACTTGAAAGTAAACGAAACTACAGATCGTTACGTGAGAGTAAATATTTGCGATGGATTGCGGCAAGTTAGCCGATGAGTACTTAAGTAACTCCTTGCTCTCACGATAGCTGCCCAGTGTTCATGCTACCCTGTTGCTCGGAGGAGTTAATATCGGTAAAGGTTAGGTAGAGGATAGCAGTAACCACCCCCTTTGTTGTAACGGTTAATCGAATCGGTTGTTCGTAAACCCCGAACGTGGCTGAAGTTATCTTGTTTGAGGGACTTGTTAACGATTATCTAAACACAATGTACGGTTAGTTTGAGGATGCATCGTTATCTAGGGTTGCCTAGTTTCCCCATCGCTTTGTTTTTCACTTCCGGGCACACTATTCTCACCCTCGCACCAAATGATTTGTCTGGACCGCGCACTTTCGGAAATTGATGCTGTGGATGCTTCAAGAAATAAAGCGTGTTTCTTTCGAGTGGCAGAGTTAAGTGTCCTACAGAAACATTTGCGAGCTCCTCGCCGGCCTCTTGATTTTCGCTTGCCGAGATTTCAAGGGTATCTGGAATTATCGAGGGGACTCGAAGCGAGATGGATATACGGAGAAAGAGAGGAAGAACTTCACCAGTTGTACGTTTACGAAAAATGCAAAATCATCATGTGCCACAAAAGCAGAGGGAATTCCGTTCAACAAAAACCCATTTTTGCCGATGCATGATTGAAACAATTTAAGCTGTCAATACCGATTTGTTTTTCATATTTATGTGTGTATTATTTAAACTCGCTTCTTTTGCCTTCATCGTGATTTTTATATTCAAATCGAGGATTTCGAACGTGGTGATTTATCCGAATGATTTATTTACTTCGATATTGCATCACGAGGAACGGGCTACGTGACAATTGCTATTGACATGGTTCAATTAAACTTACAGCGCACGCAAAAATACCTGTCCAGCTTAAATTGAACATTGGGCATCAATTTTAAATGACGAAGGAACGACCATTCTATTTTCCAAGAACGCAATGATGAACAGTGAGGTGAACTGTGTTGCAAGCTGCGTGAGACTGTTTTCATTCGTAGCGGCGGCGCATTATCGAACAGTGGATTCGACCGGTGAAACCAAATTCCCGCGAAGAGCACTTGTGGTCTTTTATCGGCCTCGTCGATCGAGAGGCCATCCATCATTGATGCCAGGATGGCCTGGCAGTTGCAGTAACGAGAATGCTGGGGGACTCCATTTCATATCGGAAAACACTACATAGGTGTAATTACGAGGAGTACACATTAGTCTCACCGGTCATTTCCCGGCTATGAAATCCGCTCTACGTATTTTTAATGGTATTCTCGTGAACACACAGACTTCACCATATTTGCTAATTCCTTCCGGTGCGTATAAGTAATAAGGAATATAATTACTGCCAAACTAGTGGTAACTAAGCGTAACTGTACAATTCCGCTTGGTTGCCGCACGGTGAGTTAAATCACTGTCTCATATCTCTTGCCAAGAAACGGGTACTTAATGCGGGGGCAAATAAGCTCCCGTTTCTTGGCAGTAATGCGACGCATCTAGAAGCAATTCTCACAAATAAGCGTGAAATATGTTTGGAAGTAAATTGAAGTATAATCTATTTGGCACAGCTTATGTGAAGAAGAAGCGAATACCTATTCTGACCGTCGTGTCTCGTTCGACCTCCTTTAGGATCGTCTATCCATTCTACCTATTCGAGACTTCCCCTTTATCACGTCCGGTTTAGCATTCTGATTAATTGCATTTGCACTTGTAACTTGTAATAGGATCAAGAGAGATAGGAAATAGTTCATTTCCAAGTAGAGGACAATATTTAAGGTTCCAACTGGAATTTTTCTGACCATCGAACAAGTCGGTTAATTGCTCGGTCCGATTTCTAGCCAGCTGCTATTCGATAAATCTGACTTGCTCCAGCGACTCGGCCAATCGCTTTCTCGCACGAATGCGTCCATGAGGCGTCGCCCATTCGAGTATTTCTCATCGCTAGATATGCCATGGTCAGTGGCGTGCAGCTTTTGCCAGCAATTTCCGAGGATTGCCTTCGACCATTTGAATGTAAAACTCGATTACAACATTTCTTATCCGGCAAATATAATATCAGATCGCGGAGAAGCAAAGAAAGCAAAGAGGACAGATTTAATTCCGAGTGCCTAAAGACTACGAGGACCGTCTTCCGAGATAGAGAGTGTCTCTGTACTTGACTGTCGCCACTCCGAGGGAATGGAGCTAGGGGCTTTTTGAAAAGACAGGAGACAACAAAAGGTAGACAGCATGACCCCAGGCTAGCACGGTTCGCTCGATCTTGGATGCCGGAGGTGTGTTACTTATCTGTTAGAATCTGGGTTATGAGCACTAGGGCAGGTCGCGACGGAAAATCGAACCGGGAGAGGTGGTTACCGGGCACAAATGTCTCGCTCATCCCCTTCTCCTCTTCTCAATCACGGTTGCCTTGCCAGTATTCTCTTCACCCTGCTATATCTAATTCTTAAACTTTGTGTCTCTCGATTTTATCACATCTCCCAATATTAAAGATAACAAAAAATAGTCGATAATAAAAGCCATATGATTGAGGGTTGCGCGGTATTAAAGGTAAAAGAACGAATTCACTATTTTGAAAAAGGGTAAGAACAATCTTATCTGGGAGTGCAATGAATAACGGAGCAAATCGGGACTGGGGCTTAAATAATATCGATACGCTCGGATATAATGAAAGATGCTATACCGATATTCTTTCTTTCGATCCAATCCCATTGCGAATAGCGTCAAATCGAGCAGGGGGATTAGTTTCGTACCGAAAGTACAATTGATATCGCGTTCTATTTGCCGGTATCACCGCTGCCGACTTTCTTCTGCCGCTTTCTCACCTAAAGAAGATTTGTGCGTGGGTGGAGCAAGGAAAGTCTGCACAGTCGGCTTGCAGAGCCCACTTGAATGATCGCAGACAACCTCCAGTTTTGTCTCGGATGAACGTGCTGCGAAGAACAAGAGGGCAAGCGCGAGAACTGTGACATAAATTCTCACATTCCGACTATAAGTTGAAAGAATGTGGGTGGAGAGGTAAGTAAAATGGTAGATCAGTATAGCAGAAAACTGTGTGAGTAATGGGAGTAGTATTTCCTTCTCTAGTAGAAGAGAATTGTCGGGCAACCCGGGGATAGCAGGCCACCGATCAGACAGTTTTCCGATCGCACGAACTTTATCAAACTTAGAAAACTTTTGTGCGAAGCTTCTCCCACTTATAATTAAACGCAATCTTTCAATACTACATCTGTTGCTGATATCTAGCGTCCATTCGATCCGACGTATAGTTTATCGATGTGTAAATACAATGAAAATTGTGAGAGCAAACACATAAATAGGAGCGGGCGACCGTGTTAGGATTGTATGACGAGGAATGATAAAGGGGGTGAACTTTCGTTTAGGAAAAAAAGTACATAAATCAGGGTGAGATATTGAAGCTTTCATAACGTAAAGTACCGGTCGACCCGCTAAAATCCAAGACCAAATTTCCAGGTTCTCCATAATCTGGCTTATCCACAAATTTATCCCTAGCTGCCCCTAATACCCTCTACCGTAAAATAGATCGTCGCACGTGAGATACTCGATCCATGCACCCACCGTTCGCCGCCAGGCTGTAAAAATATTGCAGCGATAGTCAATTGGAGACTGCCGTGGCTAAGAATGCAATACCGAGCTGAGCATTGTTTGTTAAGCTCGATCGATCGAACGAAGTTACCCGGCGGAGCAATTCACTTGTAAATCAGAATTTTGTATGCAGATATATTTGCAACCTTTATCAAATCAATCTCCGTTGCTGCATACTGGCATTGTTTTTGCTGAGGTTTTTCCGCTCGTCTCTGCTCAAGTCTCTCCTGGCTTCTCCACGGCCCTCTGACAGGTGCAACCTAATTTTAAATTCAATTCAGACATCGGGGTTATTGCATTCCAGAATCGACCTCGTTGGCAGGAGAGGACGGGAGATATTGATAAGTGAGAGTGATGTAAAGCGAACCGGAGAGCTTGGCAGACATTCATGCTTTCAAAGTGTTTCGATTGTACGTGTTTTGGCATCGACCCTCCACCGAATATGTATCGTGACCTTTCAAACACGCTTCTTGATTAAGCAGGGATACCCGAGTTTCCTCCTTAATTCGGTTAATTAATAAAGCACATTGAAGCGAACATTTCCTATGTGTAGTGTACATCGAGCTCGTATTATGAACTACACTCTGATGCAAATCATATTTTTTCGAACTAAACTGACAGTGTATTTAGTAAACATAGTTCCTCTTTCCTACGTTTACTTCGCCCGACCGCGAACAGTGGAGAGACAGGGTGCACGTATCATCGCTTGGGTTCCAAATTAGATAGCGTACAGGTTGGCGTATGTACATGTTCTACTCATTGTTCAGTGCACTCTGTATTATCAAGTCTACGTTGTAACCGTACTGGATAAGCCATGTCCGAAGACAGCGGTACTAAATAATGGAAGCTCCTTGTCCAACAATAAGACCGTCGCCTGTGGGTTCAGAAGTTCCTATGTTCCGGCGACCAGGATTTGGTCCTCCAGACCATTGTCTCACTGCTAACATCACTTCCGTTGTTCTCTTGAGAGTGTGTCCCATGTACGTGCCACTATCCAGAGAGTGACTAATTGGACCGGCGAAAATTGGTACACCTTAATACGACGAACTCTCGAGAAGCATGTTCAATGTTCTAATATCAAGGATAGATACTCGGTCAAGGTGGGATAATTAGATCGACAATGTGTAAAGTTTCAGGCAGAGTGAACGAAGAGTGTGAAGCCAGACACTTGTATGAGAGTTTCTAAGGCGTCAACTGAATTGATCTGCAAAGTAATAAACAGCAAAGTGACTTACCCGCCGGTTATGCTGGCGCAATGCATAGGGTAAGCTTTGCCATCGCGCTTAGAGAGTGTGTTCCTTAATCCTGTGTTTCATACCACCTGGTCCTAATATACTGCCTCTGATTATCCTTAAAATTTCATCCACCTGAAGCAGACATGAATCACTTTGCTCTCATCAGAGGTGAAACCAATTTTCCCCTACACTCTTGGCTGGTGCAACATTAATCGATACAACTTGTTCACGTCTATTTAGAATAAGCCTGTTTTCCAGGCGTAAACGTGCCTTCGATAGCATTGCAAAACTTGCCGATGGACTGTTCGCAATTATTTTCTCCGATTTTGCCGTTTCATGTATAATTCATCAGACTGATCTCAGCACTGTGTACTGAACGATGCTCCTCTCATCGCTTTCCATTGCGCGTTCCCCCGAGACCGCTGCAATATTCACACCGTGTTTGGTGGTTCTTGCATAATCATCAGAAATCCCTACTATTTCAGGAATTTTTCGAGCTTTTCAAATTGCCGTGATATGTTCACCCATTTGTTGTAACGAATGAGCTTCGTTCTCGAGAATGGAAACATTTCAAAGTGAGAGTAACAAAGAAAGGGAGAGAAAAACAGAAATTATGTTAATGTCACGCCAGATTTTAATAAGTTTCTCCGAATGTCTGGCTTGAGTTTAACCAGTAGCCTGAATAAATAATGTAGACTCAGCAATCTTAGCGCCAGGGCCAATGGAGCACAGCATATTTGCATTTTCTAAGCTCTCTTAATTTCGCCAGCCAAGCAGTACAAGCGGAGAATTTGAAAAAGTGCAAATATTATTTGAAGATTAGAAAACAGGATTTTTCGATTCTTGGAGGAAGCGGGAGAGAAATTGCATGCATGAGCGATAGTTCATCTCTCTGAGAGGCTGCCGTCAGAATTCAGTGCTTGAAGCAGTACTATCGGGTTTTATGCGGCTCCATCAATTTTTTTTGTACTTACTGTACTTTCCATTTGCTCGGTTCGATAAAGGAATGTCCGTGAAGTATAGGGGAGAATTAATGCTTCAGGCTTTACAGTGCATAGTAGGAAATCTCTGCTCAAATTCCGACACTGATTGGACGTCGAATGTCAGAATAGCACGTAGAGCAACGCCGAAAAAACCAGAATCAGTGACTAAAAGCAAACCATGTCGGCCTGTCTTGCATTTCGTGACACGCATTCACCACGCAAATTTGACAAGATTGTCCGCAACGCAACTGGACAAAATGAATCGGGCAAAAAATAAATCAACAGATATTTGAATTAGACAAAAATGCAGCTTTTGGGATGAGTGGGGGTGACGGTGACTCTGGTTTTAGCTTCATCGGAGTTAGATCAATATTTTCGAACTCTCTAGAATTTTGCTAACCAAAACAAAGGGGGTGGGGGGGAAGAGAGTGGGAGGGGTGAGAAATTTTAGCGCAGAGTGATATAGTATTGGTTATAGGTTTTATTTTAAACGAACTGCTCGATAAATAAAAGTAAATATGGGGTTTTCAGTCAGCTGTTTTCTAGGCGTTTCACGCTCGGTTTGAAACTCAGAAATATAGAGGTTCACTTCACATGAAATATAGCCTGTTTATTTCTGGCAAGCTCGAGCATACCCGCACGTCCGGGTCAGCTTACATTTGACTGATAAGTATGCTTCGGCTCTCGTTCACCGTAAATCCTGTGGTACAGGGGTCTCATGGAAGCTAAATACCCGTGGTTTCCGCATGCTGCGGATGTGTCGGGCTTTTGAAATTGGAAACAGAGCGTGGCTAAAGTAGCCGCTCAGTCCCATTTTACATACGACGCGCTTCCTATTTAGTTTTGCGCAATTTTTAATCTCCTACTGATCAGCTTGTTTTAAACCCGTACTCGAATGTCCGCTATCAGCAGCGATGCGAGTATTTGCAAGAGATTTTTTCATTCGGAATATTTGTATGGGATTTTTCAAACATATCGTTAGCGTCCGGTTATTGAATTGGTAGCTCAGCCAATCTTGTTCGGCGGAATGGTATGATAAAAATTAATCAGGCAATGTTTGTACGTTTGAGGCGTCGAAAATTGTTATACAATATTCAATGTAGAGTAACTCTAGTTGAGTGGTCAATTTGTTCCACTTTATTAAATGCCTGTTTCGTTAAAGCGGCTTATGATGTCGACAGAAGCGGCTCACAATTGCATTTACTATCGCGTCGGATGGATTGCCAAAGACCGAAACTTTTTTTTAAATCCAACAAACAAAATAGTGAGACTTCAAGCAATCCGCTTAACACATTTTCCATTTAATCATCCGAATTGACTAATCCTCACTTCTGGTAAGAGGATAATTGCAACTTTTTGCATTAATCAAGAATCAATTAGAGTAATTAGCGCTCCAGGATTGTATTAGCTGGCTGATGATACCCTGTACAGTTTCGTCTAACGCTGCTAACGATCTTGCGTTCTTCGGCGCAAACCATTAGGAAGCATTCGCGTTCGCAAATAGATCTAATGAACAAACAACTGTAACTTCTGCGAACAGTAGTACGCTTCTCCTTGGATTAATTGTCAAGTTACTGGTTGCTGTTGCATTCCGAGCACGCCTTTACACTAACTGACTGACAATCCATATATCGAAAGAGCTTTTGGCCATTAATTACTTGCTGGCAATGCACAGATTAAGAGTGCAATCTAGTTTATTGGATACAGTGGCTTTCACGAGTTGATGTTCATTAAGCAAGTAGCAGTCAGACTGTTCCAGGGTGAAATAATTGTATATGACAATTGGTAGTTGGTAAATTAGGCTGTCGCGCGCTTTTGTTTCATCGAAAGAAATGCTCTTTCAAAATTCTTAAAAGAGCTTCTGGATTTGGGGTGAGTATGTGGTGCATGAATGGAAGAAGGGATTGTCGAGATTTGATGTGCGCGTGCGAATGTGTAACTGTGCTGCGTGTACATATTTTTCGGCGCAGGTACTCAGGTGGGAAAGCCAACGGAATGGACGGCCAGCCACCGAAGGTGTAACAGCATCTCCGTGCATTGCCCGTGGTAGTGTGCTAGGCTAGCTTTGTTTTCATGAGAGCACTCTCGTAGAGCTCGCTCCCTCCTCCATTGTTAGCGCACGGATGTTTGACCCGAATGTCTTTCCAACTGCGTTTCCGTTCACAGCCCTCCTATTCCATCTACCAACGAGAGCCAGAGAGGTAGACGAAGAGAACTCTTGATGGAAGAAGAAAGCGCACAGTAATGAACATAAGATTTTGTTTATTATTTTCGCTTATTGCGATGGGTGATATGCATTCGAGTATGTGAAAAGGGAGGGTCTTCAAAGATATGTAACAAGAGGATGTGTAATCAATGTGTATGAGCTTTCGTCATGACTGTGTTCAGTGTGTAACGTTAGAGTGTTTCATATATCGTTCATCTGACGCATTAACGCTCCTGTTACGTTTGAGAGGTAAAAACGAGCATGGGAGACATTGGAAGATGTGACGAGGAGAAGGGTTCACTTTGTCCTCGGATACACACCGAGTTTTTTCTCCTTTTGTCCGGAAGTGCGTCTCTAGGAGGCACTGGAAATGCAAACCAAAGGTAGCCGAGTGCCTCGAATCTGAATGAAAGTCGCGGAGCGAAAGAAAAGCTGGGATGAAACGGGGCAATTTAATGTTGAAAGCGAGCGGTGCGACCATTGTACGCGGGAAATGCTGGGAGCAGTCTACTTCCACCATTTCATCCCGGAGCTGCCAATATTGAGATCTTATTTAAAGACAAAATAACGTTCGTTACTAAGAATGGTAACATTGACACCACGGTGAAAAGCATTTCGCCTTTCTTAATTATCTCATTATCATTGAAGCAATAATTCGTCTCACTAGTAAAGTGCCAATTACACTCTTCCACTCTACTCGATGAAATTGTTCTCTGTGATACCTGGGTTTCGAGTCGGTTCAGTTACTCGAGCTGGCATAATTACAAGGGAATTTCTTCAGCTCATTGGAGGTTTCAGCGATTGTCCGATAATGTTATTTGCGGATAAACAAGACACAGGAACTATGCGAACCCACTAGAATTTTCAAGCTTTTCTCAAGGGTAATTTCGTTACCAGTGCCGTATTGGATTCACCCTCCGACTCGTGTGCGAATTTACAACAACCGCTGGGACATCTCCGGTTCGCCCACTCCCTTTTCCCGTCTCATGATACATGTATACCAGTACATATGTCTATCCACACACCTGTATGCAGGTACTGCGCACCATTTCCGTTTGCCGAACATTTCTACAAAAGCGGGTTCAATTTTCCTAGGAGATGGCGCTCCCGTTTCAATGGAAAATGTATTTTCGTGATCAATCAGGTGATCAGTGCGAATATTTCCATGCATCTCTTGCGATTTCGACTAGCAATACTTTAGGTATTCTTGGTAACTCTTTCGAAAAGGACATATTATATTAACTTCCCACAAGACTTTTACGTAAAGAATCTGGTGATTCCAGTAGTTCTATCAATATTCGGAGACTTGGCTGACCGGCGCTCGACCTATACTACTTAATCCGTCGATACACGCGCGTATTGTTCCTACTCTAACAGATTACAATTAATTCCAATTGATTATTGTGCAATGATGAACATCCATGTATAGATTGCACATGATTTAGTAAAAGGATATTGGTCAACATAGTTTAAACATTTAGTCGATAATAATATATATTGATTCGCCATCGCGGCTCACGCACTGGACACGATGGTTCATCCCAGAAGGATCAAAGCCTATCGGATCTGGTGATAAACTTAGACGAGGAATTATTAAGTAGCAGGTGGGTAATTGACCGAATTCGTGTTACCGCAAAGCAGGCCGTTTAGAGATTAACACGCTATCGAAGTTTGAAAATCCCGAGGGCGTGCTCAGAGAGCTTGTAGAATGTGTCGCGTTGGCTCGACCGGAATTCTGGCAGGCGTTGGGTCGACTGGCTTGAGGAGGAGGTGAAGAGGGTCGTTGAAGGATGACGTAGAGATGTGTGCCGAACACCTACGCCTCCTGGTGTGAACTGATCGGTTTCCGAAACCCTGCGACTGAACATTCGAGCAAACTTATTAAGCTAATATCGACAAGTGGTTCATGGTTTCACGTTGCATCCATCGTGGGACTTTGAGGTTGTTGAACAGAAGATCTAGCTTGGACTCGAGCACTGTTGCATAGCATGGAACGGCAGAATGCCAGTTCGACCGCTCCAATGAACTTAACAGTAAAATATTACTGGGGAGCTAAGTTTCTCGCATTAGCTTCATTAGTAGGTTTTCTTCATTTGAGCCATGGGAGCTTAATCATTGAGTTAGGTTGGTTATTAACCATGTACGCTGGTTAATAACTATCCAGCGTACATGGGTGCTAATGGATGTCGATGTTAGCGTTCAATTTGAACCTACTAAATTGAAAGAGGTACGAAAAACGTGGGGGCGTACCGGGGCTTGGTGGATTTCTGCTTTTAAAATTTTCAAGTGGAAGTCAATTCCAGGCGTCGGCACATCTACGAGAGGATGATAATACTAGTACAGGACTGCGTATACTCATCGAGGGAGCAAGCATCCAGGCAAGGCTGGTACGATTTTAATTTCGTCGGGTAATGGGACTCGTAACGAGTGCCGTAACTTGTCGTAATTGGCCCCGGAGTTCGCACCGACTTGGCAATCTTACCAGAGTGCGAGACAGGAGCTGGCTCTGCTCTCGGTTTTTAAAAAGAAAGTTCGTAACGACCGAAATCGTTTATAAGCCCGGCGCGCGCTCGCCTCCCCCCGTACGCTCACGACCTGACCAATTAAAACTCGACGAGTAAACAATTAGCAAGCGGGCTGGATTCTCCTGTAATTTATCAGCATGTTACCGCACATCAGTGGGATTATAAATGTTAGTGAAAAAGAAGACCCTAGTAATGAGAACCACACCCTTTCGTGGAGTTTCAATCGAAACCTATATACTTAACTAGTAATTATATCAATATACTCGGAAACCACTCATTGTCAGACAGATTCCATATACACCGGCTATCCCAACAACTTATAGAATTTTGTAGTTTAATACATAAGTTGTACAGCTAGTGTATTTACAAGGAGAGAGTGAATGTATTATGGTGGAGGTTGTAGTGAGATCTCTTAATATTGGCTGAGTTAGTTAGGCACAATGACTAATTGATTGGAGGTGAAGCGTGGTAGGGTTTGAGGGTGTGTGGGGAGACAGAGGTCATATATTATTCTGTCCGAGTAATAGGGAGATAAAGCCGGAACGCGTTTAGCATAGCAGCCTATAGATTATCAATAGAACGCGCTATAATAAATCACATAGTCGATCGTGTTATTCACCAGCCTCTTGGCTGTGCACAGCTGCTCATTCAAGCTAATCACGAGTAAATTAATTAAATTCGATCCATGCCTCTTTGATTAGTCGCTAGAGCAAATAATACGGATTTGGAAACTAATAACCAAAGTAGTCACGCCGATCCTCGGTTCTCGTGGTTGAAATATCCGATTCCTGGATTATTTGCACTCTGCTCGAATTCACTCCAAACTATTAATTTCATCAAGCGTGAGGAAAGGCGAAAATCAGAGAAGCTTTTGGTTTTTTAATGTGACTAGGTTATGAGTGAACAATGTAGTTTGCCTCTGCGAATGTGGTTTGGCCTTAAGGTCTTTTGAAATATCTACAAGCCTGTTGGAAATAATGTCAACGTGTATACATAACTTTGTTGACGGTTAGTTCGCATAACTTGAGCAAACTAGGTAACCTGTGCTATAGTATACCTTTCACGATATGTTGATTACCACCTGCGCAAATTGTTAGAGTAGCACAGATTGTTAAGGGTACAAATATTAACCACGTGGCTTCATATATAATGTAGGTGTTTAACGGTAATGATTTAGATAACTAGATGGACGGTTCTGTCCAATTTTTCTGCCTGCTATTCAATTCGCAATTGGACACTCGAGAAAGCCACATGTTTGAATACCACCTACGAGAATTGGTACTCGACTCAATTGGGAAGGATAGTGAACTTTAAAATTGCCAAGGTCGAATTTGTAACGCCTACTTCTGTGTAGCTCTTTCATCCTCTTGAGTTATGGAACCGTGGGTCAGCCGTAAAGATAGCACCGACATATACTCTCTCTCTCTCCTCTTGAACTTTGTCACGAAAACCGTATTTCCAGTTCAATCGTAAAAGTTCACCGCCGACAAGCTCACTCTTCTCTTCCTTCTGCTCTGTTCGTCTTCACGAAGAATTGCCTTCCAACGATACGAAATTGGAACTCGTACTTTTCTAGCTTTCTAATTTACGTTCGGTCTGAAATCGTGCCGGGCATTGAATTTCTTTCTCCGATGCTTCTCTTTTTCCATCGAATACAATTGTTACCTTTTTCTTGTCTTGCAAGCAGCCTTTGACTCCGTAAAATCGAACTCAAGATTGCGTAGACATATCGAATAGTTATGCATGGTTACCTTGTAATATTTCCAGTATTTGCCAACAAGTTCATTCAGACAGCAAAAACCTTACTTTGTATTTAGAGTTAAAGTTTCGATCTGGCGTTCCTCTCTATTTTCGTTGTGAATAATGGAATGATATCCCATGTGTTATCATCTCCACAGAGAATCGAACTTCAAGCAACCGTGACTCTAAAGCCTGGAGGCGCGTATGTGCTGGCAAACATGTTTTAAAGCACGCGCGAGCAATCTTCAGCAGCGGAGTGGAGAAAAAGCGAGAAATTTATGCGCTCCCTGCAGGGACGGGGTTGGAAATAAATAACCGTAGAGATAGGAACGTCCCGATAGTTCGTCGCCTTCACCAGGTAATAATCTGAGACCCTGGAATTTGTTTTCATTCGAGCCCGATGGAAGCGGCGCCCTAGCAGAGGCTGCCTTCAAGGACGAAAAGAACAGCTCTACCCTTTTTTATTGTAAGGTGCGCGCGTCGCCGTGGAAAAAGGGTTCTTCCCTTAAACCGAACGGGATTGTTCTCGCTACCATTTCCTTCGACAGCCTCTGGTCTCGTTTATCAACCGTACGTACACCGCGCTGGTATTACTTTGATTAATTGAAGCGTGCTCGGTGGGTTCATCCAAACTTATACAGCGGCACATTCAATCTAATTTATTTTCTGCTGGTTGCCTCAAAAAACTTTGGCCAATAATTTCTACTGACTCGTTCCTGACACGACCACTCTTAAGGTCGTCAAATGTACATTCTGATCTCGTAACTGGCTTGGAACCATTTGCTTCGGAGTACTCTCTCCATGTGGTGATAAATCCTGTTGCAATTTAATAAGTTGGCATTGTGCGTATAAGCGCATTTGCTGTTCTGTTGGAATTTCAGTCGGAAGGCAAATGGAATTTATGATGCAGTAAGTACTGACTCACCGGTATGAAAGCCATCTGAATTATACTTTAAGATGAAAAGAAGAGAAAGAGGAATTACATTTTCACATTCAGTTTTAATGCATTCCGAACAAAGACAACGTCAAGTTGATGTTGATCGATTGAGCGAGCGAATTTCCTTTTTGTCGATGCTGGATTATCCGTATGTAATCTCTCTCTGGTGCGACAGCATCTTCCTCACAGCATCTTGGAACTCGAAATTCCGTCCGTGGCAATTCAAAAGTCTTTTAGTGTCCGCACTCCTTGAAACTCCCATCTGCAGAGTGCAATTCCCCGCAGCGGCGTTGATTAAGGAAAGAATTAGATGAACGGTGAAGAGGAACTAGCATCCCCTTGAAGGAGTCTTGCTCGACTCACCCGGGGCCGATTAGAAAGGGGATTTTAGTCTTTCGAGTAACAGAATTCCTATCTTTTCACTGCAGCTACTCTCAAAGAATTTCGATGCCATAAAATATTTATTACGAAGCGTTCCGTAGACGATGACTTCCATTCTGTGAGGATTCAATAAATTATCCTCCTACATGTCTCTTTGTGAGTTTCAAACAATATTAAGTTGGCGGAAATTAGAGTCTCCTCAGTGAAGGAATCCTTGTGCGTGAAATTACGTGCTACCAAGTTTCCTTTTATAAGAATTCTGCTCGAAATAAGGGTATACGAGCGTAACAGATTCCTTCGACCGATGGAAGAGTACTTGAGTTCGTGCTGAGATGTGCTGTAAAAATTGAAGAAAGTTCATTGGAAGACTTGCCTGCCTTCGACGAGTTCCTGCAGCAGCGCTTGGCCCACGCTCGAGATTTCCCCTTACGAGTGGCTCTGATGTATTCCAAGCAATAAAACTTCGCAAACATGTACTGTTTTTGAGTGTCAGTGATTCTCGTTAACTTCTTCGGGAACTCACTAAATTCGTAAAGTTTTCGTCCACACCATTGACTTGGCCAACCCACGCGAATACCTCGTTTCGATAAATATGTATATCGGTCTAATTGGACCGATTGAATGGTAAAGACCAATCTCTTTTGATTGCCAGCAGATACTTCTCTCTGGTACTTAATATAAACCTTTTTACTTGACTTTTATCAAGTGGAACTTGTAGCGCTCATTGGTATTCAGTGATCGAGCGGACAATTTCAGGAGCACATTCATGTCCATAGTCCAACTATCCAACGGCAATGATGTATTCCCGACGGACTGGCCGCAAGATTTATGAGCTTATGTTTTATGTAAGTGTTGACGCGCAAACGAAATACGTTTGCGAAGGGGATGCTTGCCGATAGGTTCGCATTCCTCCTTCTTCACCTGACATGCTTTCTTTTCGTACCCTTCCTCTTTGCTTTATGGGGGTAAGGCGTGCCTCGTCAACACTTAATAACCTTCAGCAAGTCCTTGTGATACGTTGTTACTTGGGTTAACAAGAGGTCATTCACTGAAATCCATCTAATCTCTTCGGCTAATAAACGAGACGACAACCTAACAGTACTTGCCAGGGTAAACTGCCATTGGCAAATATAGTTATTTAAAGATTTTCGTTCTACTGAAGCCGTGTGCGGGCCGAGTTAAGGACTCAAAGTACTCGAGGAACTCAAGGTGGATTGCTTAACCCACTTTTCCCATTTCAATTAATAAACTCGATGCATGCAGCCATTAGAGAAGTGCGCTCACGACTGAAAGAAGATGGCCTCTTCTAGAGAGATCTAAGTACTAGCGGCGAGAGTAGTAAAGTGCGCGTTATTTGCGAATACGCAGAAGTTGCGATGTGGTTCCGCCGTGTAAACGCCACAGCCAGGCTGACGCTCGAACGCAATTAAAGTTAACGAGCTGCTTTCGCCAGGGCATGCGAAGTCTCCGCATTGGGTTTTAATTTTGATTGAAATGAGAGCTGTGACGTTGAACTTGGCGTTAGAGCGACCGGAAAATTGGGTATCTATAATATACGAGTGTTATCTTCCTAAATTGAATGACATCATTATATTATGTAGCAATCACACTTGTTCGAAAACATTTTGATATTATTAAAAGTATGCGGTAACTGGCTCCAATGGTGTATTAAAGCTCTCTGGAGGCCGATGAATTAACAGGGAGCAATGTATTTTTATTAGACCAACTTTCCGGAGGTTTCCCATCCTTGAATTGCTGTGATGCTTCAGTGGTATAAATCATCGTGTCCCAAGCCTGACTTAAGGGTTAACTCTCCCGCAGTCATTACAAAGGTACCCTCGCGTTTTACGGGCCATGTAGAGCGCGGTGTTACGAAAAAGTCGTTACATCACCTTTGACAGCCGACACGCCGTAATAGCGGGCACTTAGCCCCGCCACGAAATTGCCAGTCTAGTGCTCGGCTGTAAACTTCTTCAGGCTCCGAGCATTAGTCAGTCGATTAGTAGATAGTCAAAGACTGAACTTTGCTCTTTACCTTCATGGCCTTGAGACAAGTTTCGATTGTCAAGTTCTTTGATTATATGCTTTTCGAGCGCAAGTAACCTATTGCAAAGAGAATTGTTCTAGGTTTACTAACCGATTGACTTCAGCTTGAGTTTCGCATGAGTGCCATTGGTTCAAAGAAGCTTTGCTTTGTCAAGCGGACAACAATCAAGCTCGTTCGTTGCGCTGTTCGAGCGACGTTAATTTAACGAAACGATCATTTTCTGAGCTATTGTTCCCTTCGCATCCAAGACTCGTATACCAGCTCTCTTCATTCCAATTTGCATTTTCCCTTCTCTTTACATTCTGATACTCTGGGGTTTCCGGACTTTTCAAAGTGGAGCGCGATATTCATTAGTAATGTAGATAATGTCGTCAGTGCGTGGTAGTCCAATAGGATGAATACTCAATTGTTCGTAAGATCT
Organism: Ectemnius cavifrons; assembly: GCA_964023945.1. Lineage (NCBI taxonomy): Eukaryota > Metazoa > Arthropoda > Insecta > Hymenoptera > Crabronidae > Ectemnius > Ectemnius cavifrons. Next base: position 1,248,255 of record OZ030375.1, read on the forward strand.
AAACGATTCCACGTACCTATTCGTTTCACTAAAATTTCAATGCAGAAATGAATGACAATTCAGTGCTTATCTTCAAAGTACGCACAAGGATTCCCTCTGTTAAGTGTGCCTTTTAATTAATCTTTCAAAGGCACGAGAAATACAATCTGCCGTAAGATAAATTGACAAAGAGATAATATCCTTTTAAATCAACGCAGACTTTATCAGGAAATCCGCCCCGTACATTCTCATTGAAACCCCTTGAATTCCGTGTGTGCATCTGCAATATGTGCACTCATGGAGTACAAGGTAATCTATTTTGAATATTTGAGAACACATGGATTCGAGAATAGAGTGCTTTACAGATTTCCAATGTATTTACGGTAAATTTATCTACACTCCATCGACGTATTCGCAAATTTCAAGAGTCCGATGAAAAGCTCGCTCACTCGCAGATCCCCATGCGCTGCTATTCGATGCTCTTTCGAGGCTCGTCAGAGTAGCTACCATTCGCTGTAAAAATCCTCGCGGAGTAGCATGATCATGAAAAAAGCCTACTTGAAACACTTCACACGACACATATTGTTTCCGATCTCCCATCGAACTGAGACACGAATTTCGGCTATCATCGATAGCTGTACCCGTCTTTCGATTGCCGCCACTCGAGTCGATACCACTTTTCAAAAAGGGACAAAAAGCGACATCATCATCCATCCGGTTCATCCGGCTTGTTGCGCGTTATATATTTTAAGTGATTTTATTCCATGTCTATCTATACATACATATCTATACATATGTGAAAATGATATTTAACAAGGGATCGTTGTTTTAGTACACTGATATTGAAATTTAACAATTCGTCTAGACAGAAATATTTCTTTAGCGATATTAGAATTTTTGCCAATGCAGTTTCCTCGAAACCATAGCAGCAACTTTACAAGTAACCCGTGGTGTTTTCGTTCATCCGGCAAAACTTCAATACCGTGTGAGTTGCTTGCGGCGTCCGTACATCTCGCTTCAATAATTCCTATTCCCATCCGTTATGGCAGCTTGAATTTTTTTGTTTTGTTTCGGAAAATACGACTATACGCTCTGAAAAGTTTTCTATTGAGAAATTAAGCCTGGCTTGACGGACTTTAAATGATCAATCAGCATCTACACATCTATTGCTCTTCTGTTTGAAGCCAATATTTTCAATTATTGTTCTGCCAGTTTGATTTGCTCCCTTAATTATTCCGAGGCATCTATGCCATTTGTCAGTGTCTCTCGTTACATGCAAGTTTTGATTTCGGAAGCGCTATTGGCACTAGCATCAATTAGACGGGTGTTTGATATTATCTGCCAAGTAACAAATACTGCGTACAGGATTTCAATTGTGTATGTTACAACACGCATGTTTCGTTAACGAGAACTAGGCGAGGAGTTAGCTGAAAGGGTTACAGCGATCGTTACATATGGATACATCAGCATTGATCACTCTAGTCTTCGGGATGACGCCATCGCAAAAGCGTCGGGAATCCAATGAATGAATACTGCGTATCGGTATAATGAGGGTAAAATATCAAAGGGTTCCATTTGCTTGATTAAAACTGCTCTGGTAATATCATAGCACTTTTCATGCAATGCTAAAAGTGCTCTCCTAACCGCTCCCGTGTGCAAACCGAAACATTTCTCTCGGAGAAACAGACCACGTAAAATCACGGTCGTAATACGATATTTTGCTGGATCCTATTAATTATCTATCTCTCGGCAAATCACGCGGGTGTTCGATGGATCAGTTGAAATAAATATGGCCGATACTGGGATCAGTTCGTCCCCATTACATATGCATGCTTTTGCTAAATACAGAAGCCGACAAAGTCATTAGTATCGTTTAACTAATTCATAATGATTAATGCGTGTCAAATATGGTGTGCACTGATAGTCCGCGTTAGCTGGATCTTGACTAATTATTTGACTGTGATTGATTCGAACATTTGAAGCATGAGCTACATTACAAACTTTCATAATCTGTACTTCAATATTAATTATATTCGATTGTTCTCTAAAAATGTGATTATACATTAAATGCTAGCATTAAAAGCAATCTTGATTACTGACTTTTGTGTTTGCAAGTTAGTATTGTTCTCCAAAAGATGTAGGACGTTTGCTGGAAAGGTGCTTGTCAACTCAGTCTGAACAAATTGTCCTAATGATCGTTTGTCTTCCATTTTTGAGGCATCTGCTTTCAGGCTGTCCTCGGTGGTTAACAGCGATCTGTGATTGTCACTTCTCCTAGTCATAAAACAGTCACGAGTCTCGGTGGCGGGACTGTCTAGACTGCGTTACAACCGCAGCCCGGTCTCTCACTAGTGGGGAACCTCAAGTTATTCGTCCATCATTAAGGCGGGCTTGTTGCTATTAATTATCGCATTGTGATTCCGGCGATTATCCCGGCGGATAAGGGGAAGTCGATGCTTTGCCTCGACAAACATATAATCCTGCTAAGGTTCTAAGAACGGATATCTTCGCGGTTGGTTTTTTTCCCCGACACTAATAATTTCACATTAGCATTTCGTGAACCTCTAAAGTATTGTTGTATGCGACTAGAAAGATGAAAAAACAAGGGATGGAAGATGGAAGGTGGTCTTGTCATCGTTACGAAGAATAATGGATAGACAATAAAAAAGTGGATATAGAGTAGACAATAGACGAACTGAACTGATTTGTTTTTACGGTTGCATGTTCATTGTCGTTTCGCTGTGCTGTGTTATAAAAAATACAGTTGTAGTCGAACTGCGTGGGGCTCCAATCTTTTCATGAGTTATAATTAGCCGATTGCGAAAAAGAGGAGTTTCACGATTCGTGACGTATGTATTTTCCTTTCTATCCTGGCTTTAGTGCGGTTGTGCTTTTGCGACACGCACTGCAGCGAATCTATTATATTTTCACCTCGGAAATGCAACATATGGAAGGGAAAGCGCCATGTCAGTCACGCCACAGGAAGCTTCGTTATTGGAATATCGACAGATGGACGACAGGCTATCAGAGTCCTAATAATTGGTTTTAAAAATTGAAAGGCTACATTCCTGCTCAGTCTCCACACCTGTTCACTCTCTGGCATATGCTAGGGTGTGTACGTGTGACGCTTGGATGCAGATCTGGTTTGGCGTATTAACAAATCCGCTAGCGAGAGTCGATCCTTTCTATTGAGCCTAATAAATCATGGACTTAAATATCAAGCGAGGCTTAATTAGAAATTTTTAGATTCGAAATTTAATGTCACTGGTACCTGAGACAGCGCATTGCGCGGCCATCCCTCTGAAATCCATTACGGAGGAAGCTCTATCGACTTTCGCTTATAGCGAGTCTAGCAGGGGAGACTAAGGAGCTCGCTCATTTTCAAAGCCAGCCACGTCGAGCGTGCGCGATTGCTTGCAACAAAAGAACAGTGTAACGAGCATCAATATTGTTCCGTTCTTGGCGGCGTTTATCAAATCCCCGCGCGCTTCTGTAGACAATCAAAGATGTGCAGGCAGACATAATAGGCGGCCTGGCAGAATACGGTTTAATAGCGTGAAACGCGTTGTAATGGTTATCCGTATTCCGTAAACGAGAGACATGCACTAAAGTCCACTGGAATGCCATCTTATGAAGTTCATATTTTTAAAGAACTTGTAGTTCTCAAAGAATTATTCTCAATTTTTTCACCTTCTTTTTATCTTTATAAAATAGCAGCGTTCAGGCCAATTTGAAATGAGCTTCCAAACGATTGAGATCCAACAGTGCAATTGTATGGACAGTTGGCATTAATGGCTGGGAAAGAATTGTTAAAGCTCTTCACAATGTTTCCCTTTCAGCGCGTGGAAGCTGCTCTTTCTGTCGCAAGATAATTTGCGACTATTTGGTGATGGGACTTAAACGCTTCCCCAATACCGAATTGCTGAATATCGATTCAGCGAATAAAGAAAGGCTATTTGAAAGAGGATTTATACAAGAATGGATAAACAATTTAGATAGATGATAGATGCAAATACGTGCTTTGATCATTAGACTCGACCCTAAAATACTAGATTGTCACATATGAAATTTCTCGTCTGCCAACACTTGTTAACACTTAACTATCCTTTGACACTATTACTACTAAACGTGTTTGTATCATTGAAACAGGAAGAAAGGAAAATCCTTGCCTTCCTGAGTTGAGGACTTACAGGAAATTCCACATGGGATTAATTCTGAAAAGGGAATAACTCGGAGAACGGAGTGTTGAAGGTAACGAGAAACGCGCGTTTCATAATGCATTTTGGCTCAAACTCTCTTTATGCGAAATCCCGGAAATTATTGCAGGCGGCACGGTATTCGTGTTAAGTGAAAAGGTAAATCCAAAAACGGCTGGAAGTTTATACGAATTTTCATCCGCACTTCCCAGACGACTGTATAGATATGCCGTATATGCACAGCCTATGTCAACATCGAGGAAGTCAACACTCCAGCATGTAGCGCATACCTATGTGCGTCCCCGTATTTTAACATTCAAATTCACTGAGAGTATTTTCTCGACGCCCCGAGTAACCTTGTGTATTTAACTGGGCGAAGTGACAAAGGGCTTCATTAACCGGAAAGGAACAACCCCTTTCGAATTCCCCATCGAGTTACGATAAAAATCTCGAGGTATTCTTAGCGCTATCTTAATTCCTGAGGATGATAATCCTTTCGTTTATGGTGGAATGTACATACTTTGATTCAATGGCAAAGTTTATTTTACCCAATTGCGCAATTGTATAATTTTAGGGGGGGAAAAAACGTGCAAACAGTTTTAAATGATTCATTAAGTAGTCCTTTGAGATTCAAAGGTCTTTCCTGTCGTTCTGCAACCGGCAGGGCAAATTACAAGAATTTTTTCTATCACCCTGCAAAAGCAGCACCATTTTCCCTCTTTACCTGGTAAAAGCTTTAGGTTTTCGCGCCACCACACAAGTGCTTGTCAAGTTCTATTTTCTTGGAGCTCGGTTACTCTCCAATTGGACGCTTGCAGAAATTAATCAAGCTTTATTGAAGTATTAGTTCCCTTTTGTAGTAGTATGATAAACACAATGGAACTCTCGGATTCCATCAGAGGTAAGAATAAGAATGCTCTGTCTATTTTGGTAAACAATTGTAGATTCCCTTTCTTGGTGTCGTGGCCCGCATGAGTCCAGGAACTTCTGTCAAGGGAAGTGCATGACTCCTCCAGGAATTATGTTTGCAACGCGCACGGATGCATTTCCGGGAGTTTAACGGGCCGTGCAATTACGAGGGCCCGCATATATTGTGTCGCATCTGGCACTATGTAAATAGGTAGCGGCGCCGGGCAACTGGCGGACGCAATTTACATCTGTTCTGGTGGCCTCGAGGCTTAAAATCAATGAAGCTCTGCTTTCTTGTGAGGAGCGGGCCGCATTAAGCATTACCGCTACCGTTTCACTCTCTCTCTCTCTTCTCTCGCAGGTGGTTCTTGCCGAATTAGCATTTTCACTGGCGATCGGCGTCCTCTTCTGCCAGAACTCTGGCGTACCACTGCGAAGCCGATATCGGTAAAGATTTAGTGGCCTCCTTCCAACGTATTCCGTTGGGCTCTTTAGCTCTCGTCCTTCCCCCCTTGCCTTTCTTGCAGCTCCGATTATGCCGTAGCATCCACGACCCCTCGAACTCCTGGGTCCTTCCAATCGATATCTCCTTCGTCCTTCTCTCCCACGGGGGTCATATTGTGCTTCACCTAATTCATGTGCCTTCCCTCCTAATGTTTCTTCAGTGACTCCCTCTTCCCGACCACACTGCCCTCGATAACTGGCGCACTATTAATTCCTGTCTGCTTACACGCTCCTCGCGTGCTCGATCGAGCTTGGTCCTCCAGGACTACGTGCCGCTAATTGAGATTCATCGATGGCCAAGCCATTTCTTTCCCCTAAAAAAGCCCTCGTCTTTATTTGATGTACATTGGAAGGGGTCGGACAGCGGTGCCGACTCCTTTCCGATCATCATTGCATTTATTAAACGTCGACGTCGCACTGGAGAGTGTAATTAGTTGGATTTTTATTCTGGCATATTAAAGTACATTTAAGGAGTATAAATTTACGATCAGTTCACTGAATTATAGCTTTGACCCATCTTCCCCGGTGGGCGGTTAAGCCATTGACATCTAAGGTCTTTAACGAAGGTCGGACTACATTGGAGTTAAGAGAAATCTCTGAAAGAGCGACTCTCTAAAGTTAAAGGGTCGTGGCAACTTCTCCCTGCTGGAAGAGTTACAATTCCCGGGATTTTACGGGACACTGCCGAGGTCGAGCAGTTTGCAATCCGTTGACCCACTTACTGACGGGTGCAGTAATCGTCCTTGATCAGGCACACACTCTCCGAATTATAGTTGGTGAACTTTCGAACGATATTGAAGAACCAATCGTGTGTCGTGACTCAACTGGAACCACTGTCAAGGATTGGAATGCGCCCCGAAAAAATCCTCCAACCAACGAAGAGGAGTAAACACGGAGCTGTCAGAAAGTTTTCCGGGTCGACGTGATTGGAACACTTGATTTTAACCTTATTTTTCCTAAGTAAGATCAGATATACCACTCGAAGGAATATTAAGTCGGACGAGTGTGCCATCGAGAATTATTCCTCTAAGATGCTCTACTGCGCGTCTGTTAATTAGGTACTAAAGAAAGTATATTGTGCAAATAAAAATTAAGATAAAATTATATATCACGTTATTATAAATGCAGAAGTTCAATTTAGAAATATTCGATCGGTTCAATATGCTTTGAGATACTTACGTAAGTTCCAAATGGAAAGGGACAAGCTGTAAGTAGTATAGGTCAACCACTCTGCCGACAACCGCACATTGCCACATTATGGCGTAACTGTACAACGTAAATAAAATGTGATTCGGCAGTTTCGTTTTTCTAAACAGGGATAAATAGTTAATACGTCATTTCATCCCATAAATACAGTATTGTTGGTCTGCATTCCTGTTTAATTCCAACCCAAATCCAAGCTGGGAACCCCTTTCGAACACTATCTGAAATACGTTAAATCCAGTGAGCGTGTCGCTATCCTCAGTTTTAGGAAACTGGGTTGCACGGCTCTCGGGATGCTCCTCATTTTGGTATTCATCCGTGCGAGTCCTTATACCCTTCGAACTACAAGCATTCGGTACGCAGGGGTCAACTAACTCTTTACAGAGCGAACTTCGGGATGAAATTCGAGTAGTTTTTAAACGTTAATTTCTTGCTGGCAAAAAAAATAATAAGAGATGAACAGAATAAATATACTACAATAACAGCAAATAGTTCTTCGGGAGTAAGAAATTGAAGGTGGTTTCGCATGCTTTCGTTGGACGTTTTCTCTTCTTCCGCGATATCCGAAGAAATCTTGTACGGCAAATATTTTCCTTGAACAGAGAGTATAGAGAGAGAGAGAGAGTATGTGTACTTGTGTGCAAGTGTGAGTTGAAGCCCGGAGGAGCAAAGGGAGACAATCCCGATTTGCTCAAGGGATTCGAATGAAATTGGCTGGACAAGCTGGCATGGAGACATGATGCCCATTATATTATAGAGCTGCGTTGCACAGTACGGCGAAACCTCTGAGAACAGTCCTTTGCATGGCACTCTCTCTCTCTCTCTCTCTCTCTCTCTCTCTCTCTCTCTCTCTCTCTCTCTCTCTCTCTCTCTCTCTCTCTCTCTCTCTCTCTCTCTCTCTCTCTCTCTCTCTCTCTCTCTCTCTCTCTCTCTCTCTCTCTCTCTCTCTCTCTCTCTCTCTCTCTCTCTCTCTCTCTCTCTCTCTCTCTCAGTACCCCTCTCAGATTAGCGTCTGACATTTTAGACTGTCGCCGGACTAAGGGACCGCCTACTTGACAAGTTAATTACTTGCCAGGTGTTTCCTTTGGGGCAATAGGCGAATCGAATAAAGCAGGGAAATTAGTTCCAGCTTAATATACTCCGCATATGTCAATTTGAAACTGCTTAAAACAGGCGAGATATTCTCCAAAGGTATCACGAGGATTCCAATTGTAAGGAAAGTGTTCCCTGATAGCAGTGGGAGTCTGGTCGAAGCTTGTAATAACTTAATTGGCGGTTGTATGTGTAAAGGCAGGATTAACGAAGCAATTACGCCAATCACAGGCAAATGTGTTACAATGGTAGGTTCGCATTGCAGCCAAAGTTGGTTAGTTGTATGCAACGAGGAGTAATACGCGCATTCGGCAAGCAATCACTGGAAATTCTGCAGTCATGGTATATGAGATCCTAGTAGGATTGTTAATCGATTTCGAAATTCAAATTTCCAAATGATATTTTCCATTTTTTCCATAAGTTTCTATACTCTTTCTTTTAATTTTTGTGTGTGCAATTTATATCAGCCGAACATTCGAGCATGCTATATGTATTGGCGTTGTACATAACATTTATTAACCAGTTGGCGCGATCCGACCAGTTTTTTCATTTTTTAATTCAAATGAATAGCGAGAGTTAATGCATACCGGATCACAGCTCGCAGAGCGTAACGTATGAGAGGGCATGCAATGTTCGTTATTAAGCCAAGGGGTGTTTCATAACGAACCACGAGTTTCATAAAACCGTTTCTACCAGCCATAATAAATGGGAAAGAGTAGCGGCTCTTCGATGACGGGGATAAACTCGGAATGAACAGGTCCATCCGGCGAATGAAAGCTCTCCATAATGGAGAAAGTGCAGGATGCAGTGCATGGGGAAAACAGAGAGGGAGAGGCTCGAAGGGAAAAATTGTGGGTAATCTGTGGGAGAGGATGTTTCAGGAAGGGCTGCTTTGATACTGAAAAACAAAGGATGATTGAACGAAGGAGAAAGATCGACATCGACAAAAAGCCGATTAAGTAAGAACGGATAAACTGGAATACCGGAAAGAATAGAATAGGAAGAGCCAAGCCAGAGGATCGGTGGTGAGCGACTCCAACCTTCTTCAGTGAGGTCTTAACTGTAGAATGTCCTGTCGTCTCTGAAGTAGCCGGCTATTATTACCGTACTCCTATCGGAACGGTGGATAGCCCATTTTGGAGAAGAATTACTCTGAGAGGAAGCTGTCCCATCCCACTTGGCTCTGTCCTCTCTGCGTCCTCCTTTCTCGATGCTGGGAGCACAGCCGGTACGAGAACACCGCAAAAGAGAGCGAGTGCAATACCAAAGGAGAACTCACTCGCTTCAAAGTCACGTTCGCCGTTATTAGAACTGCTCGTTGCTGGTCCTCCTCTTCCCACCAATCCAACTCCTCCTCTGCCATGAATGTCAACAATCTATAATATTTCTTACAATTATTAATTTTTCCGTCTCAATCGTCGGCGTGCCACCTGGTGAAAGCTGCTCGAGTACACTTTTGGCAAGCTTTACACTCGGGTTCGTGATAGTTCCAATTTCAGATTCAGTCGCAGTCCTCGTACTGGAAAGTGCAGCATGCCTAGAGAGACAGAGAAAAAGAGAGAGAGAGAGGGAGAGGGAGAGAGAGAGAGAAAGAGAGAGAAAGAGAGGAATGGCGTTACTTTCAGATATTACTGGGTTACATTGAGGTGAACTGACCTCGTAACCATTTCGTCTAAACGACGCTCGATAAACTCTATCCAGTGTTGCTGTAACGACCTTTGACTATATACCTTTATCTCTCCCACCGACACTCTAACTATTGCGGGGGCAAGCTTGGCGCCCAACGCTTCGCTATCGTGATCAGTCGACTCGCGATTCTAGTATCGAGTCCAGTCCTCCCTTTATGATACCGGCACATTCCGAGACTATGGTTCACACTGAACAATCCGAGCGGACCGACTAAGTGGTGCATTCGTAGCGAGCACGCACGAACCTATCGATTCCGAGTGCTGGTCTGTTATAGAATGTTATCTAGGCATGGATCTAGCGTAGCTGCTGGATCTAGCATAGCGCAAGGAATCTCGGAATGCATCGAGCATCAAGTCACGGACGCCCGATCATCCTCAAATCATTTGTTCGATTCCAAAGGTAGATTATCAAGCTCCGGTTTTCGGTTGCGCCAAGTGAAAACGGGGTGCATGCTTCGCTTAGTCACTCGCCCGACGGGCTTACCGTTTGATATCAATTTTCGCCAGTGGAGAAGGCGATCGATCGATCGATCGATCGGCCATCGACAATCGTATTCGAGCGGTACACCTTGTCCAACTGGGTACTATCGTTACTACGTGCCGCGCATTCGGTAATATGCAATAAATGTTCAACTTATTGCAAGGCACATACATACGTTTGAGTATGGGTTGAAGGAGGCAATAATGCACTCTTTCAATAGGCTCTCAACAATTTGAGGGGTGAAGGAGTATGATGATTGGACGGACGAGGAGGTAGAGACCTGCTGACAGAGACAATTCAGACGAAACACATGGCCGCCGGGCCAGGCTTGGCGACCCAGGAAAGAGAGCAGAACACGGACGAACGAAATGTAACCATTGAACAAAAACGAATGGGAAAGGGGTCGTGAATGGTGAGGTGGACGGCGGGGACAAGAGAGAGGGCAAAAGTAGGCTGTGGAATTTAATAGAGACGGAGGTAGGAAGGTCGGCAAAGGAGAGTGAGCGAGTGAGAGCGAAAAGAGCATTGATTGTGAGCTGCGAAGACATGCGAAGAAAAGAGGCCTTGCTTAAAGCCCCATTTCCAAGCTTCCCAAAGTTAACGACGAGAAAGGACCAAGCGAGAATAATTCGGCTCCCATATCAGACTATTGTTATTTTTATTATTACGACTTGTAGTCGAATGATTCTCCCTATCAAATTTGAATAGGTCGAGACCGAACTAGGAAGATTAGGAAAGACAATCGGTAGTACGTTCAAATGAAAGCTGTACATACATCGTACATGAGGGAAGCAGAGCGTGCATCAGAAAGAGAGAAGTAACTCCATCGATTCACCCTCGGGACGTACATCCAGCAAACTCTCTAATAGAACCACTGTTACCTCAAAGCAGATGTATACACATCTAGCCTGAGCGCCGAATCTACATATTCCGACTAGTAGGTGTTCAATTTATTCCCGGCGGAGGCATTAATAATTTCCTCTCGCAATTTACATATTATCCAAGCTTTTCCGGTAAAAGCAGGCCCAAAAATATTCTGTTCATGTTATCGAAGTTATTCGCCGCATCAAATATAGCTACGACGTACGTGTGCGCGTTCTATTACAAGGCATCTAAAAATTCAAATGGAAAAGCGGTCCACAGAGATTTGCATCTGAGGCAACCTTTTCGCAAGCCGGAGAAAAGGTTGAGTCTGTGAAACATTTTTCAGGATTAAGATTGGGTCGCACAAAAGGACAATGAAATTCTTTCTCCTGATGAGCGATAAGAGTTTAGAAGATCCCTCTTGTAACTTCGTTAGAGCCACGAACGTTCTTGTAAAACAAAGCCGCACAATTAAAAGTGGAACAGAGAGAAAAAGAGAGCTGGAAAGGCAGAGAAAGTAAGAGCAAAGTGACTGTTGGGGGATGATCGTTGCAAAGGCCACTGTTTTTCTCCCCCACAAACTTCTTCTCCCGACGCAACGGCAAAAATTGTCGACGACGATTCGTTTTATATCTTAACACGAATCTAAATCCTATAGAATCTAAAATTGCTTAACAAGTCAGACACTTACTAGAGATTAATTTATGTGAATGATGAATAATTGGTCAAAACGAATAAAAAATGAATAATTTAGATCTAACGGGCTCCTGTAATAAACTTTTTCAGGGGACAAATATTTGCTCTGTGTTTGTGTACAGCAATGGACAGCTGACGTTTATGAGAAACCTGTACACACAAAATTCGAAATTGTGTTCAGTAGCGTGGAAGACGAGTGGAAATATTTCGAGCTCGTATGGGATTCTTGTAAACTCACTGTTGACAGATTTTTTCGAACTAAAAATCGTAAAATATACCAACGCGTTGCATTCAGAACTAATTCATCAGCGCTAGGTGATCAAAAGGACCACCAGGTGGTCCTTTTATGAGAATTCTTTGCTCTAGGCACGTTGGAAATAGCTCTTAGAGTAATACCGACAAAAGCTTTGATTTATCAGGCTTAATACGATTTTGTCGAACAGAGGTATTTCGATTTATTGCTACTGGACCGTCCTGTTTTTTCTGACTGTCTGTTTGTTTGGCAAGAGCAGATTATTCGCGCGCACAATGAGAAAAACAACATCAGGGGTGAAAGGCTCGTATACAAACTAGTGTACGGGAAGGAAAAATCTTTCGCGCACCTGCTATGCAAGAATCGTGAGGCGGATGGTATCGAGAGGAGGCAGAACAGAAACAGACATAAGAACATAAGGAAAACGTGACACTTATGGCTTCTGGGGATTAACTAACATGCAAAACGGATACATAATGAACAAGGTTCCATTTAAGGGAAAACAGCGAACACCTCCCCGGCTTGACCTTCTTGCTACTGTTGACTTGAGCCGACCTTTGAACCGAAGCTCCTACCGAAGCTCAAACGACTACATAATTACACTACATCCACATTCAGGCAGTGTATTCTGCTGTTGAGATTCACCTGATCGGTACAATTTCAATGAACCCCAAGGGCTCTTTGATTGTGATGCTGTTATTGTTTTCTACTACAACTAGATATCTTCGTTTGACGGTTCAAAGGTTCGAGGATATTCCAGTGGAATTGGGGCAAGGGCGAATATCGTAGTCTTCGTAATTTCAGTAGACAACAAGCCACTATCAAATCACTAACCCCGAACGAGATTCGTCATTGATGTAGCTTCGCTTGTACACTCATACACTGACCAGGAACGGTGAACGATTGCAGGAAATCTGCCCTTCGAAATACACTACGACACAACAGAGGTCGACTTTGATGAAGTCGCAAACGTAATTCAGCATTGTTGGATGAACAGAATTAATTGTGCTGTGGACAAGTGCTGCACCGGCTAAATTCACACAGAAGCATGGCGCGGTGGTGCTTTTGAAAGTCAGAACCTGCTGAAAGTAGAATGTACACACACACAAACTTCTTCTGCAATGTTAGCCGAGCCGGGTCTCTGCCGGTGACGATTCATTAATTGCATGACCCGCCAACGAAAACCTGCCTTTCACAACACATTTCCCTCAAATGGATGTACGAAAACTTTCACGCCACTCTCTCGTTTCCACGGTCCGTTTTGACGAGCAGAACCAACAAAGGCTGTCAGCTCGACGTAAAACGCAATTTCATACTCCCTCGAGGACTAGCGGCAACGATTATATGTATAATGGCCACTGGCCTGGTCTGATAATGAACGGAGTCGGAGGATTCGAAGTCAGATCGATTGTAGGAACTTTGAGCTTGCACGCTATGTCAATGGTAAACGGTAAGGCTGTCTCGTTAGCTGAGCCTGTCGATGAGAGACCTTTCGATTTATCGGACATGCCAGTGGGCAAAGTTTGAGAAAGCGAAATAAGAGCTATATATACCAGCTTTACCTTTGCAGCAGGCTGCCGGGATGGCCGACTAGCATTATCAACTGTCGACGCGCACAAAGCTGTATTGCGAACGCACTCAGTCGGAGAGAACAGAAAAGTTTTAACGATCCAGCGAACTGCAATTCAATTCTTCTTCTTCCTGTTGCGGTCTGTGCTCGTCGTTGCGCGCGACTGTATCTGGCTTACGTACACGAGAAATTCTACGTTCAGAGTTCAACCGATGAGAGAGAGAGAAAGATTGCGAAAGCGAGGAGAGGGTGCGGGAAGAATAAGACAGAGACTGACTGACTCACCGCATTTTTTGCTCGTCGCTCACTTCGCACTTCCCCTACAGTTTGTTATACATTTGTTTCCACTCTACCTCAGCACGGCTCCTTTTTTATCCTACTCTCTGCTTTCCTCTTTCTTCTGTGTCTTCTTCTTCGTTTTCCACTCTCCCGCACTAACTACGTTTATCTGCTACGTGGATGCTGTGCGAAACACTGGTTCTCCAGAGAGAAAGAGATTGTGAACTTAAGAAACTTTCTGCACCGATATGCGCGGAAATTGATCATACTTTGATTGAGTAGAGTTGATTGTACTATGCGATAAACAATACGGGAGAAAGTATACGTGCGTTTGAAATCTTGTGAGAAATTGCACTTTATTTTACGGATTAGTCGAGCGTCGGTACGATGATACGAAACACGACGAACATTCGAGAGAAAACAACGGGATAATCTGCGGGATAATCTACGGGAAATCCGTGTAATTAATTTCATAAATCTGTGATGTTTTTGAGAAGCGATGACTTTATTCTTTTTAATGCTTTTCGTCGAGTGCGACTGTGCTCTCCTCTGTCAGCCTCACACTTGCCGGTACAGGCAGGAGGACGAAATGTCTCTGTCCCGGGAAACACGCTGGCAGACTATACTTTGTGGGAATTGGAGCATGCTAGCCGACAACGAATGTGCTTTCTCATGGGGATAGCATCTTGAAAGCGGCAGTGCTTTTTTACCTAAACTGTAAGTGCATCATACATCATGGAGCGTACATCGCACTGTTGAAACACGCACATAAAAGAAGCCGTCTCTTGCGAGAGCAAGAGTATTCCGGGAAAGAAGTAGTCCGGGACGGCTCTCCCGGCAGGGCTTTCTTCGGTAAATTGTTTCTCGTGAAAGTAACAATGACCACTTGCAACTCGATTCTTTAAAACTGATTAAATGAAACAATATCAAAAAGTAAGTGATAAAGTCCCTTTTAACCCTTTAGTTCTTCCACGCGCCAGGAAATAATAATAAGGAATTATTCATCTTCATGCAATCGACCTAATTTAAAGGAAAACAGTGGGAGTACATTCTTGAGATGTAAATTCATGCTAATATGCTCTGTTCTAGGGATTGGCGAAGAGAGAAAGCCTGGGAGAAATAGAATATCTCGTATTACACTGGCGATCACTGTTTATTCAATTTCCCGATATCCCGAGGAAGTTAATATCAGGTCGGAGTTTGTTCCTATGATTTAAGCAATATCGAGCTTCATTGCTGATCCGTCTGTATTTCTATCAGAGCCTTGTGGATCTACCACCTGGCAAATAATTCGATTAATTTTAATGGAATACTATTATTCCGTGTAAAAACGAAAATGTAAAGCAACCTATTATTGATTGTAAGCATGCTTGGATATTGTTAGGGCGTTTATATAGATTGTGCACACAAGAGGTAAGTGCATGCACGGTGAATCAATTTCTCAATTACCAGTATGCTTGAACACGATTACAACGTCATTGACGATAAGCTTTAATCCTTGAGCTATGTATTAGCCTAGGCATCATGGTCATCAAGATAGGGAAACATGAATCTTCATCCCTTCTAATTAGTGATACTAGATACATTGTAAAGTCTCCCTTTACACCGGTTTCACTTCGCTACATTCATAGCAGTGTTTTAATAATATAAGTTTCCCGAAATTCCTGACTTTGCAATAAACATTCAATGCTCCTTCGATGTCTTGACAGGCTCGTGTCATAATTAAGACAAGATGAAATGTTATCGCTTTAACTCATCGTAGATCAAGTCGGGGATAAGTGGCGGATGATACTGAGCCGGCAATCGAATCTTCTCAGCAATTAGAGATGCGCTGGTATCGATAAAATAGGACAGCTTCGAGGTCGCTCATTTAGTTCGCGGTAATCTTCTTGAAATAAGTATTGATTGCGGGAAATTAGGTGGTACAGAGTTAAGGTAGGAAATAGTGAGTAATCACTTGAAAATTACGTTTCCACTTATCATCAGGGATGAAAGACTATTAATTCGACAATAGTATAAAATAATACATCGTATTTGTTTGTAGTGTTAGGCATCTGACGATTAATTAGTTAAACGTCAAACAGTTCTCCGGGGCGTAGTTCGAGATGTGCCAGGTGAATGAGACAGCGCGACACTTTTACTTTCGCCTGTAAATATGGTAAGCAGGTTTCCACACAATATGTAAAGTGTCAGGGGTGCACGCGCGAGCTTTTTTCCTTGTCAAAGACAAACGGGGATGTCATGTGCAACAGCTCAGTTGGCACGTCGCTTTATAGACGCTATTACTTATCCGATATTGCTAATATAAATACCGGAATCAGCGTTTAAAGTACTGCCATTAATTTTCTGAAAAAATTGAAGAATAAGAGAAGCACGTCACACTTTTTTGATGAGTTGATACTTACGCTGTGTGTGACCGAACGTTGATATTAAAATACATGAATATTTATACGCGTACCAAAAGTTCGCGAAAATTATATATGTAACAATATCTGATAATAAGTACGATATCCATTGTGTCAGTAAGAAAATTCTCTCTCTGATACAGCAGCGTGTAGCCAAAGATATATTCAAGTGTCACTATCATCATTTTGAATACTTGTCAGAAGTATCTCCCCCAGAAAAGCCCGTGTAAGATACGATCACTATTATTGAAAAAAATGTCAGCGCTTTCAAAATGTACCAAGCACACTCCACCTTTCACTTCTGCGTTTGTTTGGGGCCAATCACGCTGAATTATTGGAACCACAGAGGTTCACGATAGCCTAAGCAACCCGTTTCGAATGTGCGTAGTACACACATTTCGCCAGCACGACCCACCTGTGCTTCGGAGCTTGTAATTCATAGACGTTATCTCGTTGAACATGTATCTCTTGAAATCGATTTGATTGACATTAAGTAATACGAATTTATCGGGCCTTGGGATTGGAGAATCTTGTTGAAGTTGATATAAATCATTATTTAGTATTCAATCACACTTTGCACGCGAGTTTATTGTATTGCGAAAGGGGTATTGCTTCTTGAAAGTGGCTCGATACAGGAAATTCCGTGGGAGAGAGATACTGTATGAATGTGGTATTTCATCCGATTCATTGAACTGTACGCCACTGATTTAATAATCCAACAATTTCCGCAGAAACAGTGGAACTTTATTTTCAAGTGGAATGTTGAATGGCCTTTACGAGCTGGAATTACTAGTTGCTCTTACGTATATTCAAGAATTAATAAAACGCATTTTCATAATGGAATTACTTAGTTGGTGAAACGAGACGAGAGCTGATCTCGTTAGAATAAATCGAATGCTAGAGAATCAGCGAACTGATCACGAAGTGATTCCTGAAGTCTGGCAAACAAATACCACTGAGAATCTATCGAGCAAACTGAATTCCCCGGTGTTCCGGGAGTCCGATAGTAAACTTCAAAGTGGAATTCCAATCAATGGAAATCACGGTCGATTGAGTACTGTCCACACTTATTCGGAAGCGCATGTCCGCTGATGGCAGCAATAGTAATTGCGGATGGCGATTGGAAGTTTAAAGTCAGTGTCCCATTGCAATAGAAATATTACGAAGGCCATAACAGTTGAGGTGTCTATATCGAAAGAACTTCGGTGTTTCACTTCAATGCGGTGTGCAGAATGCAAGATCAGAGTACCGAACATTTGGCAGATTGAATTAAAAGGAAGCACTCGCATAGGTGATTGTACCGTTGCATGAGACTCTGCCACTTTAAACAAGATACCAGACAGCAAAACAGCCTTTTTCTTCTTCTTCTCTCGAGACGCTCGTCGCCTATTAACTTTAACCGCGAAAGGACGAAAAAAGTGAGGTCGCTTTGGGAGAAAAGAGGGCTAGCAGCCCTAGACGCCGCTGGGAAAAGTTGGTAGCAAAAAAGGGAACGAAGGGAGAGGAATACTGAAGGAAGAATTCAAAGCACGTCGAGGATATCTGGCGGAGTCGCGCGAAAGTGATAACGATAAATACAGACGTTATTGTATTCAGCAGCGGGCAAGCACCCTCGCCGCCGCCGCCAACCCTGGCCGCACTTTCCCCGACGAACGAGAGCATAAAACTAAATAAAACTGCTATGTCCCACCAAGCGAACAATCGACAAGCTCTATAACTCATAAAACAATATGTGTCGCTGATGTTCGACGCGCCCGCAACAAAGAACAGTGTTTGCCTTGACAGTACGGCGGTGCAAAAGTAGCGCAAGAAAGTGGATATCATTTTTTAGAGAGACGTGTCTTTGTGCGTCTGGCAGGCTGAACTTCAACGGTGGCATTATCGATGGAATATATCGGCGGGGTGTTCATATACACATAGTCAGTAATAACGACTCCTGTAATGAACCTTTATTTTATTTTATCTCAAAGGTGTTTAGTAAGAAACCAAAAAGTCATTGTATATTGTAATAAATATCGATGCTGGTCCTATAAATATACGATATTCAATGTCCTCTCTTGGTATCTCTAAATTAAATCTGCTTTCATCTGAGATAGTTATGTATACAGTTGCTGTATCGTTTATTAAAATTGTTGACTGTATCGAGTAGATCGCAAATTTACTTTTGTTTCGAGTCTTCAAAAGAAACTGGGTTATATTGATTTCGCACGTCTTATAATAATGAACGTAAATGAAGGGGGAGGGTACTCCTAGCAAGAAAACGGTTGCGATAGAAAAAGTGGAACGGAGTTGCTACAGAAAGGAGAGAGAGAGAGAAAGGGAGAAGGAGATAGCAACCATTCCGAATAGTCGACGAGGGAAAAGAGAAAGAATTCACGGCACGTCGGGGATGGGGATTCGATAAATTCGCCGAAGAGTTGGTGGGAAATGAAAGGCGGCCGAACCAAATACGGAGAATGAAAGAGTAGCGGGCGTTGGAAGGAGCAAGTGTCAGCCGTGGTAAATGGCAAAGAGTTCAAAGGTTGATAGCGTCGTGCCAAAATTCTCGGAGAGAGAGAGTTGTGCACCACGATCAATTAACTCGTATAAGGTACGTCCGCTGAGGTAGTATAGCGATTTTCTTTGTTCCTTGCTGTACTTGCGAAAGCTTTGCTTACCGGTTGATCGATCCTGCCGTTTCTCCGAAACTGCATAACGTTTTTCTTTGGGTGGGGAATATCGTAAAATAAACACGGCAAATACGCTTGCAGGAAGTACATCCAATGCTTGTTGGCTTGCAAATTTACGGCGGTGGAATGCTTTGCGTTAATTGAATTAATATCGAATATTTGATAGATGTTTACGGTCTTTGCAATGCGGCGTGAGAGAAGTCATGTATTTTAGAATCGGAAGCGATATAAACTACTGACAGCTCGGACAGATTGAAAATGCCTTTTCGTTCATGCCGAAACTTTTAGTAAGCTAGAAATATATCGGGAAGATATTTGCTTGCGCGTGACAGGCGACAGTGAAATCCTCTGAAGTGTTTCGTTCACCCTGGAAAGAGTCTAATCCCGCGTTATGCAGGCGGCCCCAAGCCTTAACTTTACGAGGCAAGTTTCCTAATTCGATAGTAGAGGTCCTTGGAAATTTCGATACCATCGAGCTCACGTATACCTTCGCTCTTTTCACGGTGGGATCTTGAAAGTCAATATCATAACTTCCATCGATACACAAATCATACCGGACAAGCATAATCGAACAGCTTGGAAAATTCGATTAAACATTCTCGTCATAATGGTGTGTAACAGAATGGTAGGATTCCGATGTACGACTGCTTTATATCCTTATAGAATATGGTTTTAACTGAATAACTGCAAGAAGAATAATGTTCGGATTTACCATTGAAACACAAATATAGCCTATGGTCGATTAGCGGATGAAAGGGGCACGCAAGAATATAACATTGAATAGCTCTTCGGGAAAACTCCAAATCCGCTTGTTCAATTCTCCTGAATTTAATAGTAAAATTCGATCATCACTGTTTCATATCTCGCCAAAGGTCGCGTGCGAACAACTGTATTCTAACACTTGCCCGTGCGGATTATTTCTTATTAAATGTGTCAAATCCATCATCCTGTGGGATGAGTGAACACATGTTACGCATGTCGAACGCGCCGGCGGCGATGTGAGGATTATTTCGAGGGCTTATTGAAGCGTCGCATATTTCGCCCGGTGATCAGCGGCTACAATAGTTATCCACGGCAGAATGCGGAGCGCGTTTCTGCTATTTGCTGAAACGTGAAATACGTTGGTGCGTTTGTGAGCCATTAAAATTCACACAGTATGCATCCAAGACTTTATGGAAATCCTTCTGCCTCCTCGACGATTCATGCGGCTTATTTTAACATAATTCATTGGTTAACATTCGGTTCAGTGAATTTTATTTTCATTTTTTTTAACATCATTGTTTTTCTCGTCAAGCTTGATCGGTGCGAAATTAACGTGCATCAGGAGGGGTTTATGGAAAAAAACAGGGTGTTTGACGATGCGATATTAACTAGAGACCACAATAATGCCCAATCGCGCGTTATTGGTATTTACATATTATACATACATATACACAGTGCCATACAGGAAATTCAACCACGACATGATTGAATTTCGCGGTGTTTCACAGAATAGCGAATTTACAATTTGTGAGAACGTCCCAGCTGAGGTTTGCGGAATTAGGTGGACCAATCATACAAAATGAAGAATATTCTGTGGGTCAATCAGCACAGACGCAAAATAAAAAAGGAAAATATATTAATACCTGATTATGATCCGCAAAATGAAAGGCACGTATTAATAATAATTATTAGGTTTCCTGTAACAAGAATCTAACATTTTTATTCTTGAATGTGAGTATTTTTTTGAAAATACGATTTAAATCTTTTCGATGTCTTCTTTTTCAGGTGTCCCGCTTTAGCCGCTAGATGAATCTTGATGGACTCGGCAACACATCATTTCTTCAGTGAGTCATCAGATTTATTAATAAATCAATCAATATTTCACGCAAATGAAATCCTACGATTTTGATCAATTAATATATAAATAATTCCATTATAATCAATCAAATTTAAAATGCGCAGCTTAGTTGCAAGGCTTAGTTAGGTTGTAGAATTTTCAAAGAGGCTTTCGCAATTCGGTTCCCACGGGATGACGAAGTCTCCGGGTACATCCGCCAGAGAACTTGCAAAGCTTCCGCGAAGAGGAGAGTCACTAATTAAATCATTCTTCGACGCATTCGGTCGCGCGTTATTTTCGTCAAGTCGCAACAGTCTCGGGTAAAGTTATACCAGTACTAGGGTACATCTGTTAGTAATATTTCAGGGAGAGAAACAAAATGCGCGCGTCAGTGTCTGCTTATTTTTTGGCTTATGGCCAATGCACATACGCACGTCTGCTCCACTGGTTGCATTGGCAACCTACCGATTAGGGGAGCGCAGTGGTAAAACCGTGTCATTAGAGTACGTCGTTTCAATTGCACCGCAGGCAGTAAAAAAAATATCACCCATTACGAGCGTACACATGGAAGGTTTATCGAATACCGGTTTTTGCGGAGGGAAATATAATTCTACATTCTGTTTATATGAATTAACATAATCAGGCGTACGGACATAGAATATTGTAAATGATACGAGAGTATTCGATGTAGACGATATTCATTAGAGTGTAAATTAATGAGAATCTAATAGTTCCCTAAAAGTTCCTAAAAACATCAGAAAGTAACGATGAGGCTCGGGGGAAACTAATGGGCAGCATCGAAAATTCAGTGAGAATTTGGCCGGCCCGAAAGGATCACGGTCCAACTCCATGAATTTGTAAAATCTGGTGGTTTCCAGGCCGATGGCCACGGCCCGCTTAAAAGCGTGTCTGTCCGCGGTCTCCCTCGCCAATATCGCTTCCCCTCTCGCAAGGAGGTTAATGTGCCAAGCACCAACATCCCCGAGCGCAAAATTGACTGGTCCGCGCGTGCAATCTGGTTGGAAAATGTGGCGTGATATACAAAGTCCCAATTAAATGGGACTCCAACTGAAACCAACCGCCAGCGGGATTCCAACTCGATAAATTTGAATTTGATTTATGCACGCGTACTTGTACCGACGGTTCACTTATTTCGAGCTATAAAATAACTAATAAAAGTCTCCCCATAAATTCTCCTTCATACCATAACTGATTTCTTCGAGATTCTTAGTGAGAAGTTCGTACTCTTTGGAAATGATTTCGTTCATTAAAAATGGATTGTCTCGCTATAAAACTCTCTTTTTATTATTCAAGCTTCGATCACATCATCTGTCTGGTTTATAGCGGTCTGAAATCTCTCTTGTATCTCCGTGAGACTCTTTCCCTTATTATCCATCGTGATGAAGACAGAACAGATACCAGCGAGCCAACAGAATCCAGCGTTGAGACACATGAGTTTTGGAATGCCAATTGCCATAACTATCTGTACGAAATGGAGATTCACGAGGAAGGCAATCAGCCAGCAGATACTGACGATGCTAGCTGCCGTTTGTATTCGCATTTCCATTGGTAGTGTGTCGCCTAATATCGACCAGGAGATTGGTCCAACACCAATGTTATAAGCTGCGAAAAATAAGCTGATCCACGTTGGGGGCATCCAAGCGTAAATATCGTCGTATTCCGGATCCATTTGTCGAAGATGGAAAAACCAACCTGCAATCAAAACGATCAATAATTTCAAACGAATATCTTTACATATTCGCAAAAGACCGGTTAGATATTGCACACATTAGCAATCTCGTTGCTTCGAGGATTGCAGTAACTTCGGGTTATAAATCAACTCACACATGGTTCGCTGAGAGCAGAATGAAATATACCGTGTTTGCTTCTGGTGAAACATACAGGCGTTACTCGAATCACTGACTACCGTAAAATGAACGAAAGGGAGGTAAGACGGAGCGGCTGTTAATGTCGCGAGAGATAAGTGTCGCTTTCCAGCGTGTAGCCTAGCTCTCCGATATATGTCGCACTTTCTCTTAACAGGATTAACGACAGTCGTTCACCTGCTCGGATTACTTTAACCCGATTGCCCATTCAGACCTTACTAACCAGACTAGCAAAAAGCTTAGTATAGAACAGTAGCAAGTAAAAAAAAAAAAATGCCGTGATTTTATTCGAGCGAACCAATTATTACTAATAGTTGCATCCTCGATGCACATACTAGAGAAAGTGTTTGGTGAAACGAGGAATTGCCGTTGAAAGTGGCTGCTCGAACGAGAGGTAATCACATTTGCTCGCATTAACGAAATGAGCGATAGTAACTGAGAAACCAGGCAGTTAAGGTGTTATAGACGAATTAGCCGGATTTCCTGGGCTAGTAGGAAGCTTGTAGTGTGGAGGCACGGTTCGCCGTTTACCTAATGATATCAGGAACAATCCCATAAGCGAGCAGGATGCCGCTAGCAATACTCGACGGCTCACTACTCTGAGAAGGACGCTTGCCAGGAGGCAGACCAGTATTTGTACGGCTGCAACGACCAGCGTCAGTTCACTCACACTCAATTCTCCGGAGCCCGCCATCTCAAAGAGCGTGCGTGCGAAGAAAATCATTGCGTTGATGCCGCATAGTTGTTGGATCAGTATCACCACCAGACATGACAGACAGGCTCTTATCACCCTTGTGTTTCGTAGCAGCTGCCACGAGATCTGTCCGAATGAAATGCAAATTACTCGGCCGTTCGTACGTCCGTCCACATCAGGCTTTCCATTGCAAAACCTGTTAAAGGAGATGTATACCTCCAAAGATTTATTTAGTGCATCGAACGGAAGTGTATTCTCATGCAAATTACACGACAATGTGCATACGCGTGCACAGCCGTGGAATCTTCTATATTTAACTATCTGTATTATAGTTTAACATAAATGACGGTATTGTTATTATGTTAATAAATATTACAAAGAAAATGTCCAACTAAATATTGCGGTACTGAACTTTAATTTAGTTTGGTGTTAAGGAAGATAGATCGTAGGACACAGGTGCAGTACGATATTAACGAGACTATGGAGTCTATTCTTAATAGGGGGTTGAATATATTTCCTGTATAGCGGGTGAGATGGCATTCCGGGAACACAAAGAGTACAATGGTTCGGAATTATTGTGTATACTATGGTAAAGTACGAGGGTCTGGCATTGGGAAAACCCTGGTGGATTTAAGTGGGTGGTGGGTGGCGGAGATCTGGAGTATTGTATCACTGGCTTCGAAGTAGCGGCTTTTCCGTAGTTTATATAGAACTTGATATAGCAGAGCTTCATGGAGCCGTTAATATTCGATTCTTGGACGGTATCGCTAGCTCCACCCCTTCACGCCCCGTGTTATTGCCGGACGCACAGGTCGTTAGTCTAATCGGCGATAAAGTTTATCAGCTGCTCACCTTTTGCGAACGAACCGCGACCACTAACCGCTCCAATTCGTTCATTTCCTCTTCGATCTTCTGGCTAACGCCACGGTACCACTTCAAGGATTCCATTGCGTTATTCCGATCGTTCTTTGCCAAGTGGAGCAGAGGACTTTCCGGTAGCAAATAGACTAGTTGGATGGTGAAACATGGCACCATGCAAAGGAGGCTGTACCTTTTGGACATTACGATATACGGCTGTGGAAATTCGTTTTGGAGTAATGAGATATAATAGAAAATGCAAAATTAGAAAGAATACCTCCATATTGTCTTCGGCAAATTAGTGAAGTGCGCCACGACAAAGGCGTACATGACACCGCAATTGATAAGAAGCTGGAAGTACGCGAGTACTTGTTCGCGTTTTTTCTTATCGACTATCTCTGCGATGAAGGTTGGAGTGAGAATACACGTGGCACCAATGGAAACACCACAGAATGCTCGGCCGATTATTAAACTTGCTACCTAGATGTATCGATGGGATGTTCGATTCGATTACCGAATAAATCAATAGTTTAAAGTGCTGGGCAATGGGATAAGAAGTCGTACTTTTTGACCACTGAGACAGATGAACATCCATCCCAAGAAAAGCACCGGCAGAGTGAAAGCCATGAGGGGTACATGCCTGATATATCGGATAGCGAACGGTACGAGAAATGCGCCTATGGAAGCCCCACAATTTAAAATAGCACCGACGAGTCCAATTTCAGTGGCGGTTGCATCGAGATTTTTTCGAAAAACCTCGACTGCCAGAGAATTCCATGCAAGTGAGACACCGAAAGCAAAGCCGCCCAAGGAGGCTGAAAATTGGTAGAAAAGTTCTCACTCGGCTTCCATTACAAAACTTCCCCACTTCCTCCTTTTATCCACGACCCACAACGGTATGATGCTAGTCACAAAACCCAGGGCTGCTTTTTATTTCGAATACAAAGGCCGTATTGTGCACTGCGGAGCTTGCACCGCCACTCATGCCAACTGGTATACTGCCGATGTAAGATTAAATTGCTGGAAGTGTTCGCTGTTTCGCTGGGGACGCTTCCGGTGCTGACCCGCTGCAACAGGAAAACTTACTTTCCAAGAGCTTGGGGTCTCTGCCCTACGAAGCCTTTCCATTGCCACTGAACTCGGCCTTGCCACAAGTTTTTTCCGACTAGTTTTCATGGAAACCTTTGTCACTTTTGTACTCTGATGAATACCAAGCTCTAATTATAAGAACGTATTTTACTTTCAGTATCCAAAACCAAATCCTTTTTACGAAATCAATTTATGCGAATGATTCGACGACTATCTTGGGCTTTGGGTGTTTTTGCGACTTATATTTTTTAGCTTCTAAGGAAAGTACTGCTCGTAAAAGGTTCAGTGAGAAAAGAATGCATAGACGTTCTGGGATTTTTTTCATAACAGCGAGGGACTTATAAATTGGCTGGCAAGCGAAAGACGCTAGTCGCGAGCGGTGTATTAATTCTCAGCCCAGACTGTTTAACGATGCGAAAGAGGCTTGTCTTGAGACGAGAGTGACTGTTCTTGGTTGCTGGAGGGGCGAAAAAGACGCACCTACCAAGGGTGTATTCGACCTGAAGAAAAGGGCTGGTGCGTGTAAACTGGAATTGAAGTGGCGAGAGTGGATTCGCACACTGCCGCTGTAAATTCAATCCAATTTCACTGAAAGGATAATTTGGTCATATGAAATTATACGATCTAGCAAGGACTCGGTTACAGAAGCTCGAGAATGGCAGTGCGAGCATAAAAAAGAAAGTACAAGCAAAGATGGTCTCTACTGTAATCCTCCGGTATAGATCTCGTCCACTATTTCCCACTGAATTGATCCACCGAACTATCGTTGTGAATGTAGAGGCTTTCGCTTCGGGCGGAGTAATCCGAGGCTACGATTGCCGTATTTCTAGCGGAAAAACTCTCCTGCGCACGGCAGGTTTAAAAAGCGCAAACGAATATCGGAGATAGTATCGAAGAGTGGTGGCTTACCAACCAGTGGACCGAAGTGTTGATTTAACCTTTTAACCCGAATGCCAGCGGCGTCGTCGGTTGGAGCAGAGGTCATCGCAACGTGTCTCAGGCTACTATCGAGAAGATCGTTCTAATTTCATTGTCACCCTTTTATCGTTCCTGCAGTGCCGCGTTACCACCGTAAACTTACCTCGGACGAGCGCGGCGAAGCTCACACGTGTGACTGGTTCAGTTCTCCTCTTTCCTTTCTCACTTCCGTAACGCTTCAACCGTTCCTTCTAGTAGCAGCGTAGGTTCGACTGTGATATCGACTTTTCATATCGAAATCGATCGCGGTAGCCTTTTGTTTTGCCAAACAACACCGGCCGGTATATGCCGGCGTACTTTTGTTCCTGATTTATCGAGCTCGCATACCTGCTCGCCTAGTACCTCGTATGTGTGTATTGTATGTGGTTACTGGTTAATACACGCATGCATGCCGGTATTTACTCGCGCCGCTTTATTAATAGGCAGTTGCACTATTATCTCGAGAATCCCAAGAGGAAGTTCGACGTGAGATATAAATTGGAGCTATCAGTCTTATTAGCTTGATTTAATAACGCGCCGAGAGTAAAAGGGTAGGTCGAGTTTGCCGAGGTTAATTTGTGAGCACTGTATTACTGGTCAATGACATTCGTACTGTTTCGAATAATCCACCGAGGTACCATGCATCTTCATCCATCTCACTTTGAATCCATACTGCTAATTGCTCTTAACACCGATGTGTTTATTAATCGATCCGATTATCACTGATAATCCGGGATACGCGAGTGTCGACTTACAATTTGGAAGCAATTAAATGGGATGGGAGACCGTGCGCGCAAGTCCTTAATTAACCACCATTTATCCGGGATGCGCTTTTCAAGCATGGACTCTGTTAATCCCTTGAATCCCGCTCGAGGGCGGCAAAGTTAATTACAAATTAAACGCCGAACATCAAACTTAATGATTCCTACTCTATAATAAAGGATAAATTGAATATCGATAAGATTTCAGTGTCAATTGTATTAGGTCGATGTTGTATGAACTCGAGAGCTGTGGACCAGGCTTTAAATCTTAGAGTTTATGTAATACATTCAAGCCGGTCCGATACATGAAGTCATTTTCTTGTTGATCGTATAACCCTCGCTATAAAGACAGGTGCCACACAATTCCTCACTTAATAGAGCAAGCGGAACACAGGCTAAGTTTATCTTGTAGATCGTGGTCGATATAGGAAGCACATTATTGTCGCCACTAGTACGATTATACGGTGTGGTCATTTTCTGTGGAGAAATGGATTGATTCTAGTAGATCGAACCGATGGAGCGTGTTATCGCTCGGCGAGCGGCGATCCTTTTATCGTGCCAAGCTTTAAGGTAGTTGGTGTGAACATGTATCATATCTATACCTCTTCCTTTCGATTCTGCGAGCAAAATCCCTTCGTCAACACAACCAATTTTCGCATCAATCCCACATCAAGATGGTGCTTGCAGCCCAATCTTAAGCCGGATGTCGGCCAATCTCGATGCGCATCGATCTCCTTCTCCTACTTCCGCTTCGAAAACGCATAGTTCGACACAGATTTTTTTAACACAATCGCTATTGCAATTCTAAGAAGAGAAAAGGGTGACGAGAAATTTAGAGGAAATAATCATAGAAGATTGATGATCCATTTACACGAAACGGTTGCGGTTGAATCGGCATTTGGAGTATCGGGGATGATATTAATTGGCAGAATTGAGCTGCTGATCCACTCATGGCGCTGGTAATGAGGCTTGCAATACGCACTGTACTGTTGTAGCGCCGTGGGTGTTACCAGGAAATACCACTGATCGCGCGAAGATCGCTAATAATATTATCGACAATGTATAGCGATCGATACTATTTTTTCTTAAAGTATAAAACAAAGCGGGGCTAAGTCGCATCGCGCTAATTGCTTTAAAAAAACCATCATTTGGCTGAAGAGGACATTTATGCTTACGAAACGGAGGGAGAAAAAGTGCATTGTCTGTGTGCGTATGCAGGAAGATATCCGAGGAAAAGTGGAATTTGTAAAACTCATTAAAACCTTGGTGGGATAATGCCGGGGGTTAACATGTTTCCCTCATCCCTCTGCTTCCTTGAGAGCGGTTTGTCGGTGCTGATGATCAAAGGTGGTTATTACGTTCATGTGGATTACGTACCGACGAAAGCTCTTCTATCTTATAATGTTCATTAGTGGGACGAGTCTATCGGTGAGAGAGAGTCGCGCGAGCTACTGTCTACTTTTACGCTCCCCTGATGTGTGACCTTTAATCGTGATTTTACCCTGAACAGACTTTTGCCAGAACTCGTGCAAATGTTTCGGTTAGAGAAAATTCGATTAGGAAGTACGGGCGCAAGTTTGCGCATTCATTATTTTCCCCATCACGGCCACTCGGTATCATGGCTGGTTAGGCGTGCGGCTGCACTGCATCTGCGTTGCACTCTCATCGCGCTGTAACCGACAAGTAGCTAGCCACAGGCAGCAGTAATTAACTCTCATATCGCCGTGCTAGCACATTGAAAGGTTGGATTAAATTTTCACAATCTCTCCAGCAGCACCGATCTACCGGTAACCCACGGTTGCGTATCCCGTTGCGAAAAGCCATACGAGCACTCGCGAAATTTCTTCCTGCCCGCTCATATACTCTAGCGCAACTTTAGATTACGCGCAGCATGGTGGGCGTGCCGCCACTCTGCATTTAAGCCACACCAACACTAACATCATCGGCAACTAGCAGTACCAGTTGCAGCACCGGCGACGGAGGTTCGTTACACGGCCCATAAAATACTTCATCCCGTTAGCTCTTCTTATCGGATAGCGCGTTAAAAGCTCTACTCGCTTCGAGCTTATCGATAAAGCTTGCCTATGAAAAATCCCGCAAAAGCGCGATAATTCATTCCCGGCGAGCAGGGAAATACGAGATTCCCGTAAAATCGCTGACTGAATTTCGAGCTACCCACTCTTTCATTTCTCATTCGTCTCTTTCTCTTCTCCTCTGATGTTTCGGTCTCTTTTCTAGTCTTGAGGGGTTTCGTCTCGCTCGTCTCGGCGATTTGCAATTTGCAGTAGTACGGTGACCTCCTTCCTTCTGATTTCGCTCGCTCGCATACCACCGAGCGCGTCTTTACCCTCTCCTTCACTCTCTCGCTTCGTCTCTGTTCCAAGCCATATTTACATTCCGCGTTGAAATTTGTGTGCTCGATAGACTTAAAGTATACGAGGATACGTCCGCTTCTAAAGGCGGCCAGGCTCGCGTCATATTGTATACATAGTATATGTATACCACCCACAGTCGGAGAAGGGATATGCGCTTGCTGGAAAGTGCAATGCTCACACGATATCCACGGACAGTAGCAGGGTGGTCCACAAATAACCGGGAAACGCAGGTTGGACAAATTCCAATTAGAGGTTTTTTCGGGGCAAAAGTTACCGCACTTGCAACACTGCCTCCGGCTGCCCGGGGATTCCAGTTAAACGGACGGATTTTATGAAAATAGGAAATTATTAGGTCAAGCGTGAATTTCGGGATCCTTTGTGCTAAAAGTGTCCGACGCTCGTTTACCCAGTGAGTAAAAGCATCAGTTCTTGAATTTAGCCTGTTGATTTTGTTAAAAAACCTTTAACTCACGCATCCCCGCACTTGTTCTAGTATTTACGCGCAATGCAGGAAGTAGAAATGAAATTTTATCCGTGCCTGAGAAATTTGTCATGTGGCACGAAGTGGGGGAGGTGGAATAGGAGATATATGAACGGGGATGGATACTGAATGCTTCACGCTGTGATTTGCTAGTCTCCTCTGTGTCAGAGGTACGTTCGCTGCCCCGTTCACTCTCCAGCTTTGACAATTCGCGCGTTCAATCGTGTGTGCCTGTCACCTGACATTTCCGCCCTCCATTGCTCTGCCCCATTGAAAAAAGACATTGCTGCCTTGACAGAATAGATACGATACGCGTATATCTGTCCCTGGTTTTCTACAACTAAACACTAGTAGTCGAATAGAAGTTAGGTGTATGGAGTCGAAAAATGAAGTTCTCCGATAAAAGAGAAAACGCCATTGTCGAAGTACGTCAACGAAATATCAATGATCCGAGCGTAGTTTCATTAGACGATGGCCCGCTTTTTTATTAAATTGTAGGTCCTCTTTCACCATAACAGAGTAAACTCATCTTTCGACGATAAGAGCAGAAATGGGGGGCCAAGTTAATTAATGTACCCCCTTCATTCCCCTCTTCCGCCTGAAATTACAAACTTTTCAAACTGGAAAGGTTAAATGTCGATCAATTGGTCGGCGTATCACGTTTCTTTTTCGGAATTCGAGTTAGCCAGGCATTTATTGAATTCGTACTTTTCAGAGAAGCCATGAAAGAGAAAATACATTATTGGTCGATAGAAAATGCTAAACTATGACGTGATGGACAATGATAGCTTGACAATGGGAAATGTGCCTTTGACTGATTGGCCGATTATACTTTATTCCGGAACTGAACAATACTAGTCACGCTATGTGTGAAGCATTGCACATTGTACCAGAAATAGTGATTGAAATTTAGACGAAAGGCAGTAATAGACATTGAACATTGTTTCTTTGTAATATTTATATTCTTTATAATATGAGTCACAGCAACAGTGGAGAGGAACTGATGATGACTCTCTTAAACTATGAAAAGTTCTACGAATTATTAGTGCTAGATAAATCAGATACAAGAAAATATCATAAAACTTCGAACGAGTATCGGAATCAGTCAAAATATTGTCCCTCCAGCAAGCGGAACTGTACCATTCCGAAAGAACGAAACATTTCTGCCCCAATCCGCACCAGTGTGCGGGCTCCCATTGGAATGCCTGCTGTCAAAAAATTTCGGTTTGTTCTGTTTCGAGCGTTCCATTCAGTTTCGATCCAGTGTGCGGCAAGCTTAAATGTAGCGTGCTCGTTTACCCATTGGCAAGCATGGATGGCAGAGAGTTTATGAAACGAACCCATTGAAATTCAATATCGGTTGGTACAGGAGGTGCCAGTGGTGGCATCGAGTCACCACTACGTAGTTCCCGCCGATCTTTGATTGTATCGTCGATTTTTAAGCAACAAAAGTGTCATCTCGCGCGCCGATTTTATCGATGCTTTTGTGTTACGACCGGTTTCATTCCGCTAGCATCGTATGCAGATCAACATGTACATTCAATGCACGATACACTGGCCGCTTAGTTGCGCTGTCCACCCACGCTTCATCACTGATTATAAACACTGGAAAAAATATTTTCCAAAGATGGAAGTTGATGTCAATAAAACGGCTTATGAAATTCCGTTATCCGTTGGACTATTAAGAGGTCGCAATTCACAATTTACTAGATCGGCCACTCAATTCTATGTATTAGAAGTTGCGTGACAAATTTCATGGTCTATTATATGAAAAGTTAATTGGAACTTCGGAGTTTCGAAAGATACTCTGTTGTCATCGAGACTAGCTAAAAGAAGATAAACTATTGACGTCTGACATAATTGGAGTGCTTGAAACAATACGGAAATAGTTATACGATGACGGTTGTCTCATTGCAAATTGCACAAAAGTAAGGTCAACCACTTGGTTACTGATACGTTAATGGACCTTTATCGTTCAAAGTGGATCCCGGAACACGGCTGTCATTGTCAATCGGCTAAGAAATCTAACAAAAACTCTAAACTAACACTGCTGTATGTCTGGCGAGTTCCCGCTAATATATGCACATACCTTAAAACTTTTTGCCTTGGTGCCGACTGTTGGAGTTCATACAATAAATTGCCAAAGTTTACTGCAAGGCGGTTCATCTAACTTTCCGGCGACTTGCAACGTCAGAGAGATAATGTCGCGATTCGTTTATCAAGGCATTAGATCTACATGCATTCTCCTGCAGCGCAGAATATCATTGCGGCAGTCTCTGTTTCAGGTGGCTCTCAACCTTCGTGCATCGAGTACAATGGTGCACCGAGTGTGTGTGTCTGTGTGTTGCCTCGAGTGTCGCGCTTGATTTATGCAGTGTACGTTTCGAAGTAAGCCAAACAGGTTATGCTAGTACTGATAGCATACCTGCGGGCCAAAGGCGAACACAGCGGCTCTATGTTCCATAATTTCCATTTTCGCACAAGTACTTTGCCGTCTTATTTGAAGCCAGAGACATTTCAGATGTCTTATCAGAATAAAATTTTAAGCTTAATCATTGACATAGTATTCATCTATTATTGTATAAAGTATAAACTATAAATGTGATAATTTAGACTGAAGTATCTTGACTGTAACGTGACCGATCGATAATTATGAATCATTAATCTCTCGCTCGGAGTTTCAGAAACTAAAAACTGTCTGACTGTCGTTGGCCCATAGTACTTAATGAGCTTAAGCTTACTAACGGCTCGTTGGTAAAAGCAGGAAGAGTATCCCTCAGACTTGTTTAAAAATGAAGCCGCAGTATCCCTTCTGGCTATCCTCTCCTAATTCCAAATGGAATTGGACGTCAACTTCAAGTTTCAGTAGGTTACCTGTTAGCTGTCGATAGCTGTATACATACACACAAGTAGCGAACGAAGTTGAGCGATGTTAATGTAAAAGTTTCTGGCCCCAGTTGGCAATTGGCCGTCTCCCCGTGCCAAAATAATTCGCGGTCTCGGATATATTGATCGGAAATACGAGCGTGTTCCGTCCCCATCTCGTTCTCGCTCTTTCCGTGCGATTCCCCCGCCCGCACATTATCTCACCGCTCGAAATTTGCCGAGCCGGAAATTACGTAAGCCGAGGGACCCGCTACTAGACACTTCGATGCACTGCTAGTATCGTATGCGGAAGAGTGAACTGAAATGTGAGTAATGACCTGCATGGTGGTGGATTGGTTGGCCGATTTCAATTAATACCATGATTTTTTTGTATGCTTCTTGTGCGAATTGTATATCGATCAGCAGAGACACAACAAGAATCTAAGTTTTTGCTTCCAATTAGTTTGAGCCTGAAAAAGTCAGTAGCTATGGAATTTTTTTTAGGTAGGCTATTTAATCTTTTGAGATAGAATTCAACATATATGTTGATTTATTAGAGCAACGCCTGGTTTTGGAGTCATGATTTTCTGACTACGTGCCAGTAGGAAAGTAGGAAAAGACTCATTACGAGGTCGTCGTGTAACAGTCCTGCCGGTTGCGATTAGACCGAAGTTTGTCGAACGGAAGCAGGCAATTAGTATATCGAGCTATCGATATCCATGCTCCGACTATCTGGTGAAGGTACCGTGGCCAATTTGATTATGCAAAACTTAATTACGATTCGCCAATAGATATTCGAAAGATGAACGAGCGGTACTTGCGTTCATCGTCCGCCAACCACTCGTTGGTCGTTCAATTCGTTGGCGTAAGCTAATTAATGCTGGAATATTCTTTCATCAATTTACTGGAAAAATCGGTGTTCATTTAATGCGTCAATTGAGGGAATACTTCAAGAACGACGAACCATAGCAACTTCGAAGTAATGAACAATAACGTATGATTTATCCTATGTGAGTGTTTAATTATTAATAGTAATTAGTCAAGAGTAAAAAAATCGAGTGCTGACATTGCTACTAAATGATAGATAGTCTATTTAAACGACAGCTGGGCCAGGGAGCATAGTCCCAGAATAGTGCAGATTTCAAAGGGTGCTTGGCGAAACCCTTGAATTATTCCGGGCCACTTAAGAACGACAAAACGGAGCAATTAAGGGGCCCATTAAGGACTTGTCCCGGGTTCCTGAGGGACAGAATCTGGAGTCTTTGAACGCTCGGCGAGTATCGAAGGGTGAGAGCTTAAGTTCGTAAATACTAGTGAGACGTGTCTCTCGACATCACCGGCGGCGAAAGTCACCGTGGCTCCGTGTTAACTGCACCGTAAAAGACGCACCGCCGTCAGAAAAAGGTAGCTTTAAGATTTTATTTTCTGAAGAGAGGAAACAAGCATAAAACAGTAAATGGGACGCGGATCTTTATGCCTGAGCTTTCTTTAATAAAAAGCAATATCAATGACACTTTCCAATAGGAAACTTTCTGTTTCCGTACTGTAAAGAATAAACCTAACACTGTGGAAAGACATCGAGGAACAGCTCGATCAGAGCCATTACTCATTTCCATGGTTTAGTAAACGACAGTGCTATATTTAGACACAGTATTCTGATAATTACCGACGAAGCATGAAATGAGGCACGCGCAAAAAGCTACTGACTATGTAAAACTATCGGTCGAGCGACGCGCACTATCCATTAGATGTTCTTTCTCCTTCTTTCTTAGTTAGCACACTTAGTATACGCCGTGTTACGATTATGTAATCTCAAGAGCGTCAGTGTAGACGCCTGCTCAGCGTAGGAAAGTAGCCAGCGGCTATCAAGATCTCATCGAGACCCGCGAACGGCGAGGAATGGCAATCCTAATGTATCGCCGGCCTTAAATACCGTTTATCTTTCGCGGCTGTTTTTATCCTGATTTGCCTAAATTCCCGAATTATCTTAATGTTCGATCAGCGATAAATTTGTTTCTTGAGCCGCGGGCACTGGGAAGAGGGTTCCCCGGCATCGCGCTGGTATCTCTGATCAAGGAACATGACAATTTCAAGTTAAATAAGGAAGCACTTCTCTCTTTCTCTCTCTCTCCTCCGGGGAAATTACCAGTGATCTGTCACTCCCACGCATGTAATCACCGTAGCGTTTCCAACTCGCTTCGCGATTAATACCAGTCTCTCGCAGCACTCATCCAGGAAACTATGAGAAATTCACTTGTGATATCAGTTACGAGAATACATACACTCGCGCCACTTATCACCAGTGCCGCGAGTGGTTCGAGGATACTTTCAGGATGGTCAGTAAAAGTTGCAGCTCGTACTACTAGAGTTACCGAAAACACCTGACCAAATCGAATTTCCAGTAGTTGTATAGCAGGGAAGAGAGTTCGCACCTCGTTGCAGGCGGCTAGCAGTGCCGGCAATTCACTGTCCGACCGTCGGCCGCTTTATCTACTAGCTATCTAAATGAGAGAGCGCTTCAGGCGAGTGGTAGTAGAATCCTTTAAGTGTGAGAGTTAAAGGTGTCGGAGGTGGGAGCTAGAGGGATAGAGAGTGGGAGTGGAAAGGAGAGTAAAGAGTGGCTGCTATCCAGGCGAGATCAAGCAAACGGGCCACTTGAAGGGAGTCTTGGGGGGTCTGAAGCCCTGCGAGAAGAAGCCTGCGGGAACTTCATGGACGGTATCAGACCTGGGTTAAGCTCATTTCCCCGGCCGGCTCCACGCTCGTGCTCGTCTCGTCCCTTTCGTTACTAAAGCTTGCGTTATTGTTCTATCTTTGTCTGTTTGATCCGACTGGCAGTCTAGCTATCTTCCTCTCGGTTTGGCTCTGGGAGGTGGGCCTGATCGACGGCCGCTGGCGGTTTCTCCCTCGCGCAGCCAGCAGCCACGCTCTCGCCCATTCAAGCTCGACGCGCTCTGAGTCGACTCGAGTCTGCTCGATTCAGTTGCGGCCGACCCGCCACGCTGCGAGCTTTCCTCCGTGTACGCGGCTTCCCCAAGATCGCAGTTTCCCTCCCGAGCTCACTCGCCGCTTCGTCCTGCAAGCCCTCTCAGCCCTCTCAACTCTCTCTCTCTCTCTTTTTCTCTTCCACGAGAGAGTCTCACAATCTCGCTGGCCTTCCGCCAGCCAAAGGACTGGCTGCACCGAATTTTTTCTACTACATCTCCGGACTTCTCTTCCTGGCACACGCTGCCTCGCTCGACCACTAGAAAAGCGGAGCTCGTGAAAACCGCCGGGATACCGGGGATGCGCTAGAATCCATGATATTCGAAATCGAACGAGTGAGTGCGCGCATCTTGGCTCGCTAGGATTTCAAGAGTGATCGTTCCAAACGCTGGGAAGCTGCTTTCAAGTGCGTCCAGGTTATCAGTGGTGACTGATGATGCCCGTGAACTCGATGGATCCTCCAACGGCACGGACTCGCTTTCGCCGAGCAGTGAAGAATGATATTCATGAATGAAGCTAACCCGAGTGATCCGCTTGGTGCAGTGGTGCCGGCAATTCTTCGTCATTACGAAAGCAAGTCAGACGCAAGTGGAAAAGGAACGCGTTGGTCGGGCAGAGGGTATCATCGCGCTTTCGGCCCTCGGCCCCCTCAACATCATCCGCTCGACATTCGGAGGTATTCCAGTGGAATGGCTGTTGACCCGTTGAAGAGCTACCGCCGAAATCTCGGGGTTGCTTGGTGAAGTGGCGCATCGTCTCATCTCTCGAGTGTACTCGCTGGTCGGTGTGTCAGCTTTTCGAAGGCGGCCGCTCGTGGAAAGTCGGCGGCAAGACAGCGTCGATGCCACGCGAGACACGAGCACCGCCTCTGTAACACGATAATGGCACGATCGTGACTCGACGCTCCAGGATAATAGAAATCGCAAACGGTGCGTGCGTGCTTATGCCCGAGCGAGACCGACTCATAGATAGGCAACGTCGGCTCCACATCGGAAGAAGTGCTCGCGCGCTGTTTACATCTGACGAGCGCGTCCGTCCTCTACGGGGAAAACTGTGAGAAGTAACTCTTCCCGCCTAACATCGGAAAAGGAGTACTCGCTCGACACTTCGATTTAACCTGTAAGTCACCAGGCACCCTAGACCAATTACGAATGACCAATTCACTACACGCAGAATTCCCGAGCTTAATGAACGTCGGATGAATCGATCTCTATATTTCAAACGCAACATCTTCAAATTACTATATATTTCCATTGTATGTACATAAGTGCAGAAAACTTGAACCACGTGCCGAATGTTCGATACACTTCAGTGATCGAATACAATCGCATACATCATACGAGTTTCCCGACATGCGGTAATTCTTCGATTTTCCATTGTAACAGTGGAGCCGAAAATGAAAAACAAAGGCAGCCGCAATGCGGCTGATCTATCAGCGGATTCCAGTTTCATGTATGTAGGAGGTGGCAGGGGTGCCGGTATTATTGTTATACCGGTCCGATAGAGCGATTTTGTTTACTTCTTTAGTGTACACGTAGAATGTTTGCACCTGTGCGTCTGCCATGCGAGGGAAAGAATTATCTTTAACAAATGAGATTCTATCACGTCGCGCACGGTATCGTTTCGCGTGACTGCTCGAATAAGTGTGTTCCTGGCTATTTGTTCGCCTCGCTCTATATTTCCCTCGCCGCGCTGGCTAGCGCTGCCCACTTTGCGGGCGATGATTCGTTCTGATTTTTCCTGTAATTAACACCTGCTGTCATGGCTAATTGCGCGCTGTCCACTCACTCTAATTATCGCCTACTGTTTTTGGCACACTGACAACTCGTTGATTATTATTGCAGCGCAGCATCTTATCTTAATGCGAGGCGTTTGACTTTCTATACGGCACAAAAACTAGAGAATAATACTGAAAGAGTGTGCCTGTCCAGTGTATAAAGTTACAGGAGTCAATAAAATATATCTATCAATAATTAATTAATTCAGCGGTCCACCTGAAATTCCTCTCGCCATGTTTGCATTATCGAATATCGACTTCGGCAAAAATAATACACATTTTTTTGGCTAGTGGGTCGTCGGGTGAGGTGACGAGAAGGGAGTGTCCGGTATCAGCAAGTTAATATACAAAAATTGACAATCTTCAAATGGAAAACCGCAGGCTGATCAGGGAAAATTTACTAGAGTACGATCGAATCCTCGGATCCCGATATAGAACGAATTGGGTTTTGTGCGGCAATTGGAATTAATTGTTGGCGAAATAACAATTTATTTCGCATTGTCGAACGCAACTAGAAAATAGCAGACGATAACTTATCCGGGAATTTCCCGTGTTTCCCATCCAATTTACTGTCTGAATTGAACCGCTGAAAGGGAAAATGGGCGTACATTATTTCGAGCAGAATCCTATTAAATTAAATAAAACGCTTGACTTGTCGTGCATTCTGTCCTAGTAGTTTTTTGACAGGATCGAGATAGGATGGAATTGAAGGATACTGGCGGCTGACTAAGGGCTATCGTGAAGTCTAGCTAGTTACAGAGTCATCTAAGCTTCCAGACAAGCACATGATGTGATTTCGCATGAATATCGGCCTACTCACGTAACACATAACGGATCATCACGCCGTGCGGCAATTCCCAATAAATTACATGCTGACGATTGGCCGAACTCGATTAATCGACCCTGTCCGTCGGAAATGGGAAATGTTCGCTACGGGTACCGGGATAACCCGCAAACGCGGCCGAGTGCCAATGTTCGATCCCATTTTAATAAGCTTTTTCTTGCATTAAGTAATTATCCATATCAATTTAGTCAGATTATTATATCGAAACGGAGAAACAAATTCGAGCACTTAATATGTTGTTAATGAAGTGGACACTTCACCAATAGGAAACGATTGTGTTTCCTCCTCTAATTTACAAGTGAATGAAATTCCAATTACCAATTCACTACGACGAATTGCTGGTCGCCGGGAAATGTGTTTGCACACATTGTAATAATTAATGATCGTCCCTGGAACAGTGAATCAAATCTGCAGTTTCTCTGAAAATTATTATCTTCCTCTCTGGCCCGTATGATACCTCTTGCATGGTGAGTTACTACCGTGGAATCTGTGCGCATGGAGGCACAAATACACGGTCGCATGATCACGAGGGAGCGCAAAGTATTTTCTGAAAAAAGAAAAAAATTACAGCTTGTCTGACACGAGCGTAAGATTAACGACGCTGATTCATTAGCAGATCTTATTAAGGCAGTTTATGCGTACGCATGTTTGATTCTCGTGGATTAAAGACCGGAGACTCTCACCACGATATGCATCGCATACGATGTGCGAAAAAGTGCTGAAACACGATGTATCCGGAGATTACCATTCACCACGTCTGATTAGAAGATGATGTTTATTAATAGGAAATAATTGCAGAGCTAAGCCGCTTCCGAGGAAAACTAGTTATCTTGGCGCATTTACTAATCGATTATGTCCCAATGTTGCGTTAACGCAATGCTTCATTTGCAATTATTTCCGAGGATTTGCTTAGTCATTTTTTCATCGCTATTGAATTCTCTTCCTTGTGAAAAAAACAGCTGACCTATTCATAATATTAATTTCACTCGGTTCAGGACTAATCAGTGCTTTTTAGTGGGTTAATGAATATGACCATTGCTGCGAGCGATGGAGTCGAGTGGGCATTGTTGCATATTAAATAAAATGCAATATAACTTTTCCTAAAATTGAATGCGTCACCCTTCAATATTTTCAATTATAACCAATACCGGACTTGATTGCAGTACTATTTTATAATAAAGGCGAGCTGTAGAATTGTGCAACTATTCATTTCATCAAAAGTAGAAATGGAGGGCTTTTAACTGGTTTCCTATTAGAACGATATTACAGCATTAACAAATCTTTGAATTGTTACCTAACTATGATCAGCGGCATTCTATTATAGCTTACTCCCAACAGGGTGGCAATTAACGTTTGCTTAATGGTTCCAACTATCTGTGCCTGGCCGTTTCGAGTTACGGCACGTATAACGATGTACTTTCATTGCAAATCGAAGCGATTCAATGCTGATTTCAAAGCGGCTCTTCCGGTACAGCCTTCGGCCATGCTCAAAATAACAATAATGCCAATGACGACACAAGCAGCCGTGAGAAGTCTCGTTCTCAGGGGCCACTAGTGTCTCTGTGCCAAAACAAAACCGGCTGACTGCTATCAATAAACACAGTGTGTACCACGACTTTAATTCTCGGTAAGCCTTCTATCCGGGCTGTCGATTTGGATGAAAGTCACTGAGCCATCCGAATGTCCCTAGAAAGAAAGCTGGTTCCCATGACAACACATGTTTTCATGATAAGCCGATGACCACCGTTGGAATAATCCTTTTCTGGCGACGTACACGCAACGTTCATGTGGAAATTAATAAATTCCAATTAATAATTGAAGATATCTGCCTTATGGGAGACTC
Organism: Ectemnius cavifrons; assembly: GCA_964023945.1. Taxonomy (NCBI): domain Eukaryota; kingdom Metazoa; phylum Arthropoda; class Insecta; order Hymenoptera; family Crabronidae; genus Ectemnius; species Ectemnius cavifrons. The sequence goes on from OZ030375.1 coordinate 1,288,277, forward strand.
GCCATATTCTACCTGCCATAAAAGCTTATAAACCACTTTTAGTTAGCTGGAACTATTATCGTTATTATTAGCTACTTTCGAAGTAGTCCCAAGATTTTAAGAGTCCACTTACGAGTTGCTTACACTAATTAAAACGTCAAAGCAATGGAACTTAACTATAGCAACTTTGATACAGATTGTTTCAACGACATGTTAAATTTACGAGGACACTAATACTGGTGACAAACTCCACCGACAAAGAGATGATTAGGCGACTTGGCAATTCGTTAGTGTCAGTAGACTGGCAATGCAAAGCTGCACAGTGCAGCAATTCGTTATGCTACTGGCGCTGATGCTGAAATAACGAAAGGATTTATCCAGCGTGAAAGTCGGCAAAAAGAGGAGCGACAGGAAGTGAATGTTGTCTGGTAGACAGCGTGTTGAACGCCAGATGCAGCGAGCTGCGCCGTCATTTATTACGATATAGAGTGATGCTTGTTAATTGCTGTACTCTTTCGACACGGCCCACGCAGTACAAGATTTTAACCATTACGCCGCTCTTATTAGCGCTGCGCCACCGTCGCATCGATGAAATTCACCTTTCCGCGCCTAACATGTGTGCTTAATCGTTGAACTTGTGCTCTTTGCTGCAGCAGACGCGTGTTTTTCTTTTTATTGAGCGTACATGTCGCATCATCTGGCACTGAATATTATACTTCATTAGAAATCACGTATATTTGAACCCCGGATGATGGATTGTTCTTATAGTATTAATCGATATAGAAATATTTATGCTAACACTAAAATCTAAAATCTATTTAAACTAATTTGGTGATTAATTTAAGGATAAATTCCTTCGCCAGGATAAATTCTTAAAGCACTAATGCGAATACTCTCAGTTACGAACAGTGAGAGTATGGTGAAGGGTTTCTCTCCAGGGAGCGATCTTCCTACTTCGATGTTTAAGTGATAAATTACACGGTGTCTCGCTGCCGACCGCATCTCTAAGTGCACATGTGCATGTACATATCCTGCATGAGTGACAAATGAGTAAAGCCTGTATATGCGTATCCGTGCGTTGTTGGAGCACAGAGACACAAGAACGCTGTGATAGCGTGAACAACATTTCCGCAATGCCTATTGTCCCGATCGAAAACGATCTTTAAGGACGGTGGAAACTTTCAATCGTTCATTTACTGATATATTGTTTTCCCATTCACACGCGAGAGTTCCGCAATGCTTAGTGTTGGCCAATAATGAAAATCCGTTTGCCGCCGGCTTAAGGATTTTCCGGCAGAGATAAGAGTTGGCACGTGAGATTTGTTTTTAGAAGAGGCTAAATTTACAGTGTAAAAAGTTCCGATATATCGAACTTTTATTCGTATTAATTGTTATTAGCCGGCAGTGAAAAGCCAATAGAAGTCAGAGTGATAGGGAAATTGTAGCTGACAGATGATCGCGGACACGCGGCTATCCCGTTCCAGAAATATATTGCTCTACGTGCAAGTGCAAACGGAACACTAAGTTTTTTAATGGCTCGGTGACGGCGATAAAGAAATATTATACCAGCACCGCCTGTTGAAATAGTCGTATCGTAACTTGCCTTGAATGAGGGGGCTGTAAAGAGGGGCGCCTAGTGAGAATACGTACATTCGGTGAGAGCTTTACTGCGTGCGAGCTTCACATGGATGATCCGTGCATGTCCTGTTCAGAGAATTCTCCTTAGATCGAAATATTATTTTTTTCTTGCTCGTACAGATCCGATTTGATAGTGAGAAGTCGACGATACACGCACTAAAAGTTAGAAGATATTTTGTACTGGAACAAATATTTTATAAAGTCACATACCGATTTTTCATTGATTCGCAATTAAAAAGTAACGTCAACGTCAACAGTACAAAAAGACACACCTAAAGTTACTTTTATTTCGATACTAGATTTGAATCCTTTAACATTTAATCTTTAAAGTTTCGATAGAGCGACGAGAAGAGCGGAAACTCGGCTTTTGAAACGGTCAGATATCCTCTCGGAGTTATCTTCGAAAAGTTCGATCAGTCCATGTCGAGTTTAACGAGCGAGAGCAGGCCAATTTAGCGTCGCACCGAAATTCAATTTCCGGAAGCCACGTGCTGCTACTGGGAACTGCACGCTTCACAGAGAGTGAGGGAGAGAGAGAGAGAGAGAGAAAGAGAGTACGTACTAAGCGGGAAGAAAAATAGCAGCACGACGATTATTCAGTGTCACATACGGCAGGAAAGAGTCGAAGGCTCTTTCTAAGGGTAAGTTGAGTTGCATTCGCATAATACGAGGAGTTCCCAGTACGGGCAAAGAGGGTAATAGGTTTTTGAGAATGTGTACGCAGGCTTTCGTCGTGAAGAGCATAGTGCTCGAAATGTAAAATTTGTTAGGGACTACCTGTGTGTTGCACGCCACATGTTGCACGTTCTATCAATAAATCTAAATGATATTTTATAGTACTGTTACTCGCTTCACTTATGATTACGACTGACCCGCACTCGCATCCTTCTACCACTCTTATGCCGGACCAGTAATTGAGAAACACTATTCGCTCGAGTCCCTTTTGTGAAATTCGTCCCATCACGCAACGTAGTTACGCGCAACATTTGCATTTAAATCGATGTTCCGGCCCGGACTTTTAGTGTCGCTTCTGACTCTCGGTGTAAAAAAGTGCTACCATCGTTCCAGGCGTTAAAAGGGAGGAAGCACTATGAGAGATTTTACATTTCCGCCTTATTCTGTTGTCCTCTTCTCTCGGGCATGGAAGACGTGTGGAAACTACGGCACGCGAGGAAAAGATGAATCACATTGATCGATGACTGTAATCACATTATCCACTTTTTCGCCTTTTCCAGTACGTGCGTTTCACACTCCTTTGACACCTGCCAAGAGACCTGTTTCTTGTCACTTGAAGTTACTCTCGCAATCTCCACCCTCTTTCCCCCCCTTTCCACTACCGAACGAGTCTCTCTCCCACCCTTTCTTCGAGGATGCTGTATCTGTTTCTTAGTGCAGGAAATAGTCTCACATCGGTGCTCGGGGCAGCGAATAGGCGAGCAAACAATGCACAACGACAGTACTCCTCGAGTATTTATGGAGGAGTGCATAACGACGTTTTTCTTATGCCGTTGGCACCGTTATCGTAGAGAGGTTTTCGTAATGGCATTGCAGCCGCCTGCAGCTACCCGGAAAACTTGCTCGCTTTCCGCCTTCAGCTCGGTGTGTTAGCAGCCGGAGATACACTAGCTTCGCTGCTTCGTCGCCCTCCACAGTGCCCCTTGTCATTCTCGAGCCCGTGAAATTCAATTCCGGCCGATTTGCCGAGCCACCTGACTCAACAACGTTATTACTTTCGCCCTCGGATGATTCTGAAATTGAAAGCACGGCGGTCTGGTTTCCCACGTACGCGTAGATGGAAGCTTCGCACTGAAGAGACACGCGTATCACTTCCAGTTGGAAAACTTCAAAATAGCTTTCATGTAGGAATTTAAGGTATTTGTCATTCTGGTTGAATTTAACGGAGAGCGATGAGGAAGAGTGATCGAAAAAGCCTACGACATACGTACATACTATTGACAATCGACCGTGACTTTGGCATACTACCTGTGCCAGCCGATCTTGCGACACTTCACTATTTGGCACTGTGTCCTGGAGATAAAAACTTCCACTGCGAACTCATGCTTATTCAATTCTCCAAATGGTTGAACCGATTAAATACATTTGGAGGATTAACCCTTTGGAGCGTCTGGCCAGCCACCCTTATTCTATTGATACGCGATTGACTTTTTAAACTATTTGTCCTTAACTTAATATAGTATCCGTACTCAATTGTCCTATGGAATGTGGATTTACAGGTTTTTGTTACATCAAACAGTTTCGCTATTTCTTATTAAAAATGTTTACTTGCAATATATTTTATTTAAATAAACTTGTTTATGCGCCGCAAATAAACGTGTCACCAATGAATTACCTAGCACGCGAGGAGCTAAATTTTCATATGCCTTGACTTTTGCGCGTTGACACGTAGAGGCAAATTTATCTTTCTCCTGGTATTCCTGATAATCATGTAAATCATGCATGCATGCATGATTTAAGGAATACTATTTTTTTTGACTATTCGTAACTATGCAATTTTTTTTGCATCATTTATGCTTTTGTATAGTAGAAGTATCACTTACTCTAATTGTAGTACAATAATTAACCCATTAATGAGTGGATAATTTGAATAATTTCTCGCGTGGACTTTCGAACGCTCGCATTGTCCTTGGCTCGAGGTCCAATAAAGAGTGACTTATACATATATCGATAATATGTGCTACGATGACATGGTTACGCAGACACATATGCATACTTTCATTCGTTTGCTCGCACAATTTATCTCTCACGAAATGAAAAGCTGTCGTTTCCGCGTGTGCAAGAGTGCGCTGCCAAAATCGTATTAAAACGCAGTGGCAGCGCTGAGAGACGCAGCTATCATTAAAATGATGCGTGGACCGCGTCCAAAAGTTATCGGTGTTTAGAGCACCACCGAAAATACACTTTTCGCATTGGGCGTTGCGCGCCTCGCGTAACTTATACACATGTGCACCTTCTGCACAAAATACCACACAAGAGCAGGTGTTGTAGGGAAAATTGCATTTTCTCACGACGATTTCTCCTGACAACTGGTGTGTACCGACGTGCGATGCGAGGAGATCCGAGAGCCTCTTTGCTCAGCAAATACTCATAAATTATCGGCTAAAACAATCGATTTACCAGAAGACCCCCGGCTGCAGGGGTCACAGAACTGTGTACTGAGCGTAAGTGCTAAGTATACGGGAATTTGATTTGTGTCTGGTGTGTTAGTAAATCAGAATGAGCTTGGCAAATCTGGCTTGCTTGTCCGCGCTAAATAATGCATGTCACGAGACTATACCGTTGGGATTGCTATGCTTTTACATTAATTTTCCATTGTCGCAGGGATATTATTGAATTCGTATAGAATGGTATTAAATATAATTGGAATACCAATTGAGCTATACGAATCAAGAGAAGTACGAGAGTCCCTTCGATTTACAAAACTCACAGTTACACGTACGTAACATCGCATACGTTGCGACCTATTTACCGGATCTTTTAATGTCACCCGTTTTAACCATAACAGGGACAAAAGCCGGCCCGATTGGCAAGTGCACGCTAGCGTAATGGATCGCCGCGATTAATTTCACCGATGTATGAGTGAGTAGAAGACCAGAGGCGCACTGTGTGTGTGAGCGTGTGCGTGTGCATGCCCAGTGCACAGGATAGTCGAGCAGGCAATTAACAATAGTATTGTGCCGTGCATACAATTCGAATACCAGACGGTAATACCACAGAGAGGGAGAGAGAACAGGAGCGAGAGGAAGAGCAAGAGCGAGAGCGATTTCCAGATCCTGCCTCCGAGCATTTCGTTCGGTTTTTCTGCAACAACAGACTCCCCTGTTGGTTCTTCTTCTGTTTCTCTTCTATACTTCAGCTGGTTAATGAAGCCTTTGTTATTCAAGTGTACGTCGGGATTTGCGCAGCAATCGGCAACACAATCGTTGCGTTGCTCTCCCTAACTGAGAACCTCGAAAATGGGAAAACTGTCTCCTTCACTGAGAGCTTCGAATTCCTAAGCCGCTTATATTACGAAAGCAAACGGACAAATTGATAGAGTGGCACGATAGTTTTGGCAATGCTTCAGTGCCGCATTCACGGGAACATTAGACTCCCGTTTCCAATGGAGACTAGCAATTCTAAGCCTATAAACGTTTCCCTAAGTGAGCTATTCGCAAAACTTTATGACACCCACGCATTCGTGCGAAACGCGTTCACTCAAATAATTGCTGCACTAAAATCTCAGCCGTGACTGGCTACTTGCTCTATTACGATCCGTGACTATATGAGCGTCTATTATTCATTGCAAAGAACACCTTTTCGACCCTGTCGTGTCAGTTGAATGTCGACTTGTCTGAATAAGGAATTTTTCCAACCCTCAGAAGGCGACGTCAAGTCTAATCTTGGTGGAAATGTATGTTCTCTAAAGCCCAGCTGTGAGTCAGTATTTGTATTTCATGCGAGGGTGTATACGGACGGGGCAAGGATTTTAGTTTCACTCTTGGGATCGGAGTAGCGGCTTTTACTTCCTCGAGATAGCGTGGCCGTTTTTGGTTTACTCGCTGATTGTGCGAAATCCTTTGTTGCATTTCTCATGTTCTTGTCTGAGTGAATATTGGCGGAATTTTGACGGCTAATCATCGGTCGATTGATATTTTCTACTAGAATATGAATTGAGAAGTAGAATAAAGAAATATACGAACCGGTCAAGCTTCCGAATTATCGTTATATCGGCCTCGTATATTTAAGTAAACCTTCTGCACTCGACCTTCTTGGCAAGAATCCGGGACGGACGGGTGACATACTCCCACAAAGAGTTCGAGAGCATACTCGAAAGCCTGGAATACTAAGCGAATTTGATTTGAGCGATTGGAATTTTCCCTACAAAGCAGCAGATTTCGTCAGCAATTCTAATACTGCGAGATCGCTGGACATTGACGGGAGAGCGGGAGCGGGGAGGCCGAGATTCAAAAGATCCGGAACGAAATGAAACGATGTGGAATCCCAGGCAACCTTTTGTAACAATGTTGGATTTTACTATTGCGGAATGCCGTGGTTCTAGCTGGAAACATACCAGCAGCACAGTACTGTTAAGTGTAATTCGAGTCAGAGGTTTCAACTTGAGCCTGTCGTATTGAAATTTTAAGTCCACCTCGAATCAATATTAATTAGTAAATGCAATGACTGGATAAGCAGGTTGACGAATCGCGTATCTATAGAGAATTCTAGATAGTCATTTCCAGGTGAAGAGATGCTTCTGGTACTTGGCATCAGTGAGAATTTCGTAAACACATCGGTCTAGACAGGAGAGCATGAAACAACATACAGTAAATCAAACGGATGGCTGGAAAGCGAGCTTGAATAGAGAGTAAACAGTGATCACCTTGGACGAACGAGCGTGCCGCTAAATCATCCTACTTTCCAAAGTGGAAATAAATAAGGTAGCAATTGCCGCATTCCTTGGATAAAGATACGTTCGATAGTGCGGGTGGTCTTAATTAAAGGAAATTACATTCGCCTAATTGCTGGAATTTCATTGGCCTCCGGCCCATGAGCCTTGGCCAGTTTCACACGGCGTTAATTTACTCACTTTACGGCCAATTTACGTAACCTAAGTGGATGCAACTTCATTCGCAAATTTCTAGCAATAATATGTCCCGATATTCCGTTAATTCAACAAGTTAATATCCAATCCAATCGTGCGAGACAGAACCAGAGAGACGCACCCATTAATGTAAAATTAATTTGTCAGTCCATAGCGTTGTACATACTTAAAGCTTCCATGCTGTTAATTCATTGCGTCACCGATATCTGTTTCCAGACACATCAGCAATGGCAAACATTTGTACATTTATAAATCGGCAGGACATATACCTCTTATTTACATTAGATCAAATAATAATATTATATCGTCGGATTGCTCAGTTGCACGCGATTAGCAAATAAAATACATCAATGAACATAGCTTTTGCATAATGCGAGGGAGTCAAATAGATGTGTCAGAGAATGTGCCGCGCGCGAGAGGTACCCAAGGGAACGGAGAAGTTACTTAATAATACAAGTGCGTTCATGAGGCCTTGGAGAGCGACGATATGTTCTGCGGGAATCTGGTAATCGCTGGCTGCTCACTTTTCACCGAAGGAAAGTTTCGTCCCCGTAACCAGAGCTGGCTACCACTAAGAGGAAGGAAAGCGAGACAGGAAAAACCGGTGTATGCCAGGGTGACAACAGGTGTCTGAGGAAGGTCGCGAGGCAGCATCGCTTTATGCGGTAACACCTTGCTAATGGGCCCTGAGAAATGCCGCATTTTCCTCGTCCCGCTGACATGCAAATCTGCCCTTCCGATGGTTGGATCGCGTGTAAACATTGTTCCTGACCGTCGGGATTATTTGCGTGCGGCCACGCATACAGATCCATATCCGAAAGGCCTGGCTTCTCGTTTTCTCTCTCTTTCTGTTTAGGTTGCCGCGCAATCGATCTTTTCCTCGGGAAACGCCGCTGCCAAGGGACAAGAATGAGGCTCTCGACTTTGTGCTGGCGTAGCTTTTTTGCGGCCGGGCTCTCTTTCTCTCTCTCTCTCTTTCTCTGCCTGTCTCTCTCTTTTTCTGGCTCTGTCGACGACATCGATTACGCGGATGTGGCGGGTCACCTTGCCCCTCAACTGGGATACTTGCACGCGAACCCAGGTTACACACCCCCTCATACCCCGAGCGTCGCGCCGCTCTACAATTACCACCGTCCGCCACGCACCCAGAGGAAAAACTTCTACCCTCACTATTTCTCACCCCGGCTTTCTTCTTTGAAAATCGCATGCTCTCAGTTTTGTCCAGACGATTGCCTCTTCTCTGATACGTGCCTGTAATTGGCTGTCCGATGATGAAACTTTCTCCCTCCTGCTTAGACTCAGCTTACGTTTTCTCACGAGAGAGAGAAGAAGCACACTTCTCTCTAAGTGAATTTTCTGCGTGTCGATGCGAGTTGATGCTATTTTGGGGATCAGTACCCGGCCTCTGTAAATGAATCATCGTACCGGCACACTTTCGGGGGCTGACAGATGTAGACTGCTTGGCGAAACCTACTCCCATCTTTCCCCATTACTTCCCACATCATTCTCTCTTCCTGAGGAAACTATGCCTGACTTCCCTTTCTGTTTCGCCTAACTCTATCGCTCCAATCGCCAGTACTTGTCGTCAAGTTGGGATGAAATGTGAAATGATTTTGTCATGCTTTGGATTGCATGAGTGCGCCATAACGATTATCGAGAAGAGTGGTTAGAGGATAATTGCATGCCTTTGAAACGCATTTTCCAATTATAATAGAGCACTGGCCATTCTTATCGACAATTAGCATTCAATGCCGTGGGCATTCGAATATTGCTCGCCGCGTTTGAATATTAATCGATTGCAAACAATGAATTCTCTATTATTCTGGAACGGCAGTCACGCTGTTCATCTCTGATAAATGCGAATCGAGCGGGCGAATACCTGCAAAATGTTCGTGTTGACATTGCCATCTCGTTTTCTGTTAATAAAGAACTGATAAGACAGTGGATAAAGTGTAATTAGTAAAAGAAACAATGTAATCTTTCCTAGTTACATTGTCTCAATCTTTCTGGCTGTGCATTAACCGGATAGTTTAAATGACTTTCGCGAATCAATAAAGCATCAGCAGTTATTCCTGACAGGAATCTCAGTCAACGTAACGATATCATGCTTGCATTATGATCATGAAGTTCTTCCGTGTTGATTAATAATATGATCTGTAATTATACGTTTAACTCGGCATCGGATCATTCGATGTTAACATTGACTGCGTGGTGACAGGCATTAACCGTATCTTATTATTCTCTACGACATGTCTTGACGATATGTCTGTCAACACGTTAAGAATGGAATTCTTCACTATGTTTCTTCCAAAGGATCATTAAGTTTTGTCGCTATACGTCGTCATTACGATTTGCATATTCCGATTGACGTAAACTGAACGGACGTTGACCAATAAATACACTTCCGTTTCTTAAGCTTTTTTGTTGGGGAACTTCAATCGACCAAGACATTGCGAAAGTGTGTGCTCATTAAGGAAGAACCCATTCCGAGTGGCTCATTGTTCCGATGGCCTGGAAATTGGCCGCGTGACCCAAGATGAAAGGAAGTCCAAGCGATCCGGAGCACTGGAGTTCCCGAGGGTCTGGACCAATTTGTTAAAACCGGCCGAATTGGATGAAGTCCATTCGATTCAAAGCTTCTCTCGAGGGACAGTCTTTCTCGGCAGCTCTGAATGCTCGTCGATGTCGTTAGGAGCATTCTAAAATCCGGCTAGTCGCTTTCATAAAAAGAGAAGAGCGATCCATTGATACAGAAGAATTCGATTCGAACGATCTTACGATGATGAGCCTGTTAGGACTAGAACGATAATCACTTTGTGTCTTTGTTTACGGAAAAGCATACTATATACGATCACCTATTCTTCATTTGTCCCCAGCTGTTTCTCAATATCGCTGTCGATGAACTATTCATCGATACGAGTAACACCAGAATAATTATAATTCATTCTTTGTTGTTCCAAATCGAATACGATTCATCACATTCTCATTCATTGTCCACGAGTGGCAATATTCCAGGAACAATTCGATTTCGAAGCAATTTCTTTTCGGCTCATCTTGCGCAATCATGCATGTGAATTTTGTGCGTGATGCTGCAGAACCGAGAGTTCTGGCATCTGCGATACTGGAGCACGAAGTTTAAGAAGAAATGGGGGATGCATGCGAAGGAGCTTTCGGTAGGATAGGTTTTACCCGTAGACAAGGAGTATTTGGTGCAGCTGCTCTTGGCTGAGATTTTATAGGTGTTCGCTGGGAAACTACTTCCACGATGGAAGCCTTCGCCGAGATAGGGCACCTCCAGCTTCCGCCAAGTATTATCCCTTGGGAACCCCTTCTGGCTTGGCTTTAGCCTGGCCCAACTACGTGCATATGTATTAACGAGTATCTGTATCAGTCTTAGACTGTAACCCTGTGCTCACTAACACGATACTCCCTCTGCGGAAGTATGATAGAGAAAGAGACAACTGGGAATCGACCAAAAGCGTAAAGTTCACTTTGATAGGAATACGATTTTCAAATAAACTATTTAACAAATTAGTGCGTTTGTTGCTGATTCCTCAATGAATTTCGTTCTTCGCACTGTCTCATTTGGAAGTGCCGTCGCACGAGCGGAAATTGATCGGAACATTTGTGTGATCCGCTCGGCAGTTAATTAATGCTTGTTTGACTTCCATTCATCATCACCGTGGAGCGCGCGAGAATTCAATGAAAGTTTGCGCAGCTCGCGAAATCAGCCGGGAATGGCTGCTCGAGTGAACAATTTGTCGAATGGACTATGCGTATTTTCGAATGCAGTATTACCAGACAATTGGAGGGTATTATGATCGCGTGCCGGAGGAAGAGTGGTGAATGATGTTATAAACTTGTAAAATCGAGAAGTGTAATCATTGACGCGAGACAAACTTACTTGTTTCCTTTATTATACGTAGTTCGTTCGTTGCCAATTCCAGTGCCTTTTGTAACTTCCGACTTTTACGTCAGAATATTAATTATCAAATATAGAAGTTCCGAAGTCCTTTAAAGTCAACCCCTGCACCGTTTCAGTAGAATATATAACGAGCGGCCCCAGAAAAAAGAAAGGAAGAAAGGGAGTACTCAGAGAAAGAGGGCGGATCCGAAATAGTTACGAATTTCGTTGGAAAAGTAAGTGGAGACAAAAAATTCCCGATGAAATTCTCGAATAGTCGAGCGTCACCGCCGTGATCGACACATGTTAACGCAAGCATAAACTGCAATAAAAGAAGAATTGTGAGTGCTTGTAGCACGGCTCTCGTAATGGTTTCGCCGCACTATCACATAAAAAGGATGAGTATGAATGCATCATAACGGCATCCGACTAAACCTATTTCCGAGCGGAAAACCATTCACTGAATAATCCCTGAAACTCGTTCAACAGCAGTCAATTAAAAGAACGCCTTTTTTTCAATCCCGTGGAGGTTTATTGAAAAGATCGACGTTCTAATACGAAAATGTAGTCTTCGTAATGAATTTCTTTCTCCGTATAAAGTGGAGAAAGGGTACTTTACTATGATGGTGAAATAATCACAGTAGTAATTAACCCTGATTGCGTTGGTACTGGTCCTCGAACTTAACACAAGCAACCATATCATTCCCTTTGGTTGATCGGGTGTCGAACTGCTGCATAGCGTTAAGTATCATCTCGCTGAAGTAACTCGAGTACGATGGTAAAGCGTACAGGAAACAACACACACACATACAGAGACTCGTTACTCATACAATCGTACACAGACGAGGAGCGTAATCACGAGAGTAAATCGTAGGTAGGAAACCTGTCATTGATAGAGACTGGCTGGCTGGCTGGCTGGCTGGCTGGCTGGCAGGTTGGCGTGTGGTCCAAAGTGGTAAGAGAGAATCGCGCTCGGAATGGCACTCACCAGAATAATGATCTTTCCGGTAGGCCTTGCGTAACGCACAGCCGGCGTTATTCAATTGTAACGTCTCAAGGCTTCCACGTTGCATCCAGGGAGTGCTCAGCGATATTAAACGCGGTAGCCCCCGCTTCCCTCTCATTAGACGCAGCCAGCAGAAATGCTCGTTGCAATTCGGAAATCCCGTAATTGGCGTGACTCAACCCCCACTAATTGTTTCCTTGCGCAGAAGGCCTCAGCAGCCGAAAGACGCGCTCGAACCACGAGTGCTGTTTGAAGATTCGGTCGAGAACGTTGCCGGTTTTATTACTGTATTTGTTCCTAGGTATTCGTATCTAATGAAAAGCTGCTACGATATTGCCTGCCCCGATCAAACTGTACGTCAAAACTCACAAGGAGAATTGCACTGGAAATACTCTCAGTTGAAAATACATTTCATCTTCAAGTCTTTAATTCAAAAATCATCGAAGTTATTTGTCCGTAAAGTAGGAAACGATAAATTGTATTTTCATCTTTCAAATTGGAATGATTTTAGTGGTTTTGAAATTGGCTTTTGCCAACGTACACAATTTACTTGGAAGTATGAAATACTTGGGATTTTCCGGTGCAGCGCTGCCAGTCGAACGATAAGTACCTGAAAGTTATTCAGAGTAGATATCTGAAGTGTGGGTTCTTCCCGCTGGCCACGAATGCGGGATGCATCGTGCGAATTACATCGATCGCCGGGCCAGTACTCTATACATTTGCCGCCGGGAGCTGCATTGCAGTTATCAGAGAGGCGGACATGACTGCCCGCCGAATTCCCAATTTCGGTATGTTTTAATTAAACAATAAATCGTCGCTGTTCTATTATTTCACCAATTCTTCATCGTATATCGATGGAAACATATCAATTAAGAAAATTGAGAATTATTGATATATTTCATCTGCGGGCATAGAATTTAACTTGTTTACTACTTTACCACTTGGAATAATGGATGACTTTGGAATGCAATTGGGAGAATTCAATGCAATCCAAAATAAGCCATGGATTTAATTTACAATTTTACCGAAGCTTTCGACTTCATTTCGATCTAGTTTAAACGAAGTCAATTTCTAACAATAAAAACATCGCGACAATATCCGCTGCATCATCCGAACCACTACTTCGTTGTCTCATTTGTAAGTCATCGAGCGATTTTTCCAGTGGAATAAAAATACATCTTAATGTCATTTCATTAAGCAGTGTCTCAACGAAACGGTATAATTCCATCGGGTGACTCTACCGGCACTGTCTCGTCGTCTCGTTTTGCACTGGCATTCGTCCAAGGCGATCCACGCATGCAGAAGTCCGACTGTACACATTCATACGGATACCTGCACATATATGTAGACATTATGCGACGTTGCATCGAAGCGAGGTGTCCGTGAGCAGCGCGTATGTATAAGTACACTGTCAAGACTGTTTGCCGATGCGCTTCCCCTCAAACTACCTCTTCTCCCATGCAAATGCCTCTCGAAGTTTAGATCCCGTTGAGAGGGTTCATGAAGCTGAATCGTAATTGTGTAATGCCGAGCGTTTCGGCTTTCGAGTGCAATCGTCTGCCCCGAGAGTTACCGTAACTCCTGCCGTACACTCCGCGTAGGATCAATTGAAATGCAATTGAATTGCTCTTGGACTTACAACGGAAACGATGGTTCGGTAATTAGTGAAATGGCAATTGCCAGCTGCAGCGTGGTCGACTTTGAAATGATTGGGATCCTCTTCTTGATGATTGCATGGGACACGTGGTTGGTTCGACATATCTAATCCGGTGTATGCACTGATTGCAAATTGCGAGTGAATGTACGCACAATCATCAAAGTTCCTTACTATCTAAATATATTTCTATGCACTGGGGTTAGAACGTCAATGGGATTAAGTAAGAGGGTATAAAAAGAGATTTGCGCGTTGAGGTACCTCGTCGATGGATCTATTTATCCCGGAGTCTAACACGCTTCGTCCAAGATGTCCTTGAAAAGTAATCCTTGACCCTGTTTAATTGACAATGCACTCTAATTACGTCCAAGTTCCTGTTTAATTGCTCGGTGATGTTTCAAAAAAACGTGTTTGTTCGTTTAGCGTGTTCATCATTCTGAATTGGCTGTCCTCGCGATATGTCTGATTGAACGACAAGATCTTACATTTCCACATTCGATTGCTTTAATTTATAGTTCGAGTTGAAATCGTACCTGACAGTTAAGTTACTCTGAAGGGTAGTCCAATCACTTGGGGGTTCCCATTTGGCAACTTTCACGCTCATTACCCACCCTGTCAACTGCCCCGGGAGAATATTTGTCTCTGTTGCCAAGGCTTTATTGCACCCAGCACGAAACCCGAGACTGTCTTCATCATTATCCCGAATGACCTGGTGATTCCCGTATGAGATCTCGCGAGGCGAGCATCACAGTTTCTTCTTCTTTTGAAATTCACCGGTTGGTCCGTTTCTTTCACAGTTCGCATCTACCTCTGCGAATACCGTGCTTGGAAATTTTATCGCTCTGGAAAGTCTTCATATCGCGAAGAAAATTCTTCGCATTTTCAGAAGGACGCTCTTTTCGCATTGGTAACTTTGAGAATATGGGCGACAAAGTTCGTTCTTGAAAGATATTTCGGTGCCTCAATGTTATCCACACATTGTGTCGTGCGACGTTGAATGTGCCAGCTGACTCAAAATCCAATCCGGCCTCTTTGCGCGATGCTTCTTCAATGACAGACATTAAAGCGCGCCAGGCTTCCAATCATTAGGTTCAGTTTCTCGTTTTATCTGAGCGTAACGCGACGCAGCCATCACACGCTACTACACAATCGCTGCTTTCCGCCTGGTTAACTCCGGCTGCGAAAGCACAATCTCGTTTATACGGTCTTTTTGTGTAGGATCGATCGCGGAGAGTCGGGGGTGGTGGTGGTGGTGGTGGTTGAACAGTGTGCTCAGGGTTTCGACTATCGACTCGCTGGAATAGGTGGAAGCTGCCTAACCTGGTCTACTGGTAAACAGCTTTGGTATGCGCCTAATCGTCGTTGCGCTCGCCTTGAGCTACGACAATTAACTGATCGTAATGCTCCTTCCATTTCGACTTTGACCCTGCATGATTCGACTAAGTAACATTTAATTGCACCGCCTCAGATTGCGTTCTTGCGCGCTAGATATCAACTGTCACATCTTAACAGTCGTAATCTTGTGCTGCTTGTGTAACAGGTGCTAAATGACTTCAACAATATATACAGTTGGCTGTACCCTTAGCTAGATAGGGTTTTCAGTATCACGCTATATGTATAATATATTCGGGAATCTCGGGGAAAGTTCCCGAGAGTCGGAGTGAAAAGGATCCTGAAGGATCCAAATTGTACATTATTGTATTCCTGAGGATCCTGTATCTTCTGTAATCGTCTTTACACAGAACGAAGCTAGCTTTCAGCCAATACGAACACTCTACTCCTTTTTCATAGCCCAGTTGCATCATGTTGTTTTTCTCAATAAACCAGTTTATTTAAAATAACTGAATTACCAAGACTGGAGTCTAACACAAGTGCAGTAAACTTGCTGAGGTTTCCATGTCATTAAGAAAACACGAGGAGTGCATGTAACGAGATTCGTGTGTTTAGAATGTAGAAAGGTCTTGTTGACTCGTCGGGGATTGGGCTTTTGATGATTTGCCAGGTATCTTTGGATCATCGAATTGAGCACGCGACGACTGACGGCTGGTCAACGGCCTGCACGTTACGGCGTATTTCCGAGGGCTGCGTACGTGGCGTCATTCTGCGCCCGGCACGTTTTGCCGGCTTTCGATAAATCCTGACCAGTTCTGCCGTGACATTGGTCCGCTTGAAACGCAGAGACTAGTGCTGGCTTGTCGGCGCATTTATAGCTAACAAAGAACATCCTGCCAGGGTAGATAGTGCCTCTCCACCTAGTCGTAATGATCGGTTTCATTATTATCGACTCCCATAGTGTTAGTATGTAATCGGCATTAACGATTACGACTAGCTGGAGATGAAGGAAGAACCCGAGTCATTTAATTTAGGCGCGCAAGAGTATAAGTTGTGGTTGTGTGGGAATCAGCCTGTAACCCCATCATCGGCTACAATTAAGCCGCTCTAATGGGGACGGGCATTAACAACTTTGCGGTCTTCCGTTCATTCGGCAGCGGAGAAAGGAACATTAATCCATCCCGGCCCACATTACCAAAATACTCGGGGTTGAATTAGACGAGAATTATCCGCCTAACTCTTCTCTATCTATATCCCAGCGAAATTGTCTCGGACACGCATATCTTTCGAGAGACTCGACGTGTCTCAGCATCCGGGCGCTAAAGTCTAGCCTTCATTCCATTCTCTCTCGCTTCCAAAGAGATATTGCGGTGACGCTCTTGAAATTCTCCGAAGAATAATATCGGCCAGCGAGTGTTCGTGGCAAACTTCATATCTCCTCGTCCGGTTATATCCGGCGCGAGAAATCGTTTGAGAAATCGTTGGAGAGGGCATATGAAACATCCGGATGCTGGAAATATTCGTCCAGCGCACGTAACCTAATTGCTCAAGAACTTGGCTCGTTCATATTATTTTGGACGAATCGGCGACACCCGCTTTATTAAACCGCTTGTCTTTTATGGGCTACTCGCCGAGATTGGGTACAACAATTTTTTGTCCCAATTTCGGAGCATGATGAAGCATTCTGCTTGAGTGTTGCACAACGTTTGCAATGAAAGGACGGCTTCATTTTGTCGGACGGATAATAATGACGGACTTGCACCCGGCTGCTTATTACTGCGAGTGCGGAATGAATCTGACCGAAGGCTGCGTCACCAATGTGTTTGTCACACTTTCAGTATGCAAGAGCTGTCCTACCATGTAAGAGCCGGGGAAACCGGACAACAATCGGGCATTTCCGTAGTGTATCATTCCCTCGGCTAGCGTTAATTTCTTTTTCATATATTCTGAAAGACCAGATTTGTTAGGAAAGAGAGGGAGAATTACGCATAACAGTGATTGTGTAATTAATATACTCTCTCTGTGTTACCTGTAACAATGAATTTTTCAATTCGACACTCTAGAAATTCCCGCGTGGGAAGCCTTCCTCACACTGTTCAACATGAAGTGGGTCGACTAGGAAAACGAATGCGCCTCTCAATTCGCCGAGTAGAACGAAACTTTCCCACACAGCCGGAGCCCTTTTCCTGTTTCGCAGCGTGGTGCTCGCGTTCTGGTCCAATTTACCAGCTGGCTACTAATGCAAACTAATATTAAAGTTGCATTATAACTTGGATGTTGCGGAGAACTTTGGTAAGGCGCGACGCTTCTGGCGAAACAAATGAACAGTTGGAATCCATGAATATTCGGGGAGAACATTTACTTCTTGCATTTCTCGGACCAACAGCCACCCAAATGTGGCTTTCAACCGGTCTGTTTTCACTTACCGAATCGATTTCCCGCTGTTGCTGCGGTATGGAACTTGTATAACTCGAGGCGAGCAGAAAAACAATAATCGACTTGACAATTACAAGCTCACGTGCGCGCGTGAGGAGTACAATTATAGCAGGGATTCCTGGAAAACCGGGCGTTAATTAGTGTTCGCTGAGTGAAATAACACGAAGAGCGTAATAATTCGTGTCGCATTATATGTCGGGAACAGGAATATACACGAGTGCGTGTGAACACTTTTGCTAATCCTTCTTGACGAATGGTTGTCTTGTGGGGAAAATACCAACGCTTCAGCATACTCTAACATAAGCGTAGTCGAGATTTTTGCCAGTACGGTAATTCGTTAGCTCCAGTGCTCATTTCTATTTCATATATTCTCTACGGCCAGGGTAATTACGATAAAACTATGTAAGCTTGGAAAGTGGAAGGCGAACTCACTGGCAAGTTCGCTGGTATTCGTTCGTACATATTGCATAATGCAAGAGACGGGGCTCCCGATGACTTTCCGATATAAGCACGAAATGCGCTTCAATATTTATTTCCCAGCAACCCTGCTTGCATGGTCGAAATCCAGCCGGATGTTTTCCCTGTTACGTGCCCGGAGAATTATCGGATGAACAGCCGCCGGGCATTGTCTGGTATCCGGTAGGTGTCTTGCAAAAGCGCATTCTCAATATTTCTCGTCTGCATGGAAGGCCCTTTTCCAGCTGAAATTTTATCATCGCTCTTCACTCTATTAAAGAGGATATTACACAGGTGTAAAAACCATCTTTACACCGAATAGCAATGCATATCACCTCATAAAAAACAACTTCCGAGAGGCAATTAACTCTCTCAATAGTAAATGCTTTTGCTACAGTTCCTTTAAACTTTCGATTAAAGCTAGTGTACAGTCAATTTCCAGTACAATAAAGCGTAATAAACTTTCGTCGAATCGTGGTAGTAGAACATTAAGGCATTTCAATGCTAAATACTTTTGTATGCGAAAGTGTTCATATTTCTATGGCAGCGGAAGGATTAATGCGCACATTTCTGAATCGCTACCATCATCATGTAGTACTTCCTGTTCGAGAAGGAAATTCCAAGTCGAGTGTGGGCCTAGCAGTTTCAGAACGGTGCTCCCAACTTATTTCTAGGACACTCAAAGTGGAGATATGCGAGAGGAAGAAGTCGGTTTCACTACGGACGAGCTGGAATAATTTGTCTTTATCACCAGTTATTTCCACTGACGGTTTCCCGAGCGAATAGTAAATGTGGGCGCGTCTTGCTCATTAGAGCCATTATTACTCGACCTCGGCACTCATTACGTGGAGGCTACATTTGGAATTTTACGGATGCGTAATGCAAGTGGTCCAACTTGCAAAAGAGAACTTAACAAACGGAAAACATCCTGATGGGTAGAAGAGAAATGCTTTGGTATGGGATCAATTTTATACTTTCGACCCATTATACCGATTCCAGTCTCTCTGTTTGATAATAGCCCTTTCGTTCGTCCGCCAATAATTCTTTTAAACTCCATTAAATTGGAGCTGATTGTAATTACGAGGAATGAGCCCTCGAAAACCACTTATCATTATCAAGGGATGGCTTTCGCCTTTACAGATTTCCAACAATTTCCCTAATGGAAACGGTTAATCTAATAATCGTCCTTCTATGTATTACTTCAATAGCATCAATGATCTCTAGCAGTATTGATTTCTCATCGTAAAAATATTTGAAGTCGGGTGAAAGGGTTGCTGGAAAGTGGCAAGCATCGGTGATCAAAGGATGTGTGGTACAAAAGGAAAAGAGAGAATCGTGAAACAGTCTTGGCTGCTGGGATCATTGGCCTGTAATCAGAAGAAGGGCTGTGTGAGTCAGTTTTATCGGTGAGCGCGATTCGCTCCGTCAAGCATGCAATACTTTTTCTAGCCGAACCGTGACCTAACAACCCTTATACCCCAAAACCTACCCTCTACCAAAACCTACTCTCCAAGGAAATCTGTCGTTCGACTGAGTATTTGTGTCACAATCACGCTAGAATGATCGAGCTTCCAAGCGTGGAAAGGAATGACCTGTTACAGACTCGAAATTTACTCGATTACTTCTTGTTTCATCGCATAAATTCCACTAAATAAATTTGCAGAGAGCCGAGAAATTACGAATGACTATCACCGTGGGTTCCAATTTTTCCCCGCAACTGAGCTCCACACATTCACCAAAATTACGAGGGAAGTAGATGTCTGGCAAATTTGCGTCTGTCGAACGGAGGTACTTTTGAAAGTCAATAAATTGTTAGTGGTGATAGTAGATGTTCGTGGAAGATGGCGAGGAGTGGTCTCATTGCCGGTTTTCCGGTGATTATGAAAGTCAAATATGTATACTCGCGATTGAAAAGGGAAAGTTATGTACTCGGATGAAAGATAAGTTCTCTGGGCATTTGCATGTTCAAATCGGAAACTCAGCAGATGTATTTGTGGGGTGATTGAATGGAAGCAGACTCGTATCGCTTGGGTACAATTTACATTTGGAATTCTCAAGCAGACGGTGTTATAGGACGCTCGAAAAACGGTACGACGTTATATCGGATGTTTGTGGAATCCCTCTACCGTGCTCTATTTACATGGGAATATTTGCCAAGGAAGAAGTACATCTCTAGTATTTTCGGTTCACCCTCTCCGTAAGAGAACATCCTTTCGCGGTATATACTTAAACGTACGTGATGTCTGTATGAGCGCACGAAGTAAGGTTTCCAAAGCCGTTGGGAAAAAGCATGTGGTTGCAAACATGTCTACACCCAATCCAACCAATAGTGATAATGCGCGAACATACACCATCTTTCTGAACTGTCAGACACATCTCTCAACACTCTCTTCGCCTTTCGTTCACCCTTACGTGGAAAGAACACGGAAACAGGCAAATCTGTGGCTCTCAGTTGTAGCTGCTAGTTTAAAGTGGATGCTCGATGTAAATTGGGATCAAGAAGTGAATGGGAGAAAGGCACGACGCATCACGGACTCCGGTTAATACGTGGATCGAGAGTAGTGGAACTCGACTAAGTGCTGCTACTATGGCACTGTTCTGTGTACTTTGGAGTAATGAGACCGCTGAATGAATCACTCTGCACGCAAATACGTTGAGTTCACACCATTTTCACTTACGATCCCCATTTCGCAAAGTGTGGCACAACGTCACCAAAAATGGCAGACTTTCATGATTACCGTGCTCTCAAGGGATCTCACTCACTACTCCAGCTTTCTTACGGATCATGCTGTCAAAACTCGAAAGTAATCTCGCTCCCCATCCTTCCCCTAGGATCAGTGGGAAGTGCTGGCCATTTTCGATACATCACCCCTCGGAATCCACATTTACGACTTCAAAACTCCAAAAGTATTGGAGTTACCAGAAAAAAGTGAGAAACTTCTGACGGCGGATGTGTACAGTGAGCGGGTTTCTACGAAAAAAATTCATACCTCATAGTGACCCGATCGAAGAATGGCTCAATTAATATTTGCTTTATCGTAAATTGCCGCACGACAGCGGCTTCCGTAATTAATGACTTAGGCGAATATCACGACGTGAAGGTGAAACTCAATCAGCGCGGCACTCTCCGAAGCCTTAATCAAGGTCTTTCGATTAATTTTCGACCGCTGCCGGTGAGTGTGGAAGGCAATACATATAACCTATACAGAGAGGCCACCTTTATGATATAATTCAAAGTTGGTCAACCTTGAATCATATAACCACTTCGAAGCGTTTCAGTTGTATTCACCGAAAATTGGAAAATTGGAACTAATTTTCAATTAGTTCAAGACAATCCACGCCACACAGTTGCCCAGGTAATCAAAGTATTAATAAGAAGTGACGAATAATCATGCACAGTTATTATCCAGTCTCCACTATTTCTCTCTCGCTCTCTGGATTATTTATCCTGATTTAACATGCGCTCAAATATACGTACGGCTCATAATAACCCTGGTGATTCTGGGGATCTCGATAAGGGAGGCGTTGGCGGTCGCACTAAAATGCACCATTAATCACTGTTCACCGGGATACGTTGATTATAAATGCGCTGTAGAAGCTGGCGAACACCTTTCCCACGATATCACGAAAACCCCTTTATTGGCAGTCAATGCGTGTCCGCGCGGACACCGTCTGGTTAATTTCCCCAGCGAGAGGGTTGATTGCTATTGAAATAAATGGTTTGTATAAACCGCTAACTATGGTCCACCACGCGATTATAAAAAAGTATTTTTATAATCAAGAGTATAACATTGACTCGACCGAAACATTCTTCGAACAGTTCTTTCGGTAAGATAGGAATTCCCAGATTTTCCTCGCCCTTGTCTTACAGTTACGGATAACGCGAAGGCTTTTAAGCATTTGTGACGTGGGAAGGTTGGTGTTTGTTTCATCGATAAAGAAGGCAGCAAACGATTTATCATGCCCTTATCAACGAGTAGTCGACGTTCTATCGACGAGCGTTGACCGTGAAAGAAGAATCACTTGGGATCACCTGGGATTACAAGGAAAGCGAAGCTTCTTTCTAACCAACCTTCCCCGCCCCCTTTCAGCTACTATCTGATCGGATACTATTCCTCGATTTCATGAGAAATATCGAACACCACTGTCGGACAATTCCTCGGCAACTTGGTGAGAATTTTCTGTTTCATAAGTAACTTCCTTTTGGGGTGAAGAAAAAGATGACTCATCGATGTATTGTTGTAAGTCGATTCTCCCACAGTGACCATTGTTTGAAACACCCTGGTATTGTCAATCTTCATAATTGCGGGCTTTATTCTTCGCGATGCGGGGTTTATCAATACATTTCCACTGTAGATGTGCATTCATGTAAAAGAGAGTGCACCAATTTATAAGCGGGAGAAAATTCAATTTGGTGAAACCAGTAGTCGCTTTGTATCGGTGCGCTTTTCTCCTTGGCTCATTTGCGCTGAGAGCTCGAGAAGGAAAGAAAATCCTCGCGAGAAACTCTGGTTCGACCAGCTTACCGACGACCGAGCAGCAATAAATCATGCCTTTTCTTAATCTCCACGTCTAGGATAAGGCGGATTCCATTGCTCGCTAGTAAGGGTATGGCGACGGTGGCTGTTCCCGAGGGTTGCGATTTTTGATCAAAATAGCAAAGACCGGACCGAGAAAATTGTGACGCTAGTCGATTTCATCTCGTGGGGAGTAAAGTGGGACTTATAGAAGATTGGAGACCTTAAACAATTTCACCGGGTAGCTTGTGCAATGAATAGTGAGCAAATAAATGTAATAGTGAAAAAAGAAATAAGAAGTAGGTCTGGTTTCCTTTTGAGTTCGTGGTACGCCGGGTGAGAATAATGGGAGCTCGGGCTTCGTTGCTGAAGAAATTCTGAAAGCAAGACCCTCCCTTATTGTCGGATGACTTATGTATGCTGTTCGCGTGGAAGAGTTCCAAGCCCAACGGCGTGAGTCGCCTATCAAACTCTGAATTTGCGTATCGCACACCCTAAAGCAGCATCGAAGCGCCCTGAAAAATGGTGAAACTGCAAATCGGGCTTCCAAACATCCGTTTGGCGAGGATGTATCTCATCGCTGCTGCTGACACTGAGATTCTCCTCTGTAGTAACCCACGATACGACAAGAATTCTGTGTCGCCTCTTTTTCTCAAAGCCTTCTTTTTTCATTCCCTTGTTTTCGTAGCGCACACCGAGTATGTGATACCGTGTAAACATTGTTCCTTCCTGTACCGAAACAACTATTTCCTCTTGGTGCAAGAAACCGTGCACAGTCTGTTTTTGTACACGCTGCTGTGAGTTTGGACAAAGGTTTCGAGATAAATTTACTTGATATGCTGCGATAACTCACGCAAAAAACTGCATGAACAATTATTATTGATGCATGTCGATGAAGTTGCCAAGTGTATTATATTCATGAGGATTACGTTAATCAAGAACACGCTGATTAAATATAGCTGGTTTCCCTTAGAAATCAGTAAATTATGAATACGAGAATTTTCAAGGACTGTGCACACTCGACCACTAGGCATTGATCAGTGATTGCATGTTCAATGCTGTGCCGATATTCTTCGTACAATTTTCACATTAACACAGTTCTCTGCGGATAATTTACACACCAATCTCTAATTACCTGGTCCAAATTCACCAACTGCGCTTTTGTATCAGCCAGAATGTTCAGTTGACGGGTGAGAAATATTGTATTCTACTGGTTTAAACCTTCACATGGGAGCTACGGAATCTGACCGATCTTTCTGCCAATGTTCATATGTGCTTACGCGGTATTCGCAATTCGGCCGGTATGTGCGTTATGGAATGACGAATTAGCGTCGATACAAAGGCCGCCGCAGTACAGCCTGGCAGATTGCCGCGGTCGGTGTTGCTTGCAAATGCGAGAAATTCTCATTACGGAAACTCTCTGGCGCCATTGATCTTGTGGATTCTGCGAGGCCCTGTGGCCCGTCCTTGGACCAGGGCCGAGAACTTTATAATCTACGTACATATATACTTCTTGATTATATACTTCTCATGATTTACCCAGAGTTTCTTTAATCGACGATCGTGCAACTTTATTCCATTAACTCCATAATTTATCCATCAAATTTTGAAGAATTGGACAATAATACTGGCAAAGATTCCAAGGGATGTTCTTACTGCTCTGTCATTCTGTATTTAATAAGAACGTTTTCAAATTAATTTAAAATATAGTACCACGCTAATCTTCACCTTTATTTTTATCAGTGTGAAAGTGCACTGATCATCCAGAAATAGTCATCTTAACCGCAGTCATCCATCTCAAGGATATCTCGGCGCAAACATAGCACGGCCTTATGTGGAGATATCTTTCGTCTTATCAAATGGTGAGCAAGTCGCAGTCGATTGTGCTTGAGAAATACGATCCGTTCAATATACTACTCGACGTGTCAGCGCTGTGACTGAACGAATGACAAAGAGACAATATATGTGACCCGAGGCAAGAGATCGCCTCCGTTGAGATTTATTAGGCGATATAGCAAGGATAAAATTGCGGAATATAGAACAGCACAATGTAAACAGCATCTCGCGCAAGCTCTGCGACGGAAAATATGATGTCTCGCAACAGTATACATAGAACGATAAATCGTGAGTTCGAGATGGGAGTAAACACATGCCATGCAAGATCATCTAGATGTATACCGTCGCTAGTTCGAAATTCTATTTATCCTCACTCCCCAATTTCCAACCGTTTCCGAGTGTATCGAAACGCGTTGTAAAAGTACACGTGTATGCCTCGCTCTATCTTACGCACAACTTCGGTAGAGCTGTAAGAAACTTGTTCAATTTCCTTCCTCCACCCACTTTCAATTCTCGGTAGGGTGAATTTTATTAAAGCTGGATGATGAATCTTCCCGAATTTTAAAGCAAACGCGGGGTGAATAATAAGGAATATTAGTAATACTAATAAAAAAAAGATTAAGATAGAAATATTTGTCTCATGGCGGCGATTAGACATTTCCAATTAAACGTCATTAACCACGAGCGCTACATATCTCTCGGCGATTTACTTGGATATGTCAGATCCAGTGTGGACCGCGCCACTTTAATGCGGCGGAGCATGCTCTGTTTTCCAGAAGTCCATTATTCAGTCGAGAAAGTCAAGGTTTGCCACCGTGAAAAATGAAACATCGCAAATCCCGGTCCATAAATAGCATTGCCGCCATTGGTCCTATTGCATCTCGTTGATAAGAATTGATCATCGGCTGTAAATCTTAAATCAAAATCAATAAACGGCCAATAAAGAAAATGTGTGGTAATCCTGTCTATTACTATCAACAGACATTTTACTTAATTGTTTGAATCAAGTTCATCCAGCTACATCGATCGTTTCACAAATAGATATCCAACGGAAGTAGCGAGGCTCTTACGTGTACTATGATTTCCGAAGGTTGCAATATGAATACATAGTTTCTTTGCAAGATACTCGGTAGCACTGGTCTTATCTTGTTGAGTCGAGGGACTATCTATTTCAAGGGTTACACCCTCGGTTATTCATAACATCAACAGATTCCACGGGGATCAAGGTCAAAAGGGTGACATCGGACCGGAGGGAGGTCGCCCTAAACCTAGCCGAGTGGCTGAATCGAAGGTAGAGCCAATCTTGACCTTGCACTCTTTTAATCTTTGGAAACGAGGCCTATCTACGTCCTCGGCGCCATAGCCGTTTTCACAGGGAGAACAAAGCCAGTACCCTCGAGCATCGAGACTTTTTCGTTTTTTCCAACGTGTCCATGTCCTAATAGTCTTGGTCGACGCGAAGGACAACCCTGGCCGACCGACGCCTCGGGCTAATGCACATTACTGTGCGCGCATACGACCCACATACAGTACACATGCACATCCCCCTTTCTCTCTCTGTCTCTCTCTCTCTTTCTCTCTTATTTCTGGGAAGAGTGCTGGTTGGTTTTAATGAATATCTTAAAGCTTTATTGCCCGGCGGCGCCGATGTCGAGGGGCCTTCGAGTGCGAGGTGTTAAGTACTATTTAGCGCTGGCGTTATTTATCGGTCATAACTTCTTCACGGTTCTCGCAGTCAGAGCGAGGAGTTCCCTCCCCGTTCCAGACGGGCTGGCATTGCTCCTTCTTCCATCAAATATCCCAGAGCGCTCTCGAGGCTCCCGTGGAATTGAATCAGCCGTCGGGCTCAGACTTAAAGCTGACAGAGTTGAGCCAGATTACTCGGGCCACGCGGCAGTAGCCAGCATCTTTTGTGTCCTGATGTGTCACGATCGTTGAGAATACCCGTGGCGGTAGAATCGGACTGGTGGAATAGTATTACGGATGAAGGGTTGCTTCGCTCTGGCTCTACTGGACTAGAGTCTTGGGTGCCGGGCGCCGGGCGGCTGGCGCTCCATTGACCAGGAGCGCGCAGAGTCGCCCACTATAATTGACCCAAATGCGTCGCAAAAATAGCGGATCATAAATTATACGACGCCGGCCGGGACGCGAGTGCACTTGACACGGCCCTGTCCCGGCCCAACTGCCGACACTCGCACAGCCGAGACGCTGCTGGCTAGAGCGAACAGGGACGAAGCCCGACTGCGAGGGAAAGAGAGCGTTCCATTCAAGGCTGCCCGTTCTTCCGGCGCGGCCTCGTTTCGAGTGGTGACAATCGGAGAAACGCCAGGCGCGCGCCACGCCGAGTCATTGGATCACTTGGAGATCCTCCGAGGCCTGTTACATTACAAGCCTTACCGCACCCCCTTCGCCCAAGCCCCACCCACAACCATTCTCCACCCGTGCCTTTGTTTACCCTATAATATAGCCGCTAGCGTATAATGCCGAAAGCATTTTGAAAGTTAAAAGCCCGTCGCTGCCGCCGGAGGACTGAGGGATTGTTAAGCTTTCAAGGTGAACAGTCCGCTGCCCGCCCGACTCGGCGAAAAGTCGCTCTCGGAACTGGGTCGGATATTTGTAATGTGTCTGTCGAGCGCCGGCAAAAGCGTGCAATAAATCCACCCGGCCGACGACTAACGACTAGCCTAGATTGAATCAACTGGATTAGACGGTGGATACGCCTGTATCGGACTAGTTCAGATATCCATCCAGACGTACTCAAGTAGTCCGAATGGATGAATCCGGCATTGTCAACCTTTCTGTAGAGTAAGGCGAGTCCAACTGGAACGGTGCAAATCCCCATGTATCCAACTACTGTTTAAGATGGATAGGATATAATGGAACTGGTTGTTGTCGTTATTAGCAAGTCTGTCTTCCTGGGTTGCAGGTCAACGCGGGAGAGAATGAGCGAGCGAGTCCCTCGAGGCGAATAAGGAGAAGAGTTGTGCCGAGTAAGCGGTGGAAATTAGTGGAAGGTAGCGCGACCGAGCAATTTGGGTATCGAGGACTGCTCTGGCAAGTGTCCCAGGTGGCGGGTCAAACGAAAGAAAGGGGGAGAGGGTGAGAGACGGAGAGGAGAAACTTGGCAAGAGGCAACGCCCTTTAGCTGCCGAAGATGAAGGCCAGCTTGGTACGTCGGCTCGTCGGCACGTCCGTGACTTAAAGCCGGGCTCTCGAAGCTCTCTTCCGCCCGAAGAGGAGTAGCAAGGCCAAGGAAAAAGGGAGAAGGAGGAGAGGGAGAGAGAGAGGAAGAGCCAGAGAGAGAAAGAGAAGAAGAAGAAGAAGAAGAAGTGAGACAGAGAGAAGAGAAGACAGTGCCGACCGGCATTCCTCCCGGGGAAGCAAGGAATGCCGACGATCACCAGCACCAGCACCTCGACGTCCGAGCCCACAGAGTACTCCTCGGTCGAAGTGACGCCTCTCTTGGACGTCACCTCGACCGAGGAGGACCCCTTCGTCAATGGCACTTTCCCCACCGAGATACTCGACTGGCCGGATGTTCCGTTGGCCATCCTCAAAGGCTGCATTCTCGGCTTCATCATTGTCGCCGCAGTTTTCGGCAACCTGCTGGTTATGGTCTCTGTGATGCGGCATCGTAAGCTACGCATCATCACCAACTATTTTGTCGTCTCGTTGGCGCTAGCTGATATGCTAGTAGCAATGTTTGCTATGACCTTCAATGCGAGCGTCCAGGTGACCGGCAGATGGTTGTTCGGCTACTTCATGTGCGACGTCTGGAATTCCCTGGATGTCTATTTCAGCACCAGTTCGATTTTGCATCTGATGTGTATCTCGGTCGATCGGTATTACGCGATTGTAAAGCCGCTTAAGTATCCGATCAACATGACCAAGAGGGTAGCCGCCTATATGCTGATGGCTTGCTGGCTTTCGCCGGCCATCATCTCGTTCGTGCCGATCTTCAATGGCTGGTACACTACCGAGGAGAACAGCGTCTATAGGCGCAACCACCCCGAGCTCTGCCAGTTCAAGGTTAACAAGGGATACGCTATACTCTCCTCGAGCATCTCCTTCTGGATACCCTGCACGATAATGACACTGACGTACTTCGCGATATTCAAGGAGGCCAACAAGCAAGAGAAGCAGATGCACAGTAGAATGGGGAACGCGATGTTGCTTAGTCACAGGCCGAGCAAGGATCTGAACAATCTGAACGGCGAGTTGAACAGCGCTGGCTCCTCGAAAACGCTGACTCTCAACGAGATCAGCACCGAGCACATGCACACGCCCACCAAGGATAAGAATATGATGAAGATGAAAAGGGAGCACAAGGCCGCGAGGACGTTAGGCATCATCATGGGCACGTTCATACTCTGCTGGCTACCATTCTTCCTCTGGTAGGTCCCACTCTTACCTCCATCTAAATCTCTAAGTTCTTCGGAACACGAAATGCGATCTTCCATGAAAAATCCAGGGAGATCCAATTTCATCAAAATTCTTCTGCGATTCTCTGAATTAAATAGGTCGTTTCTTCTGTCTCGCGGCAGGTATGTCATCACAACGCTTTGCGGCGAATCTTGCCCGTGTCCGGACATCGTGATCGCCATCCTATTCTGGATTGGTTACGCGAATTCAGCCCTGAATCCACTGATCTATGCGTATTTCAATCGCGACTTCCGGGAGGCTTTCAAGAACACGCTCCAGTGTGCTTTCTGCTCACTCTGCAGGCGGGAGCCGTCCGATCTCGAAGCCCTCGACTTCCGTCGGCCCTCCCTAAGGTACGATCTGGTCTGATACGTGGAGGTACGCACTGCAATCTATCGCTTTTTCTTTCGTTTCCCTTTTCCAACTAACGACGCGTTCTTCATTTCTTTCGCTGCCTTGAGAACTTGGCGCAAAAAACCTCTTAGTTAACCGCATGCCCGTTTACTTCCGATCTTGATTGCGCTGTTTTCATTCCAATAAAGTTTCGAGCTTCTCGTCGCTTGAATACATGTTCCACTTGTGTCTCCCGTTCGCATGCGTCTCTTTCTTGACACATCAAACAAGCTTGCAATTACTCGTTATAGACGGTATATATGTACTATATCTAAAGCTAAACTTAAACTGATTTGAGCACTAGCATAGCATAGATGGCTCTAGGGTCGCTGCTTGCCGGAACAGTAATTGGAACAAGTCTATCCGATGTTGCAGGTACGACGACCGCACGAAGAGCATATACTCCGAGACGTACATCAAGCACATTGACCGGCGGAGATCGAGCGAGTTCGGTAGCAGCCTCTGAGATGAAACGGTGTCCGCGCATCTCTATTAAGATCGGCATAATCGCATACACACGCAACATGGAGAAGACAGGAGTCTACATAGACGTCGGCATGCATGTATACACGATCGCGAGTGTGGGAGTCGACAGGCAAGGAAACCACGCAATAGTGGTGCACACCGCACACTTACGCTAAGCCACGCATTAATCCAGCCTGCCAGAAGGGATTCACCCTCGCATTGCCAAAAGTCAATGATAACAGCGCCACCTTCCTTCCATTTTACACCTCTACACAGCCACACTCGCGCAAACACATATAAACAGGCAACCACCAAAGACGAAGATAGGAAAGTGGCGAGCAGTAGTTGGTCTCGGTGAAAGATGGATTGCACACCAGTGTACATAGAGAGGAGGGATATTGAGAAGAGAGAAGGTATACAGAGGCGAGATGGTATATTGCCAAAGTTAGGATCGTTAGGTAAGCCCTCTCGGTACTCATCAGCCGGACTTCCGACGGCTGGCCTCACTCACTACTGGTCAGTGAACCTGCTGCTTCCGGTCTCAAGAGCGATCCCACAACGGCAATAATCGGCGAACAGGAAGGTGTATTCAGGAAGCATCCAGTTTGGAGGAGGTCGAAATTAAACAAGGTCGACAGGATGTAGGCTGGATCTACAAGAGATTTGTAAGTTGGCAGTGATCAAGCTGAGCTCTTTTCCTGGATTATGCCTGGATCACCGAAAAGTTACGGAGCTCCGTAACTTTTGAATTACGTGAACACGTAAAAGCTTTAGACGCGCCTGTTGTCCTGTTATTTGTTTGAAGATTGTTATAACGATGGTATATGGAACGAGTTCGGTGTCGCTTGAATGCGACAGCAATAAGAAGTGGAAATCGAGGAGCGCCTCGGCTATGGTTTATTGGCTCCCGATCGAAACTAGTTCCTGCTCACTTTACTCGTGGATGAATCGGGCTATTAATCGTTGTTAGATGTATCAAATGAATCCGATTGAAATCCCGTATTATTTATTTGTTGAGCGCGTATTTATTTTTATCGTTGGTGGTTTTCCCTGGTAAGTCATCTCGCCGGGCTCTCACCAATATTTGTTGATACAAGTTTAACCTTGATCGGTGTGCTTCCGACCTGTCACTCTATATTCAAATTAGGTTGCAAAAGAGATGTATCGATGTCTCCTTCTTGGCTGTGCAGATTCTCGCGTCAAAACTGTGTGACGCAACTGTCTGTTTTTTATCATTCGCGATCTCGATGTTTCAAGTAGACAGTATTAGAAGGTAGATCTGATGGAGCGAAGACTCTCGAACAAGACAAGTTTCACCTCGCAACATGGGGACTATTTGTTGCGATTTGTGGCCTAAGTTTTCGCTTCCCCTATTATCAAGAAGGAAGCAAGCACGATGAAAAATCTCGTTTGATGTTCCTTCGCGTTGTTGTTGCCATCGCGCTGCTAAATCACTGAATGAGCATTCGCAAGTGTCTCACGAAACTCCAGCTTAGATTCTAGTCACATATGTACGGAAACCCGTGAACCAATGAGTTCAATCGTGCGGTCATCGAATCCAGTCTCCGAGACGATCGGATGGAGGCTCCAAATTTCATTCCAGAAATTGTGATACAATTGCGACTCTAGTTCCTCGGTACGAACTCCCAATTTCGCTGTCCTCCTGATTCGTACAATCTCGACGTTCTCGTTGTCCCTGACACGTAGACTGATCGATTGATATTAGCATTATTGGTAATTATTCAATGCGATAGGACTGTAATTTCGGATTACCTTCGAGTGCTTTCCATTAAAAGCTTTATTCGTTAGTACAAATTGTAAGTGTAAGTGATAGGCCAAGATGCGGCAAAGCGATTCGATGACCGTGTGATCGATTCCGCAACGATGCAATAATGTAACTATTGTCGACTAAGAGATTTTACTGTTAATCACTGTAGCGCAATCGGACATCGCTGTATTTATTTTAGCATGAACAGTTCCATATCATTACGCGATAGATAGTACAGTGTCTCATGTGGCAAACTATGTCCCGGTAACACTGCATCTCATAAAGCATATACAACTCTTCTAGAGAAATCGCAAACGCTGGTATTACCGGTGGCGAGCGCAGTGCCGGACTCTCTTCTATATGTATAACTTAACGTTTCTCTGTGATAGAGGCGTAAAGGGACGATGTTTTGTCCGCCTGAATCAAAATTCGCCGCTTTGTACATAGTCTTGTAAATACTCTGTATCATTGTTCGCGCAGCATGAGAACGCACGAAAACGAAGAGAAAAGTGATGCATGCGACGAGAGAGAGAGAGAGAGAGAGAGAGAGAGAGAGAGGACAAATCGAGAGCCGAGGAGAACGGGCCTATGGGCCGAGCAATAAAGGACTCCGTAAACTGAACGGCGCAGTCTCCCGATCTCGAGTTATCGACGAAGTGACGAAAACCGTGCTAGTTTTAACCACGTAACCCATGCGTATTAACAATCAAAATTGCAATATATATGGTGCGGTAGCAAAACGTAATTAGATAGCTGACAGTTAATGTCAGAGTCAACGGATTGTCGTTTTCGTCGTCGTCGTCGTCGTTCGTCGTCGTAAAACTAAGTCTTCGTTCTCCCACTCGCTTCGCGCCCTCTCCTAACGTGTTACATTTCATGATCTCATTCATTTAGTGACAGTCCACCCCATCATATAGTGAGAAAGAGGAAGAGTGAGAGCAACAGTGCGAGTGTGAAAGAAAGAAAGAAAGGAAAGAAGACACAAGGAGAGGGGAAATCTGTCTTTCGAATTTGTGATGTCATCCTTATTTATTTGTATTTTATATTATAAATATACACGAATTAAGAAACCGTTCTAATGATTCTAGTTTAATTTCACTACCAGCGTCACAGTATTAACGAGTCACAGCCTGATCAATGCCTCATAGTGAATTTTTCCACAGTTTTCCCCCAATGACGAGCGGTAGAGCTTTTGTTAGGGTAAGTTTGGACTTTCTCGCGGCAGTTTACGGACAGATTTTTAAAAAGTGAAATACAGCTTAATGGGAAACATTTGAGGATTCGCGCTGAGGATCACATTTTTACTATTATTGTTCTAAATTAAAGGATGTAGAATATCAAAGAACATATGAAAGATATGAGACGATAAATCCCTGTTGAACTATGAATGTAGAAGCAGGAGTGCGCTGATGCGAAAAGGGGAAAACTGCAATCCTGTTTGTTTCTGTGTAAAGCACGTGCTTGTGTGAGCATAGGATCGTACGCGTAGTCAAGTTGGTCGGCTGTTGAACTCGTAAAGGAACGTCAGGAGGGGAGCAGCGTGAGTTTTACGAGCTCTTTACGAGAGCGGATTTGCATTAGTTATTGCACGTGGCTCCTCCGACGTGTACCTTTTGCAATGTTACTGGAGCAGTGAGTTCTATGCGAAAATTCGTTGAAATCTTGAGATATATATCCTTTCGAAAGCATCACAGTCACCGTTGGACATACTATAAATTATGGTTACAATTACTATTATGTTTTTTTCCCAAAAGATGAACGAAAATTCTCCAAGATAGAAATCGAGATTTTTATGTCAGGTTGTGTTGCTTTATGTCCAAGAAATACGAACAATCTTGGAACAAGGATATTGATAGACTGTTGACCGAATGCTTTACAGGAAAGTTAATGTATCAGGTACTTCCATATTTATCGTAACTTAAATTCATATTACCTTGTGCGTTGCGCTGCTGCTAATGCATCTGCAAGCACGAGAATGTTCGTGGCTGGCTGAGAATGTGTTAATAATTTTCGGATATCAGGCTTCCTTTATCGCGAGGTTCGTTCGTGGTAATAGAAGTACAGGTATAATCTAATGCACGAATTACTAAGGTAACGGAATTTCAAGGGTTGCCGGTGTATTGATAAATTCTCATTAGCCGAATTCCAAGCGCAGTTTCTCTCCGAATGAAGTCCAGTCGAAAGCTTCGAGAGCATAGCATTGTAACGCGCGGTGAGTGGGGCGGTAATAATTTAATAGCTCGTCGAATCAGAAGACCGTATGTTCTACTCTGGAATTCTATTGCGCGCGCATAACTCCTATTACCGAAATACCAGGCGGCTTCTTTCGGTGAAGGAAATTCGATGTTGAACGTGCTTATCGAATATACTTACTAATTCAATTCGTCATTTCTCCTCGCTGTGCATTCATAGTCATCCTGAAAGAGCTGTGCATCATCACAAAGCAATCATCAGCAAGCATCTTTCCACTCTCGTGGTTTCAAGCAGTGCCCACTCGATTTCTCTGGAGTCAGTCAACGTTAGTCATAAGTCATAACTCGTTGATGACTGATTCTCGAGATTTGATGATATTGCTGTACATCCTCTAATTCTGTTGAGGAGCGACCTAGCGTTAAGAGATTATAGCTGTTACATGAGTAGCAAAAAGATTGCGCGTGTGTGCGAGTGTGTGTGAGAGAAGCGAGCAGTTTTCATTCATTCCCATGAATAGTGGCGCGAAGATTCATCTTGAAACTGTGCTACGATTGCAAAAAGCAGGATGACATATCATTGCGTAATGATGGCCTCCTATAGACGCTGTTAAGTATTACTGATAAGAATGCGAGCGATTGGGAGCGAGGGAGAAAGTAGAATATATGTTGTTTTATGGTTAAAGGCGAGTAAAGAAAGAATTAAGCGGTAAATCATGCGGATAATGGGAACTACCCACTAGTAAACATAATGGACGTAGAGAGGCTCGTATTCCAAAGCCACAACAGCGACCAGAAGCCACTCGTCAAAGCACACGCGCCAGCGAAATTTGAACTCTACAGGAACACGTGCATCATCGGCCCTCTGTAAACCTACCTGCATTGATTACGAGCCAAGTGATACTCATCGATTAACTGATCTCCTCGAAACACAGGTGGGAATGTTGGTATCGCTGGGGTAAATCGACAAGAGGCGAGATTAACTTCGTGTAGGAATCCAGCGAGCTGTACCTTCGTTAAGCGTTCCCTCTCTCCCATGGCAAGTACTTGTCAATATGTCAGTGTTTGTATTTCTTCCCGACGAAATTGGCTAGCTTGCAGCAACACGGCCGGCCGGTGGCAGGATGTTTGAGCCTGGGTCAAATGTAAGTTAAGTATAATCATCGCTCGATTAACACATTGTTGAATAGCCGCAAATGCACTCCCACCAATCCATGCACTTATTCGCGTACAAAATTGCGCGTGTTTCCACTGCATTGCTGCTATTTATTGCAGTTACGTGTAATTGCGTGTAAGCTGGCCAACACTGTGTTAATATGACGCGATCGATAGGCTTAAACTTGAGCAATATGAGCTTGATAATATGTGCGATACACTTATGCGAATGTCGAGAACTCGCAATACTACATTGTTCTCTCTTACTCAAGCTTGTTCTATTAATGGTACAATGGCACTACAGTGTGTGTGTACAATATGTGTAGCTGTTGAACCCCCAAAGAATTGGCGTTAATCCCACGCGGCCTACTACCACGAGCTTTGACAAAATAGTCATAATAGTTGATAATACACGCGCGCTGCCACCGCCGCAGCCGCTGCGACGGTACTTGAAAGGCTAAATACCATCGCATAACGTTGCAATAATTCACAAAGGATGAAAAAGCGGCATGCTAGTCAGGTTGGGGTTTGCGGGCAAAACGTGTTGAGGAAGTTCGGAACGAGGGTGGTACCGGATTTAATTGGTGGCTACGAAATTCCGTTAGATATTCTCGGATACGGTCGGTTGATTCAACGTTAAATCGTCACAGTCTATCTACACAGTTTCTCTAAAATCCTCCAAAATGATCTTTGTTTGAATAATAATTATTTTCGTATATACAATTTATTTTTAAATATATCCAATAGCCATATTTTAATTTTGTTAAAATGAATTTGGTAGAAGCCCTAGGGCGTCGTCTAGCGACCCTCGAAATTTCATTTGGGTTCATGCAGGATTTCCCGAGTTATAAAGTAATATGACACACACTATAGAATGTACTGTGATGATTTAGCGTGGTATCTCCTATACATATATCGATAAGAGGTAAAAGCTGGCGAGACGATGTCGTATCTCTTCTTAAACATCGGGCCACCTAACCGAATGAATACAAGAGCCCAGAAACCGATCGAGAAACATCGAGTGTAGCCACTGA
The DNA here is from genome assembly GCA_964023945.1 of Ectemnius cavifrons. Lineage (NCBI taxonomy): Eukaryota > Metazoa > Arthropoda > Insecta > Hymenoptera > Crabronidae > Ectemnius > Ectemnius cavifrons. Next base: position 1,324,063 of record OZ030375.1, read on the forward strand.
TAACGCTGAGCGAAATATGCGTCTCCCGCTTTTCCCATCTCAGCATCTTCCCCACGGGAGAAGTACGTCTCTCGCACCCCTGCGATATCTCGGCATATCCGCTTCCCCCTCGGCAGAGAAAAACTTCTTAAAAATGAGCTCGAGACGTGGTTGGAAAAAGGAGTGCTGCGAATCAGGCAGATATTGGCCGGTTTACCGAGTCGAATGCAGACTTCCTCCCAAAGGCTGCTGGTTATAGGTCACTGCACCCCCATTGGAAATAGCTGTCTTGGTAGAAACAGATGAGGCGTCCTTCTCTCTCTTTCTTTGAAGCAAACACGCAAGTCGAGCTATGTTCATTCCACATGCGGATCTCTCCTTGTAGCCGTGGATAATGGAAGATTCTTGTTCGTGCCGGAGCCCTGCGACTAATCGATTAATTCGGCCTTCACCTCCTCGTGCTTGGCAAGCTTATCCCTCCGATGTTTGGGACGATCCTCGTCATTTATGTCCCGCTGTTCCGCTTCGTCGATATTGAACTCGGTAAATGGCAAGAATACCACTAGTCGCGATGTCAACTAGCTCGGAGTGCCGATTGATTGGTCGCAGAATTCCAACTAGTCGATCTAAGAAATCATTGAGACAGATATGTGGTTTGACATGCGCCTTGCGAATTCATGGGAACTGCTTTACACTTCTCGTCTATGATATATTTATAGGCCATCAATACAAAGAATCATACATAATGCACAATGTAGAGACAATCAAAAAGCGCGCGATTCAATGTCGTCGAGCAAACGGCGTATGAATGGAATTCCGCCAGGGTCATCGAACGATTGCATTCATGCGTGAGACATGCGCCAGTGAATGCTGATTACACATAATAATTTTAACGATGGATAATGATACACACACGCACACACACACACACACACATACACAGATGGGCGTGAGCGCGTTCCGCGCTATAAATGAGAACTCTAAAAACGCGATTACCGAATAATAGATGTCTCTGTAAATAGTAAGTGTACGATACATCATGACTGTACAGCGATACCACTTGGTACCACCTGGTAGTCGAGAACCATGCGATTGTATTTTAAATGTCCACCATTTCGTTTTGTTATGACTTATTTAACAAAGATCGATCGAAATAAAGATTGTTTTTTGAATTACCCTGTAAAATTTCTTCAGCCACACTCTTTGATTATTTCGAATTCAATGGACTATTATAGATCAGCGAGGAAGATTACTATTTGATTTTGTAAAATTTCCTTTGGAATAGAGCTGCGTTCCTGAATGCGACAGTAAAATTACGCGGTCCCGGCGAGAAGCCGTTGCGCATTGCAGCAACTCCAATACAGACGCTTGCCTGGGGCCGCACGTACCTGCAACTGGTATGTACTGCGCCGCTGATGTACCATTACAATGCTGCAACAGCCTCCTATTCTGATTTCCATTTCCGTACATGCACGAGCCGTAATTTTTAAAGCCTCCTTTATTCTGTAACTATTCAGACGTAGCATAAATTCCATGCTTTCGTACATTACAAGGAGAACGTCCAATCCATAACATGCGGGTGAAAGGGTCACGCCTAATTACCGCATGGAAAAAGGTGGAGCCCATCTTAAAAAAGAGTTTGGAAGTTGAGAGCAGACATTGCCGATGGGCTCGGGCGTCTAGAAAAATTTCAGACATTACCAGATAGATAGCCGTCACTTTTTCCATCTTAGGAATTACCAATGTGGGATGAGAGGGGAGCTAATTAATGCCAGAGATAATAGGCAATGATAGTTCGTGCCTAAAGAGATGAGTTCGATGAATACGATCGCGTGGAGGCGAGAGAGTACCCAAGGGATAGCTCTAACTAGTTTTTCGGTGATCGAGAGTTTTTGCTAGCGCTTCTAGACCGAATTCCAATTAAATGGTGCGGATGATATCGGCGGCGGCGGAGGGGTGGTTAAGCTGCGGACGAACCGATCGATGTAGACGAGATACCGGCTCTCGAAAAGTCGAAGTGCTTAAGTAAGGAACCCATTTATGCTGGCATATAGCTGATGAGGGTACTTGAAGAATGTGGCCTTGGGGCAGGAGCGCCGGAGAGTGTGAGGGAGACAAGCTTGATTCCTCGGACAGATTAAGCGCATGCAAAACCACCCCTCCTCGCACTCCCTTCTGCTTTTGTGGCCAAGACTTCTCGAGACATTCATAATCAACTTTCTATCGCAGAAACACTCTTTTCCCGGCGAAATACACGTGTTCCCCTTCACTATTACCTGCTCCCTGTAATTGACGGTACCCGACACGCAATCTTAAATAAACACCAAGCGACCAATTTTTCGTTGTTTCTCCGGTACGTTGAAGAAAGCAGGCAGCTCCTGCACGATATCGAGCTGTCTGTGGGAGAGAAAAAGCCCGGGCACATAAAGAAGGGCGTGAAAACGTCGCTGCCGAAAATCCTTCGGAAACAGGGTCGAGTTTAAGTGCCGGAAGAGACGGTGGGTGGAGCGTGGGGGCACATCCCGGGAGGAGGGATCAAAATTTACGGAGATGAAGAACCTTCGGTCGAAGGATCGGTGTGCTACGTTTGATTTCGGCGCAGACATAGTCCCTCGGTGTTCTAGGTTGTGGTAGGTCGTTAAAGGGTGAAGGGTAGAAGCAAAGCTATAAAGGGGTAGCTGAACCTGTCTAAGGCGAGCAAGAGAACCAGGGAGAAAGACTGCTTTATTTCTTCTTAGAGGACGGAATGCAACGGATACGACCGAAGATTTTTATCCACCTCCGCCATGAGCTTATCGGACTCTCTATTTTAGAACTCTACCATTAGTCTCGAACTTTCTTGTTTCGCTCTTGGATTCTTCAGGGCTCTAGATCGATCGGTAGTAAGTAAGTGCTGCTTCCTTTTCATTACCTTCCTCTTCGTCTTTCATTTCAGCTCGGCTGCACTCTACGAGGATAGAGTTCCCCAGGCTTTTTGCCCCGGTTTCTTTACCCTTTGCAGTGAGTGTTGCCGGGCTGGGTCTCGGAAATATTCGGCTGTAACGAGGACTTTTGACGAGCAGCCCTGGAACTCAGTCTCGCACGCGGCTAGTTTCTTAGAGCGATGCTTGGAAGTTCGGAGCACTTCTCTTGAGAGTGCTTCATGCTGTTCCGTTGCATGCCTAGTTCGCGTAGGTTCGCTTGTGTTTTGAAATTACGAGAAAAAGCGAGTGAAATATAGGGCGTGCACGACGGCTGCGCACGATGAACACATTAATCCTGAATTAATAAGAAAGCAATCGGGCTTTTATACCACAAGTCCTTTGATTGCTTTATTACCCTTGCCTTCTCGCCTCTTGATTCTATATCCTCGATCCCATGGATTTTCCTTCACCTCTTTGACTCTTCCACTTTGACTACGTTCGCATTACAGTGCTTTTTAGATTTCATTACCCCGCATCACATTTTCTGCATCCGCCAGTGAAGCGCTTCAGATTGCTTTTCTCCGTGGAATAATAAATTTTTCTTCCTCGGCACTCCGAATATTATGTTCACTTGTTCCTCTGATCTCTGCTGTGATCGAGAGATTGGTCTTCTCGAACCTTTCAACGTAATATTGGTGCTCGATACGAACGTCATCTTATCTGACGCTCTTCGTCAATGAATAGTCTATTACTGTGCAATGCAGGCTTTATGATTTAATTATTCTCCTCATCTTGCATCTCATTTTCGCCGCAGTGGATTCATCATTGCTAACAGAATTAGCAAAGGCGACACAACGTCTCTATTCACCTTGCTTTTCAAACAGTACGATTAGAACAGTACGATCTTGTACTCGGATCTTCTTCAGTGGATTTTCGAACTATTGTAGAATAGAGAGAATGGAACTGATACGAGCTTCCAATTTTCTTTCACCATTTTTTCATTTCATTTACCTCACCTTGACGAATCCACAAATCAAGGTTCACCTCACGTGAATCTATTCATTGCGTATTTTTGATATCTTTCATACCCAGTGAATTAATTTACCGCCTAGTACAGTTTCCAGTATCGAATAGTTCAGAGTTACGTTGTATTGTAGTTTCGAATTACCTTAGGTAATCCGAGGGTTCTTGTTCTTGATAATAAAATCAGGACGCAGACACAATTGGCCTCGATTTTCCTGGATTATTGCTTTCCATCCGCCAAATACTCGAATCACTAGCAGCGGTAAGAAATCTGATGCAAGACCGTCATCTACTTATTAGTGCAGAAGAAGGGTGGCGGAAGAATGGAAATAACAATGATTGTGGGTACGCGTGGCAGGTTAGCCAAGTTGGTAAATATCTAATCCAATATCTATCCAATTGCTGCGTCCGCGTACGACCCAATTTCGTTGCTGGCCGAATGGTACATGGGATAATGTAATTACAATCTGTCGAATTGAGTCCTGCACCCCACTCAGCCAAGTCGCCCTCTCCTCTTGATCATAGATTGTCGTCTGCTTGATTTAACGCTGATCTCAGAGCCGATTGTTATACGTAGCCCGTTTGCATGGGAATTACTGACTTTGGCTCGAACCCTAGCAACACCATTCCTAAACGATCACGCATCTAAACGATCCTCCATTTATCCATTCTCGTACAGAACCAGGTAAGTAGGATTGCAATTAGCTTTTTACCATCGAATTAAGAAAAATACCCAACTTTAGACTTTAGCAACAATCGATACGTGAAGGAATTGTTGAAAACCTTCGTTAACGTTAATCGATTTTACTATCAGCATGGTAACGTACCAACTTTCGACAATACAGGGTGTCGCACTACCCTTGGAATTAGCATCGATTTACCATCAAAACTTGATATTGTCAGCTGCTTGTAAGTTATCGATTTGTCATGGTATGTATCTTACAAAGGTAAATCTCTGCAAGCTCCCAACAAGCAAGTTATTGATTACTTTGTACTGTTCACACTAAACAATAGATTATTAATCTTCAAATTACTGAATAATCAAAAAAATTGGATGGCGAACAATATTTCTACTTTTGAATTATTGAGTTCACTATGGATTCAGCGCAGAACTTTCCGAATCGTATTCGATCCCGCAAACAGCTCGTGCACACGCGATACCACTGCAGTAGCGTGGCTTCTGCCTCCAGACCATTGAATTCTAATTCTCGTTCTGGGAGACATACGCGTACATTTTAAATCATATCTATTAGTGATCTCGTAAAGTATAATCGAAGTTGAAAATTTAATGAAAATCCTGGAGATTATAAAATGTATCATAACGATTATAAATTGTGAAATAAATTGGGAAGGGTGAACTATATCAAGCATTATCTTAATATCGTTTAGGATAAAGCTATTATCAGACAGAAAGAGAGAGGGAGAGTTCGTCTTGGCTGACTGATCTTCTATATGTATCACTCTCACAGGTTTAGTTAGAAATGCAGCCGATAAGACGATAATCGGTGTGGATGGATGATACGATTTGATTTAGCGGGGTGTAACGGTTTGATTCATGCCGGGCGATAACAGGGTGCGCCGACAGAATCGTGGCGCACCATTAATAAAGACCGTCCGGGACAGGGACACCCGTGAAATCTCCGGACGCACACGCACAGACACAAACACACACAGTCAGAGATGGAGGGTGGGAGAGAGAGTAGACAGTGCCAAGGTCAGTTTTCCGAGGCGGCGACTGTGCGACCATCGAGCCGTGTGATGCATTAATCTGGCCATTGTGCGCTCCGAACTCCTGCAATTACGAACTGCCACTGGAAAACTGACAGCCGACGTTCTCTACCAATCGAACCCACGTCTACTCGACATTCACTGAACGGTTACCTTCTGACAAATTAATTGTACTTCTACATCACCTAGTCCTTGATTACAGCATGTTACGTAAATACCAAGTTGGATATGGTTGACCTACGAATCCATGCGACACCTGACTCGCCACTTACAAGAGAAAGTGGAAGGACTTATGAATTTTTAATACTCAAAATGATATAATTAATTGATTAGAGTATTTATACATCAAATAGTGATCTTGGCTCAAATTAGTTGAACTTTTTTTTAAGAATCACTGAAGGTATGATGTGGTTACTTGTCTACAAACTTGCAAGGAAATATGTAAATAAGATATACTATAGTTGAGCTGGATGAAGAAGCATCTTTATTTTTGGTACACGTCACTTTTGTTTGATGTCAATTACATCACTTGCCTTCTCGGAGGAAGCTCTATATTGGCCTCCGCATGGAAATTTAGATCCCGCTTGAATTGCGATCAGCTGATTTAACGAGGGCTTTAGAATTCGTTCTAAAGAGATTAAGGTAATCTCCGGGAACACCCAGTGATATTGTATTTTATCGATTATTCTGGGTGCCCGATATTTACAGCACCTTCCTACGAAGCAAGCGTGGGGAAAAGGGCCGGAGAATTCTAATTCTAAGTCTATTCGAAATATTGATGAAAAATTATTTTTAAATCAGCACTCCACCACCGAAAATTTGCACGAGGAAAATACAAGGTGTCAGAAACAGCATCATAATGTTTAGCATGCATATTAATTTACTTCTGTATACTCAATTATTACGAAAGCGATCCTTGTCAGCTTTCGAAAGCCTTGCAGGCACCGCCTAAAATCTATGTAAACAGTTTACGTCGGCTCACCGACTGATCAGATGTTTAGCATCAGATTTACGTGGGAACGCGGAGTTCTGCAACCACTTTCATTACGCGCACTTGTGACTTTAACAAGTTTAACACTATGGGAGTCTCGTCTCTCCTACCATTCAAAATACGCTTGGGTCAGAGAAACGGAAATGCCATTACTCACTCCCTTTATAAATTACTGGCAGCCCATGCCTAACAAACTTTAATAAAGTTCGTACAATAATCGAGTTATATGAATACGAGAATTCCTGCTGAAAATTTCGTTTCTCTCCTTTATTAGTCAGTTGTATTACAATTCCGAGGAAAATTATGCATGGGATTAATGATTCGGAGTATTTTATTCTCTAGGATTTCTAGCAAAGTTGAATATTGCGCGAAAGGTTCCTCGAATTACAAGTATGTCCCGGGTTAAATTGCACTGAAGTCGCCTTGACAATTAAACCGCAGTGGGCGGTAATGTGATAAAAATCAAGTAATAATGACAGACTTTAGCTAAAAGTCTAATTAGTACTTTGGTGAAACAGCCACGCGTTTAACATCGTACTGCGTATTTACCAGGGTGGCTTTAGTGCTCTTTGATTGTCATAGTTTAATTAAAGAAACTCGTAAAATCTGATTTTGATCAGCCTGTGATTCCTGGGATAGACATTCTGCTTGCTACTGTGAAAAGTGAGCACTATTTTGCTGAGGCGTCAAATCTTTCATTGTTCCAATTGTATAAGCTACATAAAATATTCTTCCTTCTCGTTCTCTCTCCCGTTCTTATCGAAGGACACAACTTAATAAGAGTTACGCAGAATATTTGCTTACTGTTTCAAATTCGTTCACCGAAATATTGTGAATTAATAAGGCTCTCTCGGGCAGCTTTATTACTTTCTTAATAAAGTCAGAACTCTCAACCACCCTGTCTTAACTTCGCAAGAGTGATTGCTTGAACAGAGATTGCCATGGGAAGCAAATTTTCTACCCGAACCTAAGGTAAGAATTATTGGATATGGGAGTGCTCGTGTGAAAAATATTTTCTCTTAATTGATAATAAGGTTTTCTTTATTTACAATTCTTTTAATACTTTTCCACTCTTTGTCTTCACACTATGACTCTTCGCTCTGCTTTTATCGCCCGAGATCCAGAATTTCATATCGTACACACAGATTCGCACTTCTTTCATTCTCGTATCTCTTTGTCCACAGTCATTCTCAGAAACAGTCACACATCTTATCAAATAAATAGCACCATGATATGAATGCATATGATGCGCGAATGAAGTTTGAATTTGCAAGAAGATCCGTTCACTTCTGCATCCTGCTTATTACAAACCCGTCATTCGCTGACAGTCTCATATTACGTGTTCCGGATTCGGCATATCTGCAATGTGAGGTCGAAACTGGAGATTTAATCATAGTGTCCTGCACAGTGTTACCTGAGTTTGCGTGGGTTAAAATGTATAGTACTCCTGAGAATCACCGCTGACACCGCAAGCCGCGTTCCTGGGAAATTAAATGGATGAAAGCGCAGGCAATTTTTTAATCTGCCCAGGGTGTCCCAAGTGTAAAGTATACAACGATGCATCGTCATAATTCTGAATGGATTTGCACGCTTGTGAGGTGAAATAAATGTGCCATAAAAGTATGAAATCGAAGAATTTCTTTCTACCTTGCTCTTTCAGAGAGAAGTACAATGTTTTGGTGGTACTGTGGATCATATTTCTCAATTGTACCAATGTGAATAGCCACCAATGAGATATAAAAGGATGGGGTTCGAAGTTTGGATTTCTGATTGGATGTAACACATACATATGAACACCTTCGGCTGTAAGCTGCGCCGCGTGGGTCGTGAACGTGGTCTGGCCGTAAGGTCGCTTAAGTGGTGTGCACTCGATTGTCCCAATTCCCGGGGCGGAAAGCGGAAATCGATAGCGTGACCGGAAAATTTATTTGCCAATACCGGCCAGATACGCGGCTCCGAAAATGATGGCTGCATTTCCTTGCCACTTCTCAGCCTTTCCAGCGGCCTCCTCACGTAATTCTTGTAACTTCTAGTTTTGGTATCGTGGCGAAACGTGTTGGATTGTTTCGGCAAATATGCCAAGATATATGAGTGTAAAATATCTTGGGCGGCTGCTACTCGTAACGTTAATGCTGTGTGTGAAATTGCTTGAAAGGTGGTGGAAAGAGCCAGGCGAAAGCAAAGATTACCGAGGTTCGAACGTTTGAAAGCACTGTGATTTATTACCAGTTACTTCGAATTCACAGACTAAAACGCTGTTGGCATGTTTGCCAAGCGCAAGTGGCATCAGGATTTAATTAAGTCAATTGGATTAGGAAACAAGGAAGTGGAGGGTTTTTTTTTATCTCATGCTTACTGACTGTTCGCTTTTCCAAAGTCCGTAAAGCCAGCGTGAGAAAGCTAGTTTCGAAGTTGTATGCTGGGGCTGTACACAGTGATTTTGTTTGTTTGTATTCATCTGTGATTTACATTTGTATCAATAAAGAGCTTTGACTTCCAGACAATTGAAACCTCTACTTCCGAAACGAAAGTACCGTGGACGGAAAACTATAATAGCATGCGGGTCTGTTTATGTTGATTCTCAGAAATTAAAAACTTCCTTCGAGAAGATATTTGCCATTCCAAGTGAAGTTTCGAATGGAGAAGTCTGTTAGAAGTCCGCGATCCCGAATAACTATCTGCGGAAGCTGCTGAAGACGAGCGCCGATTTTCTCCCGTCTATATCTACCTTTCGTTTGAAACTTTGATCCAGGAAGTTTCGGTCTGGAAACTTGGATCATCCATCGAAAGTTTCCTCGTATCATAAAATTAAAGACCGAGCGCCGGATACACTGGAAAGTGAGCTTCTTCGCCACGCTCAAATCCCTTCATGGCAAATTATTACTTGCAGTACTTTGAGAGAATGTTCGACGAGACTCTTACTGATATCTTGCGAATTTTTCCTTGCTGTGTGCTGGAGTTTAAACTACACTCAACAAACTTCGTTGCGTGCTATAATTTCTTTCGATTCTTCCGACTGTACCGTTCGAGAATTCAAAAGAATTACCTAATATAATAATAATAATATCATAATAATAAGTTTCTCCGGAAATGCACGTGATTTGGAATAAAAATGTCAAGCAACGCTATTATTTCCACGAAAACAAATGAATACCGAATCTCATGAAATGACAGATGTTTGATCATGAGCTTTCGAGACAGCGAGAATGAGAAAATGAGAGAGTAGAGAGCTTTTCTCTTCATTGAGAAGGTATTGCGGACGTCTCACGCAATCCTGTTCGCTATTCTACTTGCTGGCATTGGCGCACTATGCTACATTTGTCCCATTCACCTACTCATTTCTCTTCTGGTCGGGCAGCTTTCATTGGCCCCGATGCTGCCTCTTTGGCCCGTGTCCGTAGTGAATCGTCGCAAGTATCCTTGCCAGACTCCACCGAGTGAGAATGGAATCACACCAGTGCCATTTATCCTGCTTGCAATTTCACGCACCGCTTTTGGAATAATACCTATTTATCACACTTCTCTGATTCTACTAATCATGCCGGCGATTTATGTTTCACGTCCTTTGGAGATTAAAGTAGTAAATCTGTTGGGATGCATCAGGTGCGAAACTTTAGTAAAGAGAAACCATACTCCACACAATGCTTCCGACACGTAATGTGAAACAAGCCGCGTTTCATATCACTGGAAACTGTATCTACGATATTACCCTTCACTATTAGAAGAGAATAACTATAATAACAAAAATGATGGTCCATAAATACTTGTTTTACTCTCCGTCCACTCGTTTATGGGAGCAACACGTGGCACGGACGTAAAAATTAAAGGCTTCCCGTTAGAAGCATCAATGATTATTGCACTATGGGGAAGTAACGTAAACACGCAACAAGAATTAAAGCTGTAACGCACCTAATGTCAGAGAAACTTACTTAATAGTATTTCAATTATTATCTCTCCAATTACAAGATATAATTAATAAGGGACCAGTCACTCTAAGTAAAAAGATAACCGACCAGTGGAATTTCTCCAGACAAGCTTAAGAAACCATTAATTGTTCTCTGCTATAACTACGGAAGAAGGAATTGAAGTGTTAATATTTGCGGGCGAATCGATTGCCTTAGGAAAGTGGTGGCGCGGTGGCGTATCCATATTTATTCTGTGAGAGTCGCATGTGTAATTGTGGTATATAGTCAGTGGAGGGCAAACTGGTGGATGTGTCTTGGAGAATGGGGGTCGGTGGCCGCGAACGGTCAGGGTCGGTAGACTGTCGATCAATCACTTTCTTTCACGTCGTACCTAGCAGGTAAACAGTGTGCCGGCTTACCCATCATTCTCTCGGCTTTAAATTAATCCACCCCATCGCCTCGTTGACCCTAAAAACCTGAGCGCTTCTCCATCGAGAGCAAGCTTACCTGGCAGAAGCATCCTCGTACTTCAACTTCCGTATATCTCAGAGAGAGAGAGAGAGAAAGAGAGTTCGACGAACCCCTGAGAACCTCCGCTGAACGTGCGAATCGATGGAATTGCAGTTTAATTGGATATCGGCCTTTCACTCGTATTTCCAATACCCACCTTCTCTGCTGCGAAGGAATAAAATATTGCTCATCATTAATTCAGAATCGTTTAGAGAATAAGAATTGGCCACGAGTTGTCTGAAAATGCTGTATTGTCTTTCGACTCCTTCATTAATTTCCTTGTGAACTACACGGATCAAGTTGAGATTACGAATGAAATTCTATGGAGAAAAGGAGATGGGGGAATGTTGAATAAGGGATTCCTATTGGTTCCTCTTATAATCTCATCTTTATTACATCACGAATTTCTTCTGCTCCCAGTAATTCTCAAGTACGATAAAATTGGCCGGCAACAAATCGGGGTGTTTGAGTAGAGAGACGACCGCAGAGGGTGGTTGGCCACTTTTATTACGTTTGAGACTACAGTGGGCAGCCAGCCTTTTTGTTCGCTCTCGCGGACAAACTTCGCAAACACACCATACTCTCATTTAGACAGCTGCCTCGCTTCACGGATGTATGTCTTTTTCATGGACTCGCTTGCAGGAGTCCTTTTAATTCTCTAACTGCGCGTGCCTGCTTACGCTCTGTTTTTAATGTCATGGTTGTCTATGCCATTTCTAGGCAACGATACTAGCTTGAGTCTTGTGTCCTACCATTAGGCCCTGTGTACAGCTCGATCTAATTAGAATGCGAGATCGCTCAGTTCTGCACTCCAACTCGTAGGAGTTCACGTACTCGTAACGGGAGATCGATTTACCGGAGCTTATTACCTGCAAGATTTCATGCGCAACTCCTCGCTGCAATGCTCTCCTCGATAGATGCACGTTTAATCTCACCCAGACAGAAATTAAAATCTCGCGCCTTGTAATCTTTGACGTAGGTTTATTAATAGCTGCTCCAATAATTCGATCTCTAGAGTGACAGATCAATACACATGAAATTGCCGCCAATTTATGGTGACTCCGTATTTGAAAATGAGGGGCTTCAGGGATGTGACAGGGACGAGGCAAAGGGGAATGGGTAGATCGACAATTTCACATGTAATAATGATATATCACTAATAATCTCGCGATAATGACGCAATTTCGGGATTGTCTGATTGAACGCGTTGCACGAGCAAGCATGTACGGGTTTAATGTGTTCTCGTGGACTGCATGTACGTAGTATACATATGTATATGTACAGGACATTCCATTGGCATTGGTAGAGCGATCAGAAAAAAGGCCAAAATAATTGGAGGATTTCTGATCACGATTCCAACGCGTGGATTTTTCCTAACGACACAATCTATATGTACAGGGATCTTGCTGGTCGAAATTTTGAGAATCACTAAGGGCGACCCGCTCATTACGGCAGATCATATTTTTATGATATGAAGACGGTTCGATAATTTTCTTTCGAGTCTCAGGATCTCTCGATCAAGGGATTCTTGCGACGCAGGCTCACCCTTTCACTTTCAATCAGCTGCACGCTTTTACAGTTTCATGGTGAGAAGTCAGTACCGGTATATGAAGTACGAAAGTTCTTGACTTTTCCTAAGCTTTCGTCAGTCACTTAATCTCAAATGAGAACTGCAATGCGTCAAGAATTCTTATAATCTGATCTGTGTTCATTACGCTATTATCCACTGGCGAGCGGAATTCGTATGGCGAAGATCCCTGCGGAAACTTACGTATAAATCGGAAAGTGCATCTTAAGAGAGACTGAACTGGTTTTGCGCATATTGACAGATTAAGCTCTAGCCTCCAATGAACAGCTCTTCGTCACACTTAACTTCCTAGCGACACTGCCGATGAGACTTTCAAGTGACAACTGACGTGTTCATAATGTTCTCTGTTGTTCGAATTTGGACTCTACAATCCCTGGAGAATACAACTAGTAGTGCACAGTCTTGGAGTACAACGGCTTAATATCAACGTCCGCATCAATGCTCTGCATTTTACTCGAACGTTCTCCAAGGGTTCTTTAAGACAGAGAAAGCCGGCGTCGAGAGGAACTACGCGCTGTAAAAAAAAACGAATCTACTTACAATCCGGGAAACGCACGGATAGCTTGAGAATTGACAGATTCTACTTTCCGATTTCGCCGCACATAACTGAATCCCGGATCGATCTTTTCCGCCGCGATGTTTACCAGGATCGAAAGGGAAGCCCAATGGAAAATATCTAAACACCACGACGAAACCTAACACGCGTCCGCGGTATACAATACACACCTTCGAGATAGAAAAATAAAGTTCACGCCGACGACGCATCGAAAGGAACACTTCCGTTTAGAAAAATAAAACCTCCCACTGATTCTAGTCTTCTGGCGCTAAACTCCCCTTAGAGTATGGTATACTTTTTATCTTTTCTCGCTTCTGTATTCCTGTGTTTGCCCTGACACATGTATTTGTTCGCTACGTTGCATTCTACCACTGATACAGTCAGTTACACAATGTGTGCGTTTGGGTGTGTGTTTGCACTCTTTTCTTTTTCTCTCTCTCTCTCTCACTCTCTCTTTCTCTCTTTCTCCCCCACACAGCTGGAAAGTTAGAATCCCATTTGAGCTGCCATTCTAAAGCTGTTTAGCGCAATGCCGCAGGAAATGCTGCGTAGACTTTGTCGCACAGCCCCATGGGAGATAATTAGAAGGGTCCGCACTACCACATTCGTATAGCCCCGATTATTAATCAGAAGAATGCGAAGTGCTGACAGAAAAATGGAAAGCTATTTGAGAAACTGAGATTGCAGGAATCCCGGCAACATCCGCAGTTGAAAGAAAAGACCACTCTGTTGGTAGCTCATTAATGGACTTTCAAAGATCGTACGATTACCCGACGGTACAAAATCGACGGTGGTTCTTCAGTTTGCCGATATTAAACAAGACCGATCTAGTTGCTAACGACATTTTCTGTTAATAATACTTACGTTATTATTGTGGACGAATCGATAACAGCCAATCAGATTAATTGGCCTTTCGATCGACTGCGTGATGAACGATGACGTTTTGCTGTAGACAACACCGAAGATACAGTTATTCGAAACGTTGATAATCAAAATGTTTACACTGAATATTTCTGGTGTCTGCGTCAAAACTAATTTGTTCGATTTTGTTAAAGTACTTTTTCTTGAATAAGTTTCAAAAGGGTGGTCGGTCGGCTCTTAAAAAGTTTTGTTCAAAATGTGGAATACTTGTAGATGAGAGCTTTAACCGGTACTTGAACAGTATATATAGTATCCGGCAGGTACCGGGGATTACATAGTATCGAAAAGTCCAGGATTTCCTTTCTCATTCAATCTCTCCTGTGAGACGAAGTACAACGGCGCTTGCATTACCTAACAGTATGAATGGCTTTTCCTTTTCCAATCATCTCTTCCAGGGGGCTAAAGTTTGTAAATTTATCAATGCGAGGCAACCTTGAACGAGCTGTGCTGGGGGACAACGATAAGGACGGTCATAATAATGGTAACAATCATAATGACGATGACAGTAATTTTCTATGGCATTCGTATGCGCAGTTGTTATACAGTAACGGCACAGTGTCGGTTACTTAACCAAACAACAACGTGTACTCATTCAAACATCAGTCCAACCATCCGCTCGGCCATTCTTTGCCATGTCCGTCGCGTGTCCTCACTCACAATCTTCGTATATGTAACTTGTATTTACAGAATCCAGTGATTATTGGTATGGTACATTTATACAGTCTAGTCGCGTACAATAGCCCGTACGAATGAATTCAAGCATATGTGTGTCAATCAACGAGGTGGCTGGCAGCCGAGAGCGTTCCCGTGGACAGTGGAGAAAAAGGCAGCGCTATCCATTCGGGAAGAGAATTCGTCACTTAACTAATCCATCACTAATCCATTGCAATATTTCAATTCCAATTATTTTCAATGTTACGCTATCGAATACTGTTTTCTAACATTGTCGTCACAAAAGGGAATTCCGTTGGTCCGCTCAATTATTTGTCCTTTGCTGTTTCTCGTCCACCTAGTGGAAGAATTGTTTTACTCATCCTTAATTTGACTTTTAATAATTTAAGGGCGAATTTCATAATTGTCTTTACCGATTATTAACACTCACCGTATATGTTTGAATGTCGAACACTCTTCCATCGGGAAACAAGCGCTCGGGAACAAGCCGCGCCGGATCGTCCAAGTGTATTGGGTTTTACACATAGTTACAGCGTGGCAACTTCCTCTCGACTAGTTATATCTAAGTAGCGCTGCTTGCCTGGGTGCCTATTACCCTATGCGTTATACACTTCTTAAAACATATGTACATGAGTGGAGACGATGTCTTGTTCTCAGTTGCAACGCACGTGCCAATGAGCGTGCGAGCTTGTCACGCGTCCGCTTTGTCTTTTGGAGCGACGTATATGTACTAATCGCTCTTTGCTTCCGACACCAAGAACACGATTCTTCGGGCCGGCGCACGTACGGATCATCGTCTATTCCATTGGAGGGCTTCCCGACCCTTACGTGACTCATCATACTTCGTTAAATAAAAAATTAATCACCACCGACTAAGCGAATAATCTCGGTATTCTCCTCGCGCAAGACGAGAGGGAAGAGGGGACGCGCCGGCGCGCCGGTGTTAAGAAAATATCCGATCGTTACCTTTTCATGTTACCTTTTTTTTTTTATATCGCCCGGACCATCTATCCTTCACACGAGATAACGCTGTAATAATAGGTTCATGGCTTGAACTCACGATGTAAATGGTCCTCCCAGGGAGCGACAACAACATCCAATAGAAATCTCTCAATACGCCGCGGGAAATACGTAGGCGAGAGCCAACTTGAAGTCTC
Source organism: Ectemnius cavifrons (assembly GCA_964023945.1). NCBI lineage: Eukaryota > Metazoa > Arthropoda > Insecta > Hymenoptera > Crabronidae > Ectemnius > Ectemnius cavifrons. The sequence continues at coordinate 1,339,996 of OZ030375.1, forward strand.
ATTTAGCAGCGTGTGTCACCCGTTCTTAGAAAGAGGGACGAAGTTAATTACGTTGAATTAAGCGAGCATTCAGAATATGCCAGCGAAAAATTCAGAGTGATCTCGTTTTCTGCATCACGTAGCGGATAACAAACAAGGAGTGTTGCTAGAGTTTTAAGTGTTGTATACTCGGCAACACGTTGATGTTTGTAGAACACCTGCTAGGTATTTGCCTATCTCAATATTTGAGTCCTTGTAAACGAGGACAGAACTATGACAAGTTTCATTCGTGACGGTCTCTTTAAGCGGGACACAATTTGAAAAATTGCACGAAATGAAACGTCAAAATCGAGATCGAGTATTGGAGTTCGCGCTTTTTCAGGGATCAGTAAGCGAAGCCCTCCAGTGGGTAAAGGCCGCCAATAACCAAGCTTGGAAACACCAATTCCAGGAATGCCAGTCGCAAATGCTTGACCAAGCAAACGCAGTAGCGACCTGCGAAGTTAAATGTCGAGTATCCGGATATGACTTCGTTTTTCCAACTATGCCACACGAACGACCCAATTTCTTCATTGAATGCTTACCTATCATCCGCCCAACTTTTACCTCAAAGTGGACGAATTAACACTGAAATCCGAGGTCTTCCGGACGTGCACCGGACCAATTGTCACTTCGCTCCGTCGACAGGAACCAGCGATGTGTGTAATCAGCCCTTTCAATTCTCGCGTTTCATATCGAGAGTAGTTCGAAATGTTAGGCTTAGCTTTGTAGCTCTCGGTATGCATAAAAACGCCTTGCTACTGGATAAAGCTGCTCGAAAATAGATGTTTGAGTGACATGATTTTCCAATCACGTTCTTTCCACTTTGCCTAACCGGGCACAGCTGTCCCTTTCTCTTCTTCTTTCAAGACCGCGCTAGCAGTTAGAATGCTAGAAAAAATGCTGCGGAATCTTGAAAACTGGAAAGGGCTGCTCGCACTTGGCGCATCACATTTCGCTGTGTTCGCTGGGTTTCCGGGGCACAAGCTCGTAGGCTCATGGCGGCGCTGCGGATCGCTACACGAACTGCGAGGGTGTCTTCCAGCAGGATGAGCAGCAGGGCAGAGCACTCTTCAAGGTGTCCTTGAAGGCCTCACGGAAGTCTCGATTGAAGTACGCATAGATCAAGGGGTTCAACGCGCTGTTGAAGTACCCGATCCAGAAGAGGACGGATACCACCGTGTCGGGACAGTAGCAAGACTCGCCGCAAAGCGACGTTGTTAGGTACCTGAAATGAAATTTCTTTGTTAAGTAGCATCTCGCAAGAGCAATGCATATATGTGAAAATATTTTAAATATGTACCAAGTGTCTAATAATAAAAAAAATCCTGTAGAAATTTTATTGATCCTCTGTTTCAATGAGAGTTTTTGTATTCTGATTCTACGTGGGGCAAATACATTGTATGAGAAGACATATAAAAAATAGTTAGGTAGTGGAAAAGATTGGAGAAGTAGATTGTTATTTCCGGGAGAAAGTCCGATACAGGCGTGAACTTTGATCGAATACTGCTGAAAGTCACCAGTAGCCTCACCAAGACATCATCTCTCGTGGAAATGGCAGTTTATTACAGGAAATTTTTCTGTGACCTCTTTGCATAGTGATTTACATAAACTAGCATCCCGCGAAGGACGCAGCTTCACTACACAACTTCCGTGTTATATCCATGCTTCCCACGGTTACTAAATCTACTTTTCCTCAATAAACGTAGGAAAGGGCGGCGAAATTGTGTTAGGGATTCGTAGAACCGAGGTAATACCAACTGCAAAGCGCATACTATACACGTGAAAACAATTTGTAATTTCTAGGGAAGACCCGTGCACACTCAGCATGTTGGCCAGATGGTACAAAGGATCTTCTCAAAGGTAATCTGAACTTTAAAAGAACTATATACATAATTCCTACTCGACATTCAAGCTTCTCATTGAGTCTCAGTAGTATAAAGTGAACGCTTTTAATAGAAAGTGAATTATCGCTGTACTAATAAGATTAACTTAACATCAGCGATGCTGAGTTCGCAAAGTCGACTGCGATAACGCATTCCAAAGATAAGAAATAGAAAGGAAAACGGAAACGAGCTCGGCAAAGATGAGATGCAGTTCGACTTCTCGGATGCGAATGGCTTCATCCATAAATGAATTTGCACCCTTAGTTAAAGCGACTCTGTTGACGCAACTTCTCCCCACCACATCTCACCATCATTCTTTTGTCTCCAAAAGCATATCCATAAAATATAGGCCAAGTAACCGGTAAGTGTATAGTAGCCTTTAGTCAAGAGAGCGGAATATACTATTCAACCGCACGAGCAACTCCACTGTAATTACATGAAATCTGCCGAGAGATTGTATCCGGAATAATACAAGGAAACTTGGTAGAATCTTGCGCTGACTAGTAGCAAAGTTCTAGCGCCAAGTAATAACGTATTAACTATTCTGTATCTTCATCTAACAAGAGAATTCCTTCGTTTGGGATATCAAATTTCAAAAGAAAGGATTGTGCAATATTTCGAGCATAATCATTGGTTGGCCTATCTACACTGTCCGCATTCCAGAAGTATAGTCGCTGCCTTTGTCTATTAATCAGTCAATATCGCTGTCAACCTGTGCCCCGGTTACAGCGGTATTTGTGGTCGACATATCCAAATGTCACGTAATAGCGTGTGCAGCCCATCGATGGAGGTTCCAGGGGGTAATTGATTGAATAACAGCCTTCCGTGATGGAACGCTGTTCATAATGTTATTTCCCCGGAAGGAGGGAAGCTCTGGCAGAAGCCGTAGGGCTACGCTAAGCAAACAATCGCAGTTGCCTCGCAAACTTTGAGAAAGAGAGTATGAGAGAGAAAGGGAGAGAAAGATGGAATGTAGCTGGGGTAAACTCGTAAGGATGCACTTGGCGACGTTTGAATTAATAAAACAGCTTTTCTTCTCTTCCGTGGCTTTCGAACGTTGGGTTCTTCTAACGGAATATTTTCTCTGCCACTTCTTTTTTGATTCTGTCTCACCTCCTTTCTTTTACTCTTTTTACTCCCAGAATGCAGCGAAACTACACACCTGGTCGAAACTTTTCTACCCTAACTTCCGATGGAATCTGATTCCTCTGGATTTAGGATACAACGGCGAAGGGAACTCGATGATGGCTCATTTTCCACCGAAACCAAAGCCTGGGAAGAACAGGCTTCTATGACAAACGCTCGACGAGTCTCTTCCGGCCTTATCAAGTCGCATTGTTTGCAAAGTGCTCATTGATTGTTTGGTAGACTCTTGGATAAAGGGAGAGAAGGTAAGAGAAGGGAACTGGATAAATGCAAAGATTCGGCTTCTTAAGAGAAAAAAATACGGTATGATGATCCTCGGATGATGTGAGTTCACGTTCTAACTTACCAGAGGAAAAATGGTAGCCAACAGAGAAGGAAAGCGCCCATTATTATACCGAGCGTCCTTGCAGCTTTGTGCTCAGCTCTCCAGCTCTTGGTTTGCTGCCGTATCGATGTACCTGGAAACACAGAATGAAAATTATTGTGCATCAATAGGAGTGCTTTGTAATAATTCAATTGATATCGATCGATTCATCTCGGCAGATTTTACAGTTCGTTAACTACATTACTTGTCGAGAGAGTCCCCAGACCGCATTCATTAATTATAATAATTAGCTCTCAGCTGAATACAACGACTGTCACAGACTTGACAAGCCCTTGTGGACTTTCGTGCGGCTCTGCAGCACTGTTTTAAACTCAAATACGGTTTGGTGGAATCTCGTCGTAATGATAATTGCAAACGGAATAGCCAAGCATTGATTGGCCAAATAACATTACTCTCAGCTTCCACTTCAATAACTGGTTTACCAGAGTCTATCGGTAAAGTCACCAAGTAATCGTTGATAGATCTTTACGAAACATTTATAAATGGTCGGTGGTTTTTAAAATATCAGTATCAATTATGGCTAGCGGAGTTCGGAAATTGTTGTCCCAGTTCAATTTCCGGACGAATCAGTTGGAATTCCGAGTAACTTCTACAGAGACTTCCATTTCTATAGACTTCTTTAACCATCGCTTTCGCCCACAATTCTCGGTATCCATTACTTTCGTTTCCCCTCAAAAAAAGTCACCAAATTGCCAAAAACCAGTCAAATATATCTTCATAGTTTTCAATGTACGAGGCTCTTCTAAACTTCAGATGTTTTAGATGGCAAAGTAAACGAAGTAAGAAGCGACCCTAAATTATCATTAGTGTCAAGCTAAGCAGATCCAAGGTGTTTCACGTGCACCACATTTCTGAACTTTAGCAACTAGCATTCTCGGTGCTCATTAGATGAACAGGAACTTCCTATGATCGTCACGCAAGATGGACCAATCTTCTCACATTACTTCTTCTCTTCTCGTTCCATTTTCTTCACACTAAAGGAACCTCGCGGTAAACTGTTAATTCTGGTCGCATAATTTTCATAATCCAATTAAAATTGATTAATAATCAGAATCACAACAAGTGTTCCAAATAATAAGTAAACCATAACGATTAGAACGCAATATAGATACATCCGTCTACACATACACATGTACGTGTGTGTGTGAAAGCAAAGTGGCACGGCCGATATCTGCCCATCACTAAAGTGCAAGGGGGGTTGAGAGAACTTCATCAGCACTGGTCTCGAACCCAGCTCAAGACGGGCATGCTCTGCCCGTTCATAGTGGCAGATAGCGAATTCATTTGGTCGGCCGAGTGAGATCCGTGGCTTCTGTTTAGATAATGGCAGAAGGGCGGCTTGAATGCCGAGGCAGTCACTCGAGTATGGGGCCCGAAGGTGTTTGCGTGCTCGAATGCAGTCAGGCAGATTTAGGTTGGCTGGTCGATGTTCAGAGGTTCCTCCGCCTCCTGCGCTCGATGCGTTCATCCATCAAGATATGTGGAAGTCCTAGCGCACGTACACAACCAGGATCGGCACTCTCCTCTAGCTTGCCGACGTTTACCCATCAGTCTCTCTGTCGGCACGAGACAATCAGAAGTGCAGAACGATCCTGACCCTATTCCTCTTCGAACCTTCGCCAATCGAGACTGAAAGGGATAGTATCCGATTCGGAATAGAAACATAGATAAGAGGAGGAATGTTTTTTCTGCCGTATCTTTCATCGAAATGTAGAACATTGAGAAAGGAGGTGTATTATAATGCCGAAGAAAATAAAGTTGATGAAATACTAATCTGTAATGGATCACTCTGAAAGATATTTGTACCGCATTCGAATTAAATAGATGTGTTATACTGTTGTACTGATCAAAGACTCGCTGTCACCATTAAAAAGTTAGGGAGCAGGTTGTATCACTGGAAGTTCTTCCACGTCCAGCCAAGCATCGCTTGGAGTTCCAAAAAAGCGTATAACTCCCGAGGGACTACAAGAATGTAAAAGTACCACAAAGTTTCACGAGGGTGGCTTTGAGAGAATAGACGTGTTTGCTCTCCCACCTACGACTCCCATTGGGATCTTGGTTCTTCTGTGCATCTTTTAGGACCACCTTGAATGTTTCATGCTTTCCCAATTACCCCAAATGTAGCTGCGGGCTCTGTGCCGTACTGTGACGCTCTTTAAGGAGGTCTTTTGACTGGATTTGTCTTACAAGACTGATCCATTTGTACTACTATATCAGAATTATATATACAGATTGCAAGTCTGTCCTCCAATCAATTTAGTTGTTAGATAACAAGCAGATGAGCTCCTGGATAAGAAGTCAATTGATGTTATATCACTGGGATGATTGAATGGACTTCCCGATTAATCCGAACCATCTGGAAATCTAACTATCCGATATACACTGCGTCGTTCTAGCTTGCAAATTTGAATCTATAGAACTTCGACGAAGACTAATAGATCAAGAAGTATCTTGTCAAATATAAAAGACGAATAACTATATAAATAATCCAGTTGTTATTAGTTGATAAATGAAGATCATTTCGCTCCACTTTCCACAATTTGAAATGCCAAATGAACTAAAGAAAGAATTGCATGAAGAAGATACGTGTTCGCTTGGTGTCGGGTTGACTGACAGAACAGTTTTAAGTGCACGCATATGTATTCCGGACGTGCATCCACTTGACATTAGCCTCAAGATCATCATAGTGTTCCCTGGCACCTGGTGTACTTCCAACAAGCATCAGTAAAACTGGGCCAGTCACTCCAGGCGTAAGTATGCGCGTAAGACCGGTAAGGCTCCACGAAGTAATGGGTAATGGAAACTAGGCGAGCAAACAATCTCGAGCGCACCAGGCTAGTCTTTAGCACGGAAGAAAGCTTGTACTGAATGTTGTCCGATGAAAGTCTCGAATAATACTTTAGCACAGAAACGACCGGACGATCTTGCGGAAGCCTCCGCTAAAGGTACCTGGGAAATTTAATTCTGTAAAAAGGGTGTTTCTACTTGAGCCGCACGTGCGCTTGCATCACCGTCTCATCAATTTTCCTGCTAATCAATAAATGCTAGGCCTTGAAACACTAAATTGTTAGTAGTCTCAGATAAATTGTATTATTACCGGCATTAGTCACTTTTCTCTCGGGCTTTCTCCCTTTCTGTCCTTCACTTGTCACCACCTCAGCCTACTGTCACTCTACATTATTAAAGAAGCGATCGTCAGCAGTGATAAGTATCAATGGTATCCATTGGTTTGGTCTTTTACATAACTGTCGAGTCTGCTATCGATCCAACCTACGTAGAATGAATCCGCCATTAATACAACTGCGAATAAGTAAACTACGCTCCAATATTCTCCTAAGTGTAAATAATTCGCGATAATTAGTACGAATAACAAAAAATAATTCAACAAAACTAATAGTCAAGTGGAAAGGCGTTTGCGTGTTGAATTTATGTCCACTTCGCGATCTGGGGAAAGACCTGGCAAAGTGTGCTAAGGTCGTGGGAGATTTCTAGACTTGTCAGGCTTCCCAAATGTTGTTTAAGCAAATTTTAAAGTAATCAAATTCCAATCTGATTGCGTACTTCTTCAGTTAGTATTTTTTTAAACGACTTTCTGTAAATGTTTTACAAGCATTACAGGAATTTTATTGGATGCAGTAAAATAGCTTTACCGAAAATACATTTATCATAAAAAGGATAATCACTCGCAGACTAAAGGTACCGTGTCAAAGAGGAGTCACGGGGAGATGACAACATCAGCATTTTCAGTGGGGATCGAGAGGAATCCGGATCAGGGTAGCACTTTGGAGCATGAGGGCAACACGCAAAGTGCCTGTCTTGGATGCTGTGTAGCGAGATTCCTTATCCGATAGGGTAGGAGAGACAAACAAGCGACATTCTCATCAAGCGGAAATACTAGTAATTTTCGGTCGGCCTTGCCTCCGGCTGGACCTAGATAAATCTCTAATCCAAAAGGACACCCATTCTCTTTCCCATAAGGAAGAAAACCGAGGGTTTATTTTGATCAAGATCGAAATGGTGATCGTCACAAGTGACGATTGGCCGAAAATATCGTCGCTCACAATCTATCGCTAAAGCTATTTATAGTTAGAGAAGGGCAGAGCAAAATATACGAAAGGTAGCACTTGTCATCTCAAGGGAAAGAGACTACTTTCCTTTGCGGTAGGGGATAAATGCCAGGGCGAGAATGACATTTTGTCGCTACGAGATTTCTACGAGGGCTGGCTAGACACGATCGCTAATCTTCTAGGTGGCTGCCAAGCCCATCACGATAGAAAAAGAGGATAGCAAAGTGCTAGCACAATTAACCAACAAGAATATTCAATACATAGGAAAAGAAACCTTTGACAATTACGCTGGAAATTATACTTCATTTCCCAGCTAGGTCGAATAACAGGTGTACCAAAACAACGCGTACGACAGTGATAAAACGACCACACAAACTTTAATAACGGCGGTAATAAAATGATTAGTTAGCAGCTCGTAACAATTAATCTAGTTTTACGTAGCAAATCATTTGATTTAGTCAGTAAATAATCGTCCTTTGCCATTCGTACGCATTTTATTCGAGAGAGAGAGAGAGAGAAAGAAAGAGAGGGTGGGTTGAAAGAGGGCAAGGAAGAGTGAGAGAGAAGAGTATCGTACAGCGTTCACATTCTTCCGGCGACCTAATACCTTTTCCTCATTTATCAGCATCTGTGGAGCGGCTCACTTTACCCTGTACTTCCTCATTTCCCAGCAGGCACCGGGCGCGATCGAATTCGTGCAAAGAACCCTCGGTTTCCCTCTGGCGCAGTGCTCGCCCCGTTCCTGGCGTGGTTTCGCCCGAGGAAGCTGGAATTTCTTCCTCTTGTCCCTCTTGCCAAGCCCGCAGTAGAGCAAGCATCTGCTTGTCTGTCGGTCTGCGTGAAAAGAGCACCGCAAAGTGATAAACTAGCTTCGAGCTTCAACCCTCGGCCGCATTTAGACGGCGCCGTTTCCCTGTCTGAATACTCTGGCCTACTCTCACGGGACTGACACGTTGCCCTCTTTTCCGTCTCATTACCTTCCAAGCCCAATTAATATCTTGCCAAAGTCCGTTTAATTATTAATTCTTCTCATTTCTGATTTCTACGCGCCCGGAGTTAATATTTCATAATAATAGTCACGGATTATCCTGCGGTGCTGTGATTTTGATTGACGGATTGCATGAAGCGTTGGGAGGAAGATGCGTCTGGCTGTTGTGTCAGGTATTATGGCAGTCTTGCAAGCAAATACTCGGGAATTCCCCGTTTGGGATTCTCCCGCGGGATTTTGCTTCCGGCGCATCCGCTCTCCTTTTCCATGGATCCATATAGGCTTCGTCGGCTGCAGCCACCACCGTTTCCAGATATCGAGCGAGCAAGAGGCGGGCAGAAGTGGGAAGCGGGGCTCCCGGGGTGTTCCGGTTGAAGCTGGCTGGAACAGCGCGTTCACTGACCTACCCCACTACGTACCGTAGCCTGCCTTCTGAGATCAAACCTCCTGGAATCTCTTCCCCTTTCTTTTATCAGCCTGTCGCCGGCTTCATTGACTCAGAATCTACTCCATCCCACCTTTTCTTTCTTAGCTCTCCATGGCATTCCCCTCGAATTTTCCATTTTATTCCACTTTACCTACTCAGATTTGACTACTCAATTTCATCTCTTGAAAGGCGCGATAGGAAGAGTTCATTTCACGTTGTCGATCCGCTTGGCCTCCTTCGAACTTTCCATCGGACAACTTTCTGCTCTTCGTGACTCTTCGACATTTAATTCTTCGAATCTAATCTGCATTCGACGAATAATTCAACGACGACTACATTGCCATGGACAAACATCGGGTAATAAGTCTTTTTATTCATTCCGACGACTTAGAACTCTAGTCTGTGGAGTGCAATTGGATCTGAAATCGAATATTCTCTTTCGAGAGGTGCTCAATCGTGACATAGAACGGGGTCACAGGAGGGGAAAAAAGCAAAACATACAGATTTAGTAATGACATAGCATCCTGCCATGTTTCTATTATATATTTTTAATTCAATTCTTTAGTCCAGCCACTGTTGGAATATGTGAGCGCTGGTTAAGCACAAAGTACATGTATAAAAGTCAACAGGGGTATAAATTACCCTGTGTATTTTCTCATGCTTTTTAGGTTGCTTTTATACAATCGTTTTATTTAATTTTTTAATAGATTAAAAAGTGTCTCAAACCAAGCTGAAGAATATAAATGGGGAATACATTTATTACCATTTAGTATTTGATACATAAATCCGTGTCGACTAAAACTTTATTTCCACATTATGAGTAATGCCTCGCAATGCAAGAGAATGCGACTCAGCCGCTAGTTAAGTTTCTCAGGAAATAAGGATGTCGCGCGAATGATAAATGTCTGAGGCGATGAAGCTTCTGAATGACGGACGAAAATGCTGTCGCCGGATGGATCTAGTGATAGATGGGTTCGTCATCGAATCAACAGATCGCAAGCAACTAACTTTTTGGTTGAAAGTCGATTCAGTCCGTGGTGTGTTCGGCGAGATAAAAACATTCGTATTTCACTTCACAAAAAGCATTTGCTTTCAATACCAGAACGTTTCATTAAATCTGACAGTACCTAATGGATGAATAGTTCTGGATTGATTGAATAAAAGCGATCAGAAAGTATCGATTGTACCGAACAATACATAAAGTTTCGTTTGGTTTGTCTCATTCTGTCTTTCAAGTGACCTACGCTCCAAGCAAAATGCAGTGAAAATACAACCGATCCCAAGCAAAGTCTTTCTGATTGGAAAGAGAGAGGGAGAAAAAGGGAGAGTGAGAGTGAGTGAGAGCGACGCCCTTTGACAAGAAGAATTAATGTAAAAACTTTGAGATCCGTGCCAATACGAATTGACGAGAGCGAGCGCAGGCAATGTGTTTACTTTCAGCAAGTTTCGGTATTGTTCATAAATCTGAAAGGGGTGCCCGCTGCAAGTTCAATTCGATTCCAGCAAAAAGAGCTGAAAATGAAAGGCGAACGAAAAAAAAGTTCGAAGTGAAAACGAAGCTCGATGATAAATAGATTGTCTCGAGAACCGGTTGAGATAAATAGATTGTGAGCACGTGACGATAGACAAAGTAACCGATAAAAAGTGGTCTAGAACTTAATAAGATCTGATTAATGATCAATCATAATGTAGGCCGATATTATTTTGGAATAGTCATGAATTACATACGTATGAAAATTCCTTATCTCTTACTGTGCACAATTTAATTAAAATGATTAATAAAGGTAAAGGTAACTGTAACAGAATATTAGTCACCATATGATAGGTATTTCGGGGTATGGTTGATAGTTCGCACTTGGCAACGCTTGCTTGTGAACTAGATGGCAAACAGAAGTCACGGTGACTCGTCTGACGATGTAAATCATGCCATCCAAAGACACATGCTTCTCTTAAGGAGTGGATGCGTCAAGACAGAAAACAATAAGCACGGTCCACAATTCCAAGTGACAAAGATCGCACCTTCTGTTAGTCTGGAAGTTATCCTTATTGTCAGCATTACATGTTACAATAAACGTGTTTACTGGGGAAACATCAATGTGAAGATTGCTCCGTTGCCTTGAACATTATGTGTCAGACATTTTCAAACGATGAATCCTCATGCTTGAAGGTGTAGGACGCGCCAGAAATACTGTTTCCATGAAACGACGTAAGCCTACGATTGAGACTGTCACTATTTTGTACCTCTCCGTGTTACTCAATCTGTAAGTCTTGAGATTCTATTTCAGAAATCACAACTTTCTCTTATGTATATATTATAGATCGTAATAATAGAGACAAATCAATGACCAATAATAGCCAGAATCTTATTCAACAGATATTTTAGGAGGTGCATGTGCTTTTTAGTTTGACAGTTAAAGGATCGAAATAGTCGTGAATCATAGTTTTCGAGATCCGTTTTTTAACGAGAGTGTCTCTTTAGCAGCAGAATTCAGGCGAACGAGTCCTTGTTATTTAACTGAAATATTCATGGTATTAATGTGCCCATCTCGCTGCTTTATCGCAAAGCCAAAACTACGAATACTTCACTACCATCCTCACTGATCCGTCCGAAAAAAGAATACATTGGTCTGATTAAATCAGCGAAACCAGTAGAGCCGAAATTGTGAATATTCTTCACCGAGTAAAAGCAGAGTTTTATATCTGGAATATGTTGGCAAATGAAGAGAGAGAGAAATTTACCCGCCGTTCTAATTCACAAAGATTTTTTTAGCTTTGCACTGTTTGATTCTCGCATGTCCCACCGTAGATGTAAAATCATTTTTTAGTTTACCCGAAGTAGCTTGTTGCGTTGATGAGCTCATTCTACGTATATTTCCGTCCCAATTCTTTATTACATTTAAAAGCGGTTTGAGACGATACACTTCTATTCCAACACTAAGCAATTTTGCTAATTGTGTCTCATCTAACTAAAATTCTCGAAGCCAGGTTGTAACTCAATGTAACAGGGGTGGCTTTGATCAAAGACATGACAATCGCGCACGCTTTGCGTGACATGTCAAGCCCTTGTGTTACAGGGCACTTGTGCAATTATATTCCGGGAACGATCGAGCCTGGTCGCCTTTGCGCGCATACTGCTCAAAGCCATTCGACGCAGGAATGTAGGGAACAGACACAGTAAAAAATAGGAACACTTTGTAGGGTCCAACGTCCTACTGTCAAAAGCAACTCCTGTTAGGTCGGCCGTTCGTAAAACTCTGAGTAATTTAATTCCCCTGAAAATCCTGTCAAGTTGAGTGAGGCGTATTTCACGAACACCCTCGGTTTCCTCGTAATTGAATGATACCAAAAAACTCGCTGCTCTATGGAAAAATTCTGAAACTGGTAGTATGGGACGCTAACGCAAAAAACCGAGGGTAAAATGAGTATCTAACCAAATTAATGGTAATACGATTAGAATAAAAGAACGTATGTTTTCTGTTCGTTAGGAATGAGAATAGTTTTTCGTCATGACGGGTGCACCATAGACTATTAAGTTTTCCACACGAGGCAATAACATTCGTTCCTGGTGTTTGTTTGCTACGGTAAATTGGGTACTTTCTGGGTCACACAGTGACACCATTTCCCGGTAAAGGGAGAAATTGCAAAAACAAGCGGTACCTACACAGAACGGCACATGATACAGGATTTCGGATGCTTAAATTTTGGAATGTTGCAGAATAGAAGGTAGGGTAGAATAAGGCTTGCGATCGAAGTTGCAGGCAATATGATTGTGGAATGCCAAGTTCGTGCAACTAAATTTTTGGCAGCCACTTCATTCTGGCTCATCTCCACATACTGTACCCGCTGGATTTATCTCCTCTACTCTAATCAGCTACATTATTTATACCCTTTCGATCTCGGCCGCCATACCTCCCTTTTCCAAGCTCTTTGAAATATCGTGAAAAGCGCAGCCGCCCAAAAAGTTCTGACCATCCAATCTCTCTAAGTAGAATAAGCCAGCGTAGTCGGATGTTCGAGTAAGTATATAAAGAATTGGGGCCAATCGCTATTCAGAAAAAGAACCCTTCAAGGAGACTGGCTGAGGTGGATACTAGTTGCAATTCTAGAGAAAGAAATAAATACCATTCCGGAATAGACCTGGAAAAGTTTTGACTGTTCAATTTGAATCGTACTATGTAATTTTAAATAGAATTCACTAACGTAGTGAGACGCTTGAGTGGAAACAGAGAAGATGAAGCGAATTAAGAGCAAGCTTCTATTCAGTATTAAATGCGAGTATTAAAATACGAGCACACCCGAAACATTGCATCACATCGGAAAGGCTATCAAGATATGTATTAGTGTGAGGAACGTGGCCCTGTCGTTAACTGAGTATTCGCATACACACTCTCCAAACCGGAGCATTAATCCTCCAGCATAATAATCATCACCACCTTGGAGAGTGTGCACGTTGCTTCGTAGCAGCACCTGGTGTACCGGTAGAGTTGAAATTTCTCCTTGAATACCCCATCATACACACACCCTGGACGGTGAGGTGCATTTCTATATGTGTCTGATGGCTCCGCTAAATTGCCAGAGGAGAGCACTTTGCGGCCGGTAGGCATCGTTAATGGACCAATATTGCTGCATCGTGCCATGAAAAAGGGCCGGCCTGGAAATTACAGGACAGACTTGTGTGCCTGGTTCCATCGGACACTCTTTTCCATAACGCAATCTTGGCACGCAAAGAATTACTCGAATGCGAAAGAATGACCGAAATGAGTCGGGAATTGGCAATAGGCGAGCAGTACTCTTCCAATACTGGCAACGAAATCGACTCCACCATTTATTCTAATTGCGAAACCAAAGAACTGACAGAGCCAAACGTGAGGAATTATCGCTTCGCTTACTTAAATTTGTCTACGTCCAATAGATGTTTCAAATCAATTTGTCAATAGACTACGACGACGCAAGGAAAACTCCTTGCACCAAAAATATCGAGAGAACATCTTATATATGCAAGAACTTCGACAAAGTCATGAACTACTAAAGTTCGAATCTTTGGAAGACATCAAGAGAAACCTATCTCGTAAATTGTCAGAAGGAAAGTTGGTAGGTTTTTGTATCAGCCTACAAAATGCCAGAGTTGTCAAAGTTCATTCTATCATCTTTCTATCGAAGCTCGACATGCTTTTAGTCGTAGTTGAGGTAATATTGGAATATTCCTAAGTGATTTTAACGCAGAATCTTATAAGTAGGTGCTAATAGAAAGTATGCGAAAATTGCTGCTCGTCAAGAGCTCCGCCCGTTAACTCGGACTGGGAGCTTCAGCTGTTAAGTTTGTCGGTATTCATGAAGGGCCGCGATTAAAATTGCACGATGAGCGGCAAACGATCGTAATTCCAAGCACGAGGGTATAAATTAAGTAACACGAACGAATTTCTTCGGAGTCTTGTCATTAACCAAGTAGTGGTGTAATACTGCTTATTTACATATATTTAAAAGTTCGAAACGCAATGTGATACTTGCTCGACGAGTTATTTCCTAATCTTCGCTTGCACATCTCTAATTCACAAGACGCTTTTCTAGAACTTTATCTCCCAATCGACAAACCCACCCTTTCTCTTTCACGAAGCGATACAGAAATGAATGCGACAGAAATGCGTGTTTAGCATTCACAATACTACAATACTACCGGTCGATAAATATCCCAACCATGGAATTCACGGCCTTTGAAAGCTCAATTTATTTATCACTGACATTAATTAGTTTAACCTTTATTACATCGTGTGTTTTCATCGTAAATTGTGTACGATATTATCAGGAAGAACTCTGCCCCGTTATATTCAGTGTATTACGGATCGTAGCTTCCGCACGGATTTTATATCTCTCTGATATCAAACAAACGGATGTTAATAAACTGGAATGTGTAATAATAAGTGTTTGTAACTCATACCCATCCACATTAATAACAATATTCTCGATAATAATTAGCGGAATAAAGCATTTTCACTCCAGGATTCATTAAATGACGTAGTATTTGCCGGCGATTGTGCTGTTCCAGAAATGAACCTTCTTGTTCGATAGCAGCGAGAGTTGCTCTTAAATTGATCATTTATTTCAAGCATATGAAGCAAATACATTTCGATGAAATATTATTAAATCCTATTCCTTTTTAAATGATTATTAACTTGTTAAATTAGATTAATTCAGTAGTGATTTCTTGAAAGCGATTACTTTCTGCTAGTTTTATTTACACGCACTCACCATTCTCTACATTGAGTTCGGCGGCTGACTTATAGCTGATCGGGCGGCCAAAGTCACTGGCATCGCTAGGATGCAGCAGCAGCTGATTAGACGTCTTGGAATGGTTTCTGGTGGTGGATGCGCGTCTCAGATGACCACTATTTAATACGGTATTACTGGATGCCCTGCTGAGAGCTTCCCGTTGCCGTACAGCTTCCTTGTAGATCTTGCAGTACATCACGATCATCACGAGGCCCGGAATCCAAAAAGATATTGCCGAACTTATCGCGGCATATGGACGATTCACCACGAATATACACACCTGTCCGAGTACCAGGCCCAAAACTCAATGATTTAGCAATGATAACTTGTACCGCTTCATTACCCATACTTTCTCACATGATCCTGTAAAGCAGCCCGATATGCTGACATCAATTCTCAGTTTTATAAGTATCAGAAGAAATTCGATAAAGTGGATCAAGTAGATGTCTCCCGGTGAGATGTCGAGCTATCGAAAGCAACCATCGCGAAATAACTCTAGCGGGTAGGACACATAAGTTATGGGCTGAAAAATCGACTGAGGAAGAGGAAAAGTTGCTTTTGCCCTGTAAATTTACTAGGGGAAACCAGTGGGGCACTTATCAGATGAAGAAAGTGGTAGAATAAGGGATGGTGGAGACGGCAGTTCGAGATATGGATGATCTCTTCCTTGAGAATTCAAACTCGACTGTTTGGACAAAGGCCGAAGGAGAAGGGTGTGGATATTAGCTCTGCTTCATACACGAAGAGAGCACATCTTACTCTCAGAGAAAATTGCTTTCTTATTTGCCCTGTCGACCAACGCCAAATCACTTTGTCAATATTTCCGTTCGAATTACAAATATTTTCCGGAGAGTTAGTGGCTCGGTGTAGAGGTCGCGAATGGTTGCCATCAGTTTTGGTGAAAGCAGACAAATAATCGTGAGTAAACGGAAAAGGAAACGGCCACGATAGAAAGTGGTAGGTGCCGTGTGATGATTTAAATTGTATATTTTGAGGTAAAAGCGAATGATGCCTGTTACCCCTAAAGATTATTTATAGGTCAGTTTAAAGCTAGCCGAAATATAACACTCTCATTTTCAATGCCCGAAATAATGTTGTAAAATCAGTTGCCAGCTAAGTGAGATGTCATCGGGCTATTTCGCAAAAAGCGTGGACTTGTGTCGCGCTCGTGTGAAAATGACATGTCGGAATGAATGTCGATTACAACTGAACCTGCGCGTAGCTCTGTTTTTCAGCAGTCAGCTCGCTATTTATTCCCCTGTGAATAACGCGCCTGACAATAGGCGACTTGTTCTCGCAGAAATTTCATGCGACCGTGCGTGCATGTGTAATGAGCTTTGCAATAGACTTTCTGTAATGGACTTTGTAATAGAACGTTCCAAAAAGCAACCCACAAGATACCTCAAGTTCGATGAAAAATAAAATGTTGGATAACTTATCCTTTAATTTGAACTGTATGTACATATATATCGCTAATTATTTCAGTAGAAACCCGAGTATACTTGTAGTTGGTAAAGAAAATGTCGACAATGCCAAAACCGAGGCCATTGTTAGAATGAATAAGGATCATGTGAAAAGTATGGGAGTGCTTTCTCCAGTCTACCTGCGGATTCCTCTCGAGGAAGTCCAAGTGTTCCTGAGTGGTGTACCACCCAAGGAATATAGGAGTGAAGCTAATAACGGCTGGCAGGATCCAAGCGCTGCCAAGCATACAGGTGACCGTAAGACGCCTCATGATTGCCGGGTATTCGAGCGGCCTGACGATCGCATAGTACCTGTCCACACTGATGCAACACAAATGAAGTATCGAAGCTGTCGAAAAGTAGACATCGAGCGAGTTCCACACGTCGCACATTACACGACCGAATATCCAGCGGCCGGTGAGTTCGACCGACGCATTGAAGCTCATCGCACACACGGCCACAAGGAAGTCGGCAGCCGCGAGGCTTACGACATATCGGTTGGTAGGCACACGGAGCTTCCGGTGCCGACGTACACTCGCGATGACGAGGGCGTTGCCTACCAAGGCTGTGATAATGATACCAACCATTATGGCACCCTTGATCACCGTTAACAGCACATTGCTCGGATGGTACGTCGACACGCTGGCCACCTCACTAAGATCACTAAGAGCGGTTGTGCTGATCGATTCCGCGATATCAGCGATTTCTTGGCTAGAAGATATCCTGCCGATGCTTGGCTCCGCGTCCTCCTCGCGTCCTCGCTCACTGACTTCCATGCCAGATTGCCGCGCGCATCTTAACTGATCGCTGCTGGACCACCACCAGCCGAACGCGACACTTCAAGTCCACTGGGTTCGAAAGTCCTCTCTAGAGCTGCCCCAACTCCCAACCGCCATCGGGAAATCATACCTCCAGCTCTTTCGATCCATTCCACTGTCTTGACAGGATTTCGTTCCTCATCCAAATTCTTCCGATCCTCTCACTCGATCGAATTCCAGTGCTAACAGCCTTGCTCTAGTAATCCGATGTGGACGGATTTCCGCTACTGTTTAAATTGACAAATAGGCGGATCCACACTGCCATCCGGCAACGCTTTGAGGGCAGCGCGTCATTGCTAGAAATACCCGATGAACATTGCAAATCCATTGGCAAGGGCGTACCGCGCGCGGCGCGCAGATGCACCTGGCAACTTCCAATTCGTCAAATGGAGATGTTTGAATACATTTTGCGCACACGCACATGCTGTTTAAAAAGCTATATATTGCTGATGAGAATCGTAGAAGGTTTGAGTCTATTTTTTACTTATCGTATGTGTACATATAATATCCCAAATTGTATTAAACCTATTCCCTTCGCACTATTAGCATTTCGATAGCTTTAGGATGGAAAATAGAACTGAAGTGTGACTGCCGAACATTACATTCTGAGTTAAAGCCGTCTCAACCCGCGATAATGAGTTCCCAAGTACGTGCATTGACTGGAACTTCAAACTAATAGAACCACCTGCATTAACGAAGAGATGGAAGTTAAAGCGAGGAATTGCGCTAATGGAGGAATTTTCTTAAAATAAATTGGAAGAACGAGGAATGATTTTCGGGATTCCAAAGGTTTAGTTTGTCTGGATTAAAGATTAGGTTGAGACATGTTAATTTCGCGAAAACTTGCAAGGGGATTGTGTTCGTGACAATAAAGGGGAGAAAACTAGCATAAGTAAGGGGAAAAAGGGTTGCCGGGGATATAAGTCTGGGGTGCGAAAGGGTTAAGTCCGACAGAACACCTGCTCCATAATATCATCTATACACCGAGCCGACGTAATTAGGAGATTCAACTGCCTGGCAAGAAAATACCTTGGGCAAATTGCTGCTGGCTCCAGGCTCGTCGGTACAATTGCTCTTGAATGAAGGCAACAGGATAAATCAGAATGAAGGGGGCAACTGATCGTGAATGTTCCATAAATTCTGGAATACGATGATAGTCCGCATAAATGCTTCGCGTACGTATTCATCCCTCTCGAGCTCGATGCCCGATTTTATTAATATCTCTCTTTGACTAACTAATCCGGAATATCCTATGCGAGGCTGAACAAATCGGTCATTCTATATTTGTCACGCACGCGCGCGCAAACACTCATTACAATAGCGAACCGGGAACAAATGCTCCTAGCTCGTCCACGTGACGCACAATTCATTCATCCACTTTGACAATTGGAAAAGAGCGAGTGCTCTTTCTCCCTTTCTATCTCTCGGCAGGTTGAAGCTCACGCGACTGATTACGGCGATACGTTTTCTCCGAGTAGACGAGCGTGCGCGCGTAACAAACTATCGCGAAGAACCGACGTATTACAGGCAACTGGCACTTCGACAGCAATTGGGTCAAGCTCCAAGTTACCCGGCCGGTTATCCCCAAAATGAGTACGTATGTGCACTCAGTGAGAAACTCCGTTCGCGTCGATTACACGAGTACACTGCATACGAGCGTAAGCCAGCAGCGATTCGTGAGGCGTGTTGCCCTATTATCGCCGGTTTCCTGCCGGCGCACGCACTCGACTTCATGCCAACATCCATCCGCTTGTTAGTCGTGTACATTATTAATAAGCTGGCGTGTACCGCCGACGAGAGCTCACTTTTGGCAAGCGTTCCAATGTCGCGTGCATCGGCCAACCATGACGGAGACGCCGAGGAGTCGTGTCGAGACTGGATATTATGATTGATGACTTGGGACGGTCAAGGAGCCTCGAGTGGACGCCGAGACTCGACGGACTCTATCAGCCCAGGACAGAGAGTGTTATGGACCTTGGAAGATCTGGCGCTCTCTCGAATTTTCCTGTCCTCGAGAAACCTTCGACTGACGCTCATGACCCCGTGTGCAACTGAGAGAGGCCGGAGACAGAGAGGGTGGGGGAGTTCAACGTCCCAATCTATCCAGTCACCGTAGAACAGTCGACCAAGCATGCACGCGGCATACCACAAGTGCGCGATGGTAATTTGTCATACTAATGACGCAGACGGAAAAGCGAATCCGAATCCGAAGTCGATCGTTTCGCGCACTGACTTCCCCCTCCCAATTTGCATGCCAATCAGCTGCACCCGGCCGACTTGTGGGCCAATTTCTCCACCTAATTAGTTCCGTGTCGTGAGGCGCTCGCTTCCACGGGTCAAAGGGAAGACCAGTACTTTCCTGGTTCCATGAATTGCTATGAAAACCAATAGCGGAAACCAGGCCGAACGAAGAGAAGGAGAGACGGATAGAGAGAAAAGATGCGACGGGGACTCTTGAGTCGACCAGTGGATTAAAGGAGGCCTTTTCGAGAGTTTGCTGCTCGTAAATCGCTATCGCATGTCCGAAGCAAACTGGTGCTGTCACAAGTAAGCATTACGTGAGGTTGATGCGAACCGTATGCTAATGTCATTCTGCCAAGCTTTTCGTTGCTCGTCCCATTCGCTTTTCCTCACGAGAAAGAGAAACATCGCGGGTTATAGCTGTTATTTCGTGGAGTTACGTATTAAAAGCAAGCCGAAATGGCCATTTATGCGGTCCACATGCGCCAACAAAGAGACCGACTTCTCGAATAAGCTCACGAAATTCCTGAACGTTCCAACCCAATTCGGTCCCGGAACAAAAAGGTAGCCACTTCTCCAGCCATGGCCAATTAGCAACTTGTTCCCAAATGTTCTTTGGCCACAGTATATATACTCTCTCTCCACGGTGGAATTCGCCTATGAGATGCCGCCAAGTTGGAGTAATTTCATCCGGGACGGAGAAGTAATTTTCCGCTCTCCTTCCGAAGATGGTACGAAGTTGTTGCCCTCAAGTTTCCTGTACACCGTGCGACCGTGACCGATCGTTTCCCAATGCATCGTCACACGCTCGCATATTTCACGCATACGCGTCTTTTACCGTGACTCTTTCACGCGTCGATCTTTCTTAACGGGTGTCTGATTGCCGTTGGATGAGTCGCGCTACTGACATCGTGGATTACAGCTAGTGTATGACTGTCACTGTCGTGGTAACTAATAATAGGCCTGTTAAGATAGGGGCAAGGAGAGGTCGACTTCTGACAATGAGAACTAGTGTTTGCTAGATAACTACTTATACGTTTCTTCCACTAACATATATGCCACTGTTCTCGGGCAAATTCTATTGTGTTTCACATTCCTGGTCTACTCTTTAGGATTTCGATACTTTTCTCGCCGTCACTCGATCATCAACTATCGATTACACATTGCGCAACAAAGTATGTCCAACACAAGGTAGAATCTTACTTCCTTCTACATTTCTATCAGGAACACTTGGTCTGATTGCAAAAGGTAATCAATAATGCATGCTGGTACAGTTCTTCAGCAATTGTTGAGATCTCAAGAAACAGAAGAAATGGTTGATTGATATGGATAATTAATTTTTCTTTTTTTTTTTATCAAACGGCGTGGGTGGTTTAAGAGTCCACTTGTTTCAGGCATTAAATTGATAATTATTCCGAGTGCTCCTTTCTCGTAATTAAGGCAGTCCCGAATAGGGATTGCGGTTGAAAGACAGATCTCTCGACTTATAAAAAGAATTTCTCTGAATTCAATTGACACTCAAACGCGACCTCACTTCGCCAGATTGCTTAGGAATTCTAATTATTCCTCTGGCCGCGCGAGTTGTGAGAAACATCGATCGATATTCAAACTGTTCTCTCGACGTGTCGATTTACATGGTGCCAATATCAAAGTGTGTTTCATTAATGGAAAGCGGCGAGACTCCGGAGCATTGTAAAAACAAGAGCTATATCGTTCGAGCGAGATACCGAAGCCGTGGCCGAACTCGTCCGAGTACTTACACGGACGATTAATTAGCCGATGCGACTCTGTCTTACCAACGATTGCATTCCAATGCAACTTATACATGAAGAAACGTAAAATTTCGAAAGAGTGCCCGGGAGGATTCGGCAAGGATAAAAAAGTAGAGTGAAGAGACAAACAAGAGGGTAAAGGAATTGCTCGAGTTGGAGAGATTGGCAAATCCTGGCAAACTCCTACGTTCTCCGAAGGACGAGACATTCCCACTTCTAAGTGCTAATTCCAGTAAGTTTGAAAGCGACATCTCGAATCGGGCAAATTCAACTGTCCAAAATGGACGACATCCTCTGTCCATGAAACTGTCCTTACTTCACGAGGAAACCTACCCATTATAAACGCTCGGTTCGACCTTCGCTGGCACATAAAGTTTTGACGACG
This sequence comes from Ectemnius cavifrons, assembly GCA_964023945.1. Classification (NCBI taxonomy): domain Eukaryota; kingdom Metazoa; phylum Arthropoda; class Insecta; order Hymenoptera; family Crabronidae; genus Ectemnius; species Ectemnius cavifrons. The sequence continues at coordinate 1,361,859 of OZ030375.1, forward strand.
CATACAGCTAACGGTTGCGCGTCCTCGTAGAAGAGGGGGTTGGGGATAATGCGCGCCGACAGTGGAGCAGGTTCAAGAGGGCTGGATTTACATACTGCAATATTCATAGTGGCCAAGGAGCCACACGTGGCTACCTTCACACATGCGACTGGAAAACTTCAGTGCACCCGGTAACAATGTCCGCGATCCCACGTTCTTACTAGAGAAAATCCCTGCACGCTCTAGCGCCACAATTACTCGGGATTGGATTTCGCTAATCCATGCAAAGGCAGTCTCCGGAACTTCGGAACGAACGGTTTCGCTTGTAAGAGGAAAGTGTTGCCTCGCATGTATACGAAATTGTAAACATTGTCAGTTATAATCAGCCTCTATAATAAAGTTCGCGTAAGACTACATAATTCTGGAAATAGAGCTAAGTGGATATAAGAGGGTGTTCTTACCCCAGAACTAAGAGGCCTATTTCCAGAGGAAGTCTCACACGAGCATTCATTTAATCAAGCGTGTTCACGTGGAGCCGAGAGAAGATCGAATCAATGCGAGGCTGATCGTTAATTGAAAGGTCAGCGTGCATGCTGTCGGGGCATCTATTTCCCCCGATGAAGCTCTTGTTACGCAGTTTTACGTATGTGTAGCACTTAACTGCACTGCTCATCGCAGTACTGAATTGCAATGTAAACGACCTTGCCGACGATCAAATCGTGAACTTGACGCCAAGGAAAGCTAGAGCGGACATTATTTACCCGGCTCGTTTTCGCGTGACGCATTACGCTCGCGGCAAAGATAGCGTCTCCCGTAGCTGCAAAATGCAAGAGCACCATGAAACCAAGAGCGAGAGAGAAAGAGAGATCCCTCTTTGCCTCGTATTCCTTGGAAGCACGAGCTTAAGTATCGCGGTACACGTAATCTAGGATCCTTGAATGAAATCCTTGAAAAGTCTCCAGTTGTATGAGTGCTTGCTGACCGGCCAAAATTTAACGACTTATAGATTGCATGGTCAATATGCCATCTTATCACGAACAAAATTACATCGTGTACATATAAAATTTAGCTCGCAATTTAGCTCGCGCGATTTGTTAGTCAAATGTGCGGTGGCATTTCATAGAGTCTGAAAAATTGACGATTAGTTGATTTCATAAGTAAAGGCCGAGGGTGGCCAGTGCGCTTCGACAATACTTCGTCACCAACTGGAATTTATCCGCTACTCATTTCAATTGCTCGCTTCTCCTTATCCATCCCTACTACCCTGAAACAGTGGACTCATCGACTTGAAGGAAAATGGCGTTCTTTGAGGGGGTTGTCGCTTTTTATGCCGGGAACGATTTATGGACGGCGATTTGCATTCCGCTTGTGAGAGCTAAAGTGTGATAGCTCACGGGCATCAAAGGAACCTTTTCATTATGGCGTAGTCGCTCTTAGTTGCCCGGCAAACTAGCGCGATTCCAGAGCGAGCGCCTATGCTAACAGGAAGCCGGCGTTAAAAATCAAGAGGACTCTCGCCAGCCGACCTGTAGAAAAAAATTGAAAAAGTTCCGCTTGCTCCACCGCCCGTTTACTTACGCCGCGATCCCCTCCATGCCGGAGGCATCTACAAAACTTTCGCAAGCAATTCTCACCGGTCGACTCAAATGTTTTGTCCGGCAGAGAATCAAACTGCTAGCGAATGAATTATTAGTTAGCTCGTGCTCAAGTGGAGTAAATATAAAACTTGACGAAGAATCACGGGCGAACTTGAACAGATTCGACCTCGCTCGAGCAGATTATCTCGGGCAAAAGGACGCTAAGATTTTCCCGGTCTTTCGTCTCACTGCGACTGTTCGAGTTAGTATTCCTCCCCCTCTGTCTGATACTTTCTTGCCAAGGAAGGGCGCGCTGCGGTGGAAAATGTAACCCTCACAAGGGTTCGGAATGTTGGGGGTGTGGGAAAGCATTGCGATAATCCGGTATGTATTTGGGAAGCGGGATAATTGGAGGCTTAACTCGCTCGATTCATTCCACTTGCCGATGGTATCTCTGTGCGTCGCAAGCATCGGCAAGTGGAATCGGTCTGTCGCAGTAATGTCAGACACATGGAACAGACAGTCTTATTAATCACAGTTCCAGTCAATACGCCAGTTCATTTGCTCATTCAACACTACTTATTTGCACAATTACACTTTGTTAGAACAACGAGGATCCTTCACGAAGCTTCGTGTGCAAGGGTCTTCACACACGTCCAGGTGTTTCGACGCGTGGTGTCCGACGGGAAGAGAGTTGCCGACGCCGCAAGATGAAGAAGGCAAAAGTAACGAAATGGAGACGCGTCGGAAATACATGCACTTCCAAGCGATTTCAGCTGGCGTGGGTAACGCGCGTCGGCAGATCGTACAACAAGCACGAGGGACGCCGGTAGACTGAGCGTCGCGACGTGCCACGGCGCCGTGGTTTCTCTCCCCCGACACGTACGCTTCGTGTGTGTTCTCGCTCGCCACACGCAACCACTCGCTTTCTCGGACTGCTATTCCCCGAGTCGAGATCGCTCGCCTCCTCCTCGTCGCACCCGCCCGCCGCCACGCCGCGCCGTCTTTCCAAGTCTCCCTCAACTTCTTTCGCCAAGTGGAACGCCAGCTTTTCCTGCTCGCTCGTCTCTTTCTGCGTTCATGTGCTCGACCAACGAATGACAGGGCCAACAGGGGTTGCTGCTCTACGTGCTTAACTACCCTTTACACCAATCTCTTCTTCTCCAAATCGTTAATTGCGCGTGTCGCTATTCAAACGTTCGTCTACACCCTTAAGTCCTTTCATTGGTCAAAAATTAATTTTGAATAATTAATCTTTAAATGAATTTATCAATACAATTAATTTGAGTAAATTGAACTTTTAGATTCTTATTAAGGAGCCGCTTTTATTGTATGTACGTATCTATGTGGAACATAAAACGTAGAAGGTAAAAATGTTCCGCAGGTAATACTGCAGTTTCATCCATGTAAACGTCTAAATGCAGCCGGAAGTAGGATTGCACGGCATATAAGGACAGCCGGTATAGACACAGCGGTTATTAATAGAATTAAACTTTCCTATAGTTTGATGTCTGACTTGCGACACGCGAGGTATTCCGCGATCCATTCATAATGCGCGAGACACGCATGCCACGAAGACTATAGCTTGGTATAGGCGTCGATTATAAACGGTTTTCCACGTATCCTCCTTTTCTTTTGGACTTTTCTCATTTCTCGTTATCCGCTTCAATCCCGGCAGTCTTCCGATGGAGAAGCCCGTAAGTGGAGATGAATTTCCGGGCGGGCAACGCCGCCTAGGATATCGAATTGTGCACGTACATAGATTGGGAGAAGAGTGATAATGGTGAAGCGGATTACATACTTTAAGATTTCCGAGGTCTAACCTTCGAAAGAATAGTTAAGGTTGCACTAATTCACTGGAACACTGGAAGAGAAGAATCGCTCTTGTAGATGCTATTTGGCATTTGACGGATGAAAGTCGGAAGCTTCTCAAGGATTTTCTAGTTCTCCATATCCAACAAATACGTGTGATCCTAGAATTTTCCATTATTCTCCGCCCCCGTCGTTTTCGCGTAGACGTCGCATTATTCCTGTCGATCCACTGCATTCGTATTACATTCTGCGTGTGCATCACAGTTGCGAGGAACAGAATGAGAAACGCTTCCCATTCTTTAGAGAAAATAGAACTCGACTCGTGATAATATAAAGGTATCCAAAGGAAGCATGACGATTAAACGGATTCCTTAATTTTCAATATGCTTCGATATTGCTATTAATAACGGATTATATTTCGAGCAATGCCAGACAATTAAAGAAACATTATCGCAGCCTGATGAAATAAACATCGAAGAAATAACAAAGTGGTGCTTCGTATCTCTGTCTCGTTAGCAGTTTTTCCTCTCGCATATAGGAAACGTGATGAGTTCTGGCTTAATGCACAATGCGACGAAGTGACCCTCGCCATACACCTCACTTGGTGTTTAATGGAGCCGACGAGAAACCCAATATCCCATCTAGCTTTCCGTTACCCGCTTTCCTATCGGTGGCAAGAGGAACTCAGTAATATCGTGCCAATTACTCTAATCCAGTATCGAGCGAACGAAGTTGTCGTAACGAAGTAACCGGCGTGTAGCTAGTCGATTTTCGACAATCCGTTTTTGCTCCTGTGTTCCTCGGAACGAGGGCAGATAGGAGAAACCAGGGAAAAATGAATACGAAAGAAGAGGATAGAAGGAGCGAGAGAGGGAGCGAAAGAGGGAGCGAAAGCATGTACTACGAGAGGATGGTTGATCGATTCAGCAGCGTGTGTAATGACGGGTGACCTTCGCATTTACCAGCGAGAGGCTACTGATATTTCTCCAGCGATTTTCCACCGAAGTAATTCTTTAGACGGTTTAGCCGCAATCCATGCAGGAAAATCTGGAACCTGCTTATGCGTTGCAATAGTTGGATTCATGCGAATGTCTTTGTTATTTTCCAAAGTGAAAAAAGAAGAATTTGTTTGGAAAATAAAACTGGGCGTGTGTTTGTGTAAAAATCAAATCCCTCTCGGAAGACAAGAAGATCACTTTTCTCTTTCCTCCCTGAAACAGCGTACTATGGATAATCTCTCAGCGTTACAACGCACTCGAGCAGTTAATAATATGTCGCTCGGAGTTATTTATGCGAACCTCTTTTCGGAAAAGGTTTACCTCCTTGCATGCCGAGAATGAGAAGCTCGAGGGTCACTCCAAATGATTCTGGACACGCGATACTTTCGATTTCTGTGGATTACTCTTCCTCCAAGTACATTTGCTCTTCAGCCGACGTAATACATTTGAAATAAGTAGCACGAGTCCAATCAACAATTTAATACTTTGTCGTAAATTAAGATCAGTTAGATAGATCTAGCGTTGAATTCACTAACAAGTAGAGAAGTCTCAGTGAGTTGGGACCGAAATGTATCCCAGCCGAATCCATACACACTGACTGGAAAGCTCGGCCAAATTAAACGCTGCGATTGCAATCGGTGATATTTGCCTAGCCCACTTTTGCTCTTTGCGAGGGGGACTGGCAAAAACAGAGGGCGAAGGGAAAAGAGTGAGCGAGAGTTAGAAGAGGGGTGGTTAGGATTGTTATTTGTGATACGATCGAAGTAACTCTTCGTTGAATACAATACGCTTTGCTGAATCATCCCCCATTCATTCAGCAATGGTCCTTATCAATGCTTTCATTCAAACCTATTAGTAACACGCCGTGTAACCTATCACCTATCGTTGCTTGTATATCCTCTCCCGACATTCTCTGACCTTAGCAAAGTCAGCACACGCCTTCCATTTTAGGCAATGTTTCTTCCTCTTACGACTAAAGTGGTTGCGAGTGTTGGCGAAAGTGGTCGCGCTGTTCAGGTTTCAGGCCAAAAATAACTATGCTATATGCCAACAAGAGGACGACCCTCTCACGCATGGAAAATGTGAAATACCTTAACATTATTAGACCTCGTAATGGTTTAAGTACTGCCTCGTAAAGTTGAATATTCTCGTAAGTATTACACGCTAATGTACTACCCTTTGGAGTCTTAAATAAAACATAAAGTTGTTCGAACCATACGGGTATTTAAGACAAAATTGTTGGGTTTGCCCTGTTTTTATAGGTTCCCATTATTTCCCATGACTAGGAGATACTACAAAAGCGGCAAGTTCCCATCCAATTTCTGCTCCCATGCATTAGGGGATGGAGTTTCCTCCGGATTCCTTGCGACACCAACCACGAGAGGCGAAAGAGCAATCGCAGAATGGGCGATTGTGTTACGTCAAGCTTGTAATTATACAGTAATGCGATTTAAAGCTCTCGTCTTCGAAACATCCTAGTCATTTACAAGACAAGGAACTCTGTTAGTCGCAAGAAGATTCCCGAGTGAATAAATAAAGTAAGTGGCTTAGTAAAAGAAGTATTAGTATATAATTGGTTAATTGAATTCACTTAGAATTCATGATTAAACGAAGAGTAAAAGCCGTGCAATTTTCAATCTATACTCGACACGCCATACCGGATCGAGACTATTCACGGAGAATGGAAGCGCGAATTTAAGAGAAGATCTACGCTTCTGCCAACCTCGAAGTATTTACGGGCCTGCCGGATCGTTTGGTTGCATTAGAACGCTTCCGCGTGCCGCAGTGAAAAAGGCATTGTTCACCTGCACTATCGATTCCTCCATACAGTCTGCCAGCCGCGAGACATTGTTTTCTCGACGAATCGTGATATCTCGTGAAAGGAAGACAGCTTTTACATTGATATACGAAGCATTCATCCTACGATGACACGGTTTGATTATATGGGTAGCTTGATACTTAGAAGCACTAAAGTCTGCCTCTCTTTGAGATCGACATGGATGCGTTGTAAAAAATTATTTTTCGCAAGCCAGCAGCAGCTTTACTGGCAGCTGGATTTCTTTGGAATGTTAGAAAGTGTATACTCGAAAGGTGATTCTAAAGAGTCTGTCTTCCTATCTCAACGAATTCAAGGCGCAGTACGCTACGTCAGCAATGCAATAGCAAAATGATAGCAGTGGAAAGCACTTGACGCACATGCATGCACATGTATACGTAGTATCTCGGAGCTTCCATTTGTTTGAAAATCGTTATACATATGAGCGGGAGACGATTGCGACAAGCATCTATGAATAACAATGTAAACGGGTGTTGCAAGGAGAGAAGGACGCCGGAATCCGCTATGTCACCATCTCCTTGGCACGAAGAATTGCAAGAATTGCGTAAAGTAGACTAAACTGTGCTTAAAACACAGTATATCTTCTTAGTCCGATGAAACGGAGTTCGACCAAAAATGTTCTAGGCGAATCGGAGTGGCACAAAGTAAACTACCCACAAACGATCGTCAAAGTGTCGTTAAAAGAGATTGGATGCGTTTCCTTTGTCGCTCACAGGAAATCTCAGTGGCTCTCTATGATAAAACTCCCGACTATTTTTATCGGAGCGGACCCACCTCACACCCCTTCAATTTTCCAAACTTTTGGGAGACGTTTCTCCTTCCAGCTTACAATGGGAAAAGTGAACACACTCCAATGTTTTCTCTGCATAAGAGAACCTGGCCGATCGATCGACATTAATGCCAGCTTTAACCACAATAGACTTGTACGATAGCTCGGCGAATTTTTTGCCCGCCCGTTAATGACTTCTCACGCGAGTGGCTTTAAATGAAGGCACAATCAACGAGAGGTGCAGTTCGAAATACAGACTGCCAGTATTAAGCACTCCGATAGGGTTGGGCATTAAGCATTGAAAGAGCAGTTGCCGTATCTACAGGTCAATTCCCATTGTGAGCTTGATATTCTAAAAGGCCATGGTAAAATGAAAAAGCCTTATCGCGGCGTCCTGTATAGCTTTATTAAACAAGTAAAATGAATTTCAGTGTAAAGCAGACCGAAACGAATAGTCGTAAAATAGACACGCTCTCATCCGTGCTACGAGATAGCACTCGTTTTGTCATTCGATTTTTACAAATGAAACCGATTCCCTTTCATATCAGTTTTATACAATTCACTACTCGTATCCGTATCAGTAAAATGTTAAAGCACTCAGTCTAACCTGAGTTTAACTATAAATGTGTCGAATAAATTGACGAGGTTTAAACTTGGACGGCAACGTTCACCCTTAATTCAATGAGACATCCTATCAGAAGCTGATCACTTAAATCAGTGGAATTCCTCGTGAAATCCGTCGAAAAAGGATTCCTATCTTTTTCATATCAGATGAGCAAGACAAACGTTGAAATCCTGTAGAAACGGAGCACTGATAAATCGTGTGGCAGATTTCTCGTATATGTTGGTGCACGTGTGTGTGCTGAGCTCTTGTCGCTAAGATTGCTAGTGGCCTTCGCCGACTCTTCCAGATTTCCCTTGAACTGAACTTGAAACACTTTCGACTCTGACAACGACGACGACGAGCTGGCGGGCGAATCTGCATTCATTTTCCGGATGTCTCTCTTCGAGCATTGAGGATTTCACGCTTATTACCATGACCCAATCATGCTTGGCTAGCTGAAGTAGCGCTTGTTGATTCAAATTCGCATGACTTACCAAAAGTCTAGCAAAGTCACGAAGCAGACTCTTGGAGGATCGTACTAGTACTTACAACGAAAGGAAAATTGTATTCTCGGTGAAGGTAGCGGAAAATATTCGTCCCCGATGAAACAGCGGGAAATCTAGCTTTCCCTTGTTTCCTGCGGTGTCTGAAATAACTGGTGACTGGCAAGAAAAGAGGGGAAGGCTTTTCCTAAGCTGTAACCGGTGACGTGAACGCTATTGATGAATGTTGTCCCTTCGACTTCGTGGCTTCTGCGGAGGGACTTTCTTTTCCCCTGGAAAGGAAACCGACAGCGATTCGATCGGACGTAATACCGGCAAAGAACTACCATCGCCGTAAAACTCCTGTATCTTGGACTTGGGAAACGACATTCATCCCCACTCAATCTTCGTGTAACTCGATATATTCCTTGTTCCTACGCTTTCAATTTCCAGTATCGAACTACCGATGGAAGGACAATATAAATACTATATATCAATAAATGAAGCTGCTGGTTAATTTGGACGGTAAATCCTTGTAGTACCAAAGATCGTCACGAACTGCCTACTGTGCCATCGAAGATGGACTAGAATTCGGCGCACGAACTTCGAGTGGAGCTTCAGTGGATACTAACAATGAATGGTATTATATTGGCTTTGGTCGAGAGAGATGGGAGGAAGGTAGGAGTAGAGTGCTTCTTGAAACTCCACTCTAACTAATGTCACCAGTGCACTTCGGGATTAAACTGAATTCGAAGAGCAGTGGGAACTTCGGGCTCACCACCAAATATACTTAATCAGTAATTATAAATGGAACAATGTTTTGGATCCTGACAAAGCATTAATTCCAGGGAGAGTTGGTGCGATATGAAGGATTGAGTTAAGTTACATAATGGAGAGAATGAAAGAGGATGGTAGCAGAAAGAATAGTCTGCCTGAAAGAAAAGAACAATTGAAGAAGAACGGAACACGTCAGACTGACGGTAACATATTGTTGCAGAATTGTGGTTGCGAGCAATCGTTGAAGAAAATTGGATAATATTATACGGAACGGATTGCAATTCGACGAACCAGATAGAACCTGGGGATGACACCACTGATTGCATCCGAGATTAGAGCATCCGATCTCTGTTGCCACCACCGTGACCACGATATACCGCACCTGCGATCGGAGGAATACATTTCAGCTCGACACGATAATAGAATTGTTCAAGTTGAACATTTCTAAACAGCCATGTAGAAATGAAAGCACCCGAAACACCGTACTTTGAGAGATTTTTATTTTACTCAGCTTAAAATATTCAACTATCAAAGATGAAAAGAGATGAGGTGCCATATGCAGTCACAAGGCAGAAATACAAAATAAAATCGACGACGATTCTGTCTCATGTAAATGGCGTATGCGGAAATAAGGGAATGTCAAAGATAGCTGTGCTGATAGGTTCAGTGGATCCGGAAATTTTATGCGCCTGTATGGTTCGCAGGATGTGGAAAGTATTTGAAATAGAGGGTGATGGTAGAAGCGAGATGTGTTGGAATGCGCAGGCGAAAGATCGGGGGGTAAATTTGTGAAGCCACATATGGGCGCAAGGGTGAACAACCGTCAGATGGGGAAATGCGCTGAGGAATATCAAGGCCCACTCAGACGCACAGGTTGTCGGTAGAGGGTGGCTCTTTGCCCAAGAGGAATATCTATCACACGAAATTCAATATCCCACCAGGATAAATGTGTCGTTATAAAATAGGACGAGAGTAGGTTGAGTTATTCTCGCTTCCGGATTGAAAAACTGGCCGAAAGGAAAAGGTCTATGAAAAAAAGTTATGGGTTATCGACAGTTGCCACCCTGTGTAAACGGGAGCCAACTCTTGTCCGAATATTGTTCGTACGAGGAAATAATAAATCCCCTTGGCAAAATGGCTTGTGCCCATGTATGGTCGTCCACGGAAAGATATGATTTTATTGGTCCTCGCATTAAGTTTGTAGACCCGAAGTCATTAAAGAGAAAGAAACGAAGTCGATTGAAGAAAATCTTTTAAGGAGTCCATAGAAACTTTCTCAATAAGAAAGGTCCGATCCAAAGTGGATGTGAATTATAGAAAGCTCCGCTATTTCATCTCGCATCGCACAATACCATACCTCTCTTCCAACTATTCCTCGGCCTCCGACTGTGCAAAATGGCTGCGATTTAGCGCTCGCAATAAATCATGACTTGCACTTTCGGATTTAGTGTTAGTGCATCCATCAAATTTTCCGCTATCCGCGCGCTGCTACGAATGTCCATGTCCGAGGTTCGTTTGCGGACAGTTATAACGTCAAAGCGAATGAACTTGAAACTGATAAGACAAGTTAGTCGAAGTTAGGAGAAGCGGTGCACATTACTCTGAGAAATATATATTATATACTTCGGCTTAGGAAATGTTTGAGATTTCATTAACTGGTGTTACCTCAACGTGCACCTACCAAATTGGCTTTATGAAACATTACTTGTAACGTAACATTTTTTCCATTCCAAGCAAGCATAGTCAAAATGTCAATTTCGAGGGTGCGGGTAAGTTGAGATTCGCGTGTGCGAGAAAACGAGCATGCCTCATCAGTATTCGAGAGGGAACGTCTGCCACGAACAGCGATAATAAACTATACGTCGTGCGCGAGTGCTAACCTTTCTTCGTAACTGATGACGGGTGATCTATCATCCCTAATGGGCAAAATGTCACCGAAATCTATTTCGACTTTTTCTCCAAAATTCTTGATCCAAACATACGCGCGATACATATTTCTACTAGTGAACGGATCCTCAAAATTTAAAGTATTAAATCGCTTCTGTTGAACGAAAGATTGAAAGATAGAATGTCTTAATCAGGCCAAGGTTTCCGATGTAATATAACTAATTGGAACAATCCCGAGAGAAGAATGTTCCATTGTGAGAGGACGAAAAATTGGGCGTGAAAGTGCGACACTAAAGTTTCGATCGGGGTATATCAAGCTCATTGTATAATCCGCGATTACGTGCGCCAAGGGTATTAGGAAGACGGTCTTCGGTAGGAGTCTCGGGTCAAGAGAAAGGGCGCAGTCAAAGTCGGTCAAGTTGGTATTCTTCAAGTCGTGGAAACGGAGCCTGGCAGGGATCGGTGGTAGTGGGCGCTGGTGTGTAAATGCTGGGCGGAGGGTTGCATAGAAAGGGGTGAAGTCTCGCGAACCGGGAAGCGAATCGAGCTGCGCGCGGGCTAGATGGCGTGCTCCTACCATCTTTTTCTCTCAGTGCTACCCCTTTTCTTTCTCGGCCACCCACACACACAGATATACACACGCTCTGCTCTCCAAAGACCACCCACGTGCCTCTGTAGCGTGTTGTGTCAAGTTCGTCTGGATGTCAATCGATACCTCGCGAGCACTTGTTTTGTCCGCTGCCCCCCTCGCACACCCGCTCACTCGCCCTTATATCCTCCGACATTGCCACCATATATGTAGAATACTTTGGGTCCTCTAACTTTTTCCCTTCATCCCTCTTTCACTCAACCTCTTAATTATTACATCCGTATACATGTGAAACCCCCTTTCAGACAACTTTCGCTAGCCAGTATTACTAATAATATAGCTCGGTCAACTTTTCATGCGCCCTAATACCGACGAACATCAACCAATCATTTTTCTATTTTCACTTACTTGGCCGTACTTCGAAATTACTTTTCCTACTACGTATCTCCTTCTTATTCTCACTAACGAGGGAGGTGACGTCGAGCTTACTGTTTCAACTCGTTACTTCTGCTAGGAACAGAAGCAACAGCGAGATTTTAATGGCTGGGTTTCCGAGAACACCTTCTGGAGTGAGATTCCAGTGACGGGATAATAATATCGGCTACAGAAAATCTCTTTCTATTACCGTGTCGTTGGAATTGCATTCCGTAGAATGTTAGTGTGTCTTCAAACGGGACGTTTCCGAGAATCGAGTTGCGAGTGTCCAATAAAAGACGAAACAATAAAAAGATATCCGTGTTCCAATCCGGTGACTCGATGCTATCCCGTTTCGGGATTCCATAGATGACGAACGGAATCGATTACCGAACGCCAGTGGCCACCTTTCATTTGCTTCATTTATGTTTGATGAGAGTTCTCGACCGAAAATGTCCCCGGGCTGCCTGTGGTTTCTGCGTGCTCCACCGATTGCGTGCTACGGGCTTGGTGGATACAGTAATACGCATAGAGGCCTATATTCGCACGGAAGATCATCCGATAATGACGATGGCACAACATCCGGCGGCAACTGTGTAATCTAGATATTGCCAGTGACGCTGTGTACCCTTCTCGAAACCGTGTCACATATTCCCATGAAAAGTTGGCATTGCGCCGACAGTATTCTCGTTATAATTAGGAGATCATGAACTAATATTACCCGAGGAATTTCAGTAATGAGTAAGAAAATATTCGTAGTGGAACTATGTTTTAATTTAAAACAAGAAAATATCAACGGTATGTTAAGGAGGAGTGTGAGGGCTGCGAAGAATTTATCATAGTGTACTAGCGAAGCAGGAGATTCGCGAAATGTACGAATGTCAGTCGGACGAGAGGGGAAAAACGTGTCATAATCGGCCACAGTCCGTTCGACGCAGTTGCGGCTCTAATTACTGTGATTCATCTGCGAAATTGCGACACCAGGCATATTTTAATCCAGGCCGAGCGTTGCACCAGCCGCTCAACCGAGGCACATTCATTTTCAACAAGAGCTGCACGTACACAGTTCGGCTGGTAAATTTCTTCGAAAATTCAGGCGAGCGAGGGATCGCAATTATGGCCCTGTCAACCCCGCCGTGCTCTCCCAGTTGCTGACGTTTATTCTTTATACGAAATTGCGAAGGGATTACAAACGAGATATGTGCTCTGACGAATCTCTTGTTTCAAGTGCAGTTGGTCGCGTATGCACGCTACTCACGCTTCACCGCCGTTAATTCCTTGAATCACGTCCACTTTTGAATACAAGAAAGTCCAATGATCCACCATTAAAAGACGCCCGAATAATTCATTTTACTAATTCAGCGAACCAAAGAAAAAGGTGGAGTGACAAATGCGTCTTCCTTTCGACGAGTAATAGGAGAAAAAATATTCTCCACTACGTACAAGGAATGAACTATAAAGTCGTGAAGTGAATTCCAGTTTAAGTGTCACTTAGATTACTGTTAAGCTTTCAAAGTCAACAAACTCGCTAAGGAAACTTTACTTATCTCGAAACTGTCCTACTTGAGCTTTATGTTAATGTAACGCAACGTTTAACCCGCTTTCAATTTCCTCCGAACATCGAGCGTCCTCCTCGTATTTAAAAATGGAAATTCAATACGCAGGACGTAAAGCGTGCGCCTCTGAGATAGTGAAAATTAATATGATACGCAAGCCGAGAATGGAAGTACTCTGCTGCCATTACGCTGGCCGATAATGAATTTCTAATAAAATTTAGCAACGGACAAGCTTCTTAATTAAATGGGTGGCTTTTAAACATTAAAGCGGCGACACTCTTGCCAACTCTTGCTAGATTGACTCCAGAAAATGTACGGAGAACGTTAGGTTAGTAAACTTCATTATTACGCTGACGCAGGGACATGTTTGCACGAGTATTAAAAACATATTTGCGGACAGAATATCACTGAGAAGTATATGAAATTTGCATTTCTCGCTTGTAAAAAATTCTGAGAGACCAAGAAATCGCGCCAGCAATTGCAAGCTAAGAGCAAATCTTCGGATCATATCACCGCACACTCTCACCAGGCTCCTATTGAATATGGAATTCAATGTTTGCGTATCTGCGAAGGAAGGTTTTTATTCCCTGGTACATCGGAGATGGTCCAGTGTTCCTGAACTTCATCTCTCAGAATCGATATGAGAGGGACGAGAAAAATGGACCAGATGGCTTGGTAAGAAGAAAAACAAAAGGACGAAGAAAAGCCTGGTAGTGTGTACGCAGTAGAAAGTCACATGAGAGCGTGGCAGTTCTATCAGCGTGAATCTACATCTCAGCTACAAAGTGCCTGACAGATGGCGAATATGAAAATGTCGGTCTCTCTGTCAAAATAGAAAGTATAAAATCCAGAAATATCTCTCCCTTCGCTAGAATAATGTTGGAGCAAATTTCCGAACTGAATTTCGTGTATGTAGATTAAAAAAAGGGGAGAATTTAGCCAGAGGCGTGTCGAAGCTTACGTTGCGTGAACTTCCCTTTGCCTTGCGATGACGTGGAAGATATCGCTTTAATCATGAGCGAATTTCCCGATAGCATAATTCCCCAAATGTGATCAACTAGCCCATTTAACGCCCTCCCAATTAAGCGATTGCGAAACTTCCGGCGGCATGCAAATTGTACCCACGAGGATACTGAGCGGGCGTAGTTTCGAATGACTCCACACACGTGTACATCGTCAATCTGAAATTCCCTAAGCACAAATGCAAATCAGTAGAATACGAAACGATGACTTTCCCACAATACAGGATGACTTGACAAACTGTATAAACAATGGAAACTTAAACTGGTGCAAAATGACAAGGAAAACGTGAAATCCTTCAGACAATTTTAATTAATGTCATGAGTAAACTGCTTGGGGGGACAAACTCTGTGTTATTTTCACTAATTCATGACACAAAGCACTCAAAGTCCCAAAACTACCCTAAATCTCTGTCACAACACCGTCACAACTACCACTTTTGTTCAGATATCACCATGAAAAGTTTGTACCAAGTTTTCATTATTGCTCGGTAAGGAAAGAGCAAGGCGCAGAGTGTCCATTTCAAAGCTCGTACTATACATACTTGGTTGGACAGTGCAAGAACCTTGCGAAAGATCGTTCCCGGTGGACAAACAGGAGCACAGGATGCTCGCAATAAAAAAGTTGGTATGTCTGGCTGAGCATAGGAATACAGCCAGGGTTGACCCATTAAAGAACAAGAGGTCGTTTTATTAAAGACCCTTTACGGGGAGCAAGTGCAGTCGGTTTAATTTCTTATAAAAATTGCAGGCACGAATGCGAGAAACTGGAACTGGTTCGGCTGTACAACAGATCCAGCTGTTTCCTCGGAACAAGGAAGGAAAAGTGCACTTCCCTCTCGAGGAAAATCTCTAGCCTCTATTCCCGACTCTACCAACGATATAGAACATAGGCTAGGTCCACAAAAGGGACGGCAAAGTTTCGCAACGCTGATCGCATCGGGATGAAAGTTTAAAAGCACAAGCGAGCCGAGAGCGAACGGCAAAAGGATTTGGCGGATGCGCAACTGGATTATACTGGTGATACCTGCTCGCTCTCACAAATTCTGTGTATCCTGTCCTTCTTCCTGATCTTTGAATACTTGAAATCTAATAGTATATGGATTATTAGAGGAATATTACCGCCAGATTTGCTAATAGGAATCGAAAAGGTGTTTCGCTCCTATTGGAAGACTGGAATTGGGCGCTCTTTACATATGTGAATGCCTTAGCAACGTTGGACGTGCGCCTTTAAAGGTTTAAAGACTATTTTACTCTTTCGTACGAGACACTTAACGAATCGATAGGGAAGAAAGGAAAATGTCCCCGACAGCAATTGCGAAAATGGCACCTTGCCACCAGTGGGAAATCTTAGTGGGATCTGTGCGACAGTTCCACACATATGCTGACAGTTCTCATTAGGATTGTGTATTATTTTAGTCAGCTTTACACTGTCAAAGAAACAGGAATGCAGAAATCGAAGCGCCGGAAGGGACGAATGCCAGGAACAAAGGCATTTCGATTTGGTGGTGGAAGTTCTCAAAGCTAACCCACGTAATAAATTCCTGGCCGCATACTTTTAAGAGAAAAATAGCCGAAATCTTGGTGAAAAGTTTTCAACATTCGAATAAGAAGAAAATGTGGTGGCACGCGAAGAACGTGATTTGTTGAGAAAGTTTTCTCGCCTGCGCAAGAATGCTGATAATGCGGTTAATGGAAAAGAAAAAGAAATGAAAGATAGAAGGAAGGTGTTTCGAATTCCGACTTTATAGGCGGAAGTATCAATGAAATTTCTTAGCCTACTATACTTGCCAGCCCGGAAACTATAGATAGAATCGCGTAGCAGGAAATAAAGAGGTCGCGGAGCGAGCAGAGACACGGGACAGCCTGATTACACAGTGTTAACCTGACGTTTCATTTCTATCCTATTCCGTTCATGCCGCGAAACTTCAGCGACACACTTGCCAGGCAAAGTTCCAACATTGTCCCTGTGATTCATTAAAGTCTAAAAGCCTGCCTTACACGAACGTCCCTCTCCCTTCTTTCTCTTAGACCGCTCGACGCAATTCTTGAATGCTTTCGCAAACTAGAAGGGTTTTCACAGGTTTCATGAAAACTCTATAGAAGGAGTTATGTCGACTTTGCGTATTAAGGAAACACGAACCAACAAGATCCGCGATATACCTTCGAAGCAACGAGTCCGAATCTCTTGGCAATCTTTTTCCTAGAGTTTTTGGCGGAAGAACTTAACAAGAATGGCAGTGTGCGGTTGAAAGCAGAGATCAAAAGAGCTGATTTCTTTGCAGCTCTTTAATGAAATTTCATGAAACAACTTAGCAAGATTGCCGGCGTAGGAGTTGAAAAGAAGGTGAGAGCAGGAGAGCGATCGAGTGACGAGAAGTTTTAAGTGGCTTGCCACCATCACGCCGTTTGCGGAACACTCCTTCCATCTCTGGCGGTGACCGGATGAAAAAGAGAGGACGAGGGTTGGCCCACACTGTTTGCCAGGTTCGAGTTTACGTTCGCTGCTTCGATTACGGGCGGGATCGTAACTTGTTAATTCCGGGATTAATGGCGGAGCTCCCGTTGGACGTGAGCCTGAGCGAATAAAATTACGCGATGCCACCGCTTCTGATGGCAGTGCAACGGGATAGAGAGAGGACATCTCGTTCCCGAGCCAGTTACTTTCGTACGCGAGAACCATTTCTAATGTGCAATTTTACTTGCTCCTTGGCACAAGCTACTTCCAAGCTTACCAACTTTCAACATTTTCCCTGCTCGCCTTACAATCTCTCGAATTTGTGCAATATGGTAATAACTTACCTGACAATCTCGACAGCGAGAGCATCTGAAAGACTTGGTGCGTTAGGTAACGCAGCCCACTCAACTCCCCCCGAACCACTGAACGAACCAACTGCCAGCGAAATTGGCAGAGGTGCAACCGTGCAACGCTTCAACTTTAAATTACTTCCCTTTAATCGGAACAGGCCGCGTGCGCGAGAGCGGATTTTACGGGGCTTGATCCCTTCTTAATCCTCTTAGATTGAACAATGAACGAGAGATATACGGGCTACCACAGGTCGCAGTTTCCTTTTTGAAAAGGTTACCTTCATTACACGCGCTGCTAACTCTCGTCTCCGCAGGGACTAGCATTACAATTATCGCGTTACTTAATCCGGGATTCCTCCAACGTTAATGTATCGCAAACACATACACCTGCTCCGATTTGCTTCGAGAAATTATTTTATGAATGGTAGTAAACAAACACGTCTAACCATTCCAACTACAGAAATGAAGAACCGATGGCTTTTTCACTCTCACTTTCTTTACAAACTCTCACGTGGAAATATTTTAATGTTACCAATCAGATCATTGTACAATACAAATTTCGACATTGCGTATTGCTTTGGAATAGAGTGTTCACAGAGCCAATCGTATCGGATGAACGCTTGAACTACTTCAATACTCGGACTCTGCTCTCCCGTGTGACAGCTTATCCGAGTAATTTCATTATCAGTATGCGGGCAACCTATCAGTTTGATCTGCAAATCTGCAAATTGAAAGCTGGATTCGACAAGTGCTGTGAGGTTCGCGGATTCGATCGCCACTTCTGATAGCGTCTCGATTTCAGTTGACCACACAACCCTTCTATTTCCAGGACTTCGTATTGCTCCCGAGACATCCCGTCATTAGCATCGCAAGCCGATACCCAATGGAATATAGATCTGGCAGTGGTGTCAGCCAACGAAGCTTAAACTGTCACGAGGAGTCAGCTGGAACGGGATTTGCGTCACGCTTGAATTGAAGGGCCGAGGGCGGTGGAAAAAGAGGGGGCTCTCGTTGCATTTGTTTGGAAACTTCCGACCTTCGCACTATTTGTCTTTTGTTGTCCGTATTTCCCGAGCAGGTTCGCCCGTGAGACAAGGGATTTGAGAATCCGAACAAAAGGAGCTTAGCTCGAGTGCCTTTGCTACATATATATGTATATATATGTATATATATACGTGTGTACACGAATGTTGAAGCATGTCAGCAAGACAAATTGGGTGCTGCTTGTGTACATTGTACATTCGATTGAACGATGCTCTAATGCTCGGCTAATTAAGCCGGTCACGCTACAGTTCGAAGTAGAGGCTGAGCTCTTCAATATAAAAAGCTTCGCAACAACACCAGTGCCAGGCGCGCACTCTTGTTCTTCATAGAATGACCGATGACAAAGGGGAGACATTACGAAACTTTGGCTCTACTCCACGAAAGCATAACCCGCCCACTCGGCCTGTGGACTGCCCGGACAGAGAACCATTCGAGATCCATCAGAATCTGACGCAAGGACGACCGAGCGCATATGCTCCTTTTTGCTACTGATTCTCTTCTCGTAAGGCAGCAAATCGTCTGTAAGATATTGCAGGGAGTCTTTCTCTCAATTGTCGGTTTCGGCCTAGATCGAAGAGATTGCCTTTGATATTAGCATGTTATATATACATTTCCCTCTTTAATGAAAAAGTAATGAAATTCGTCCAGATCATATGAATGACAGACAGCTTGCGATATAAATCCTAAGTAAAATGATCAAAAAGCACCTGGGTCATACTACAAAAAATATATAAACTTGTTTTCTACTTGTGTCCGTACCAATGAGAAAATAGCACGTCGCTCACTCACTACGTTCGCACGAGATTTTTCACACGGTTCTAAACGTTGTAGGATTGAGTTGAATATCAGAAAATGCTTCTATAAAATATTCGGTGCTTACGTACGTTTGAATAAATGCGGGGGCGCAGCTTATTGTAGGAGTCATAGTGCACCCTGGTGCAAGCAATCAAAGTTGACGAGGCAACCTACTGCATTCCCAGTTCTTCTCGTAAGCTAACACGAAACATTTCACAGTTGTGTTTGCTGCCAAAAATATTAGGCGCACAGTGTATACAGTACACGTGGGACCCACGCGGTGTTGCCGAAAAACATATCAACACAAGTTCATTCGAATTGAAATAAACCAATACTGAGGTCTCAGTGCGCAATAAACAATTGGTACACCTATGATATGATATTTCTTTTTCAAAAGCGATCAAATCGGCAGTTGCGTGAGTGACGACAGTATTAGTAACCGGTTAATCGATGAGCTTTAAATTGCATATCCCTCTTTACACTTGGGCACTTGGCGAATTTTTTCCTCGCTCATCTTCGGCCAACGAAGATATCGGCCAATGTAAATACGTGCTACCGGCATTTGCCGTTCGCGGGATCATGATGGGAGCAAAGCAGAAAAGTTACTTCTGGCTCAGCTCCAGAGAGCAGTGAGTTTCAACTGGGGAGAAAGCAGCTCGCCCCCGCAACGGTAGAGAGAGCCAGCACCGCCGTCGCCGCGCGACGCTCTTTCTATGCGACGCGGACTTTGCGCCACTGCGGAATATATCCTACAATCCTATTCCAACTTCTCTCTGATCCTCTTTCTTGACAATGACATTTCTTCTTGTTCCCCGTCTGGGAAATACATTGGCTGTAGACTTCCACTGGCGCGTCTGGTACCCACAGGCTGTTTCAACTTCCCGTAAACTCAGAGATACGATGACCAAACGGGGTTTATGTCCTCGAAACGAATGGAATTCCGCTAATGAACTTCGAATTATCAACCGAATGTGAATATTGCTGATTTTCATTTTTCCTTTATCTCTAATTCTGCAGAGCAGCTGATAGCTGGGTTTAATAGTTCAATGAGAGTCTAATTGTCGGCACGTTTAACGATGCATGGTAGTTAACATTAAGACTAGTCTATTTCCAATCGAGCTATCTCAGTGAAGTGGCCAACCGTTTTAGTTTAGAACGTAGTTACCTTTTTAGTGAGAGGGCCACTTTAATCTCCAATCACCTTCTGATTCCATTATAGAGTCTCGTAGATCTGAGACTGCCAATTAAAAAAAATTTCGTTCGCCCAGCCGCGAGTTGAGAGAGAGACTATCGACTTTCCTGCGGTGCTCTCTCGGTGTTGCTTCACCCGATGAGAGGAAAGAAAGAAACGAATTGAAATGGGGGAGCGAGAACTTTCCCACTGAAAGCATGCTAGCGACCAGCCAGCCAGCAGGAACGAGCTCTTACTTATTTTAGACCGGCGTCGCGGCGAGCTTTACGCCAATGCGGAATATCAGATTCCGCCTCCGAGATCCGTTCCGAGCCTGTATCCATTACAAGTGCTCTCTATCTCTCCGCTGCCTGTCTCTGTCTCACCCTCGCCGAGTCCCCGTCCTCTCATTAGCAGGCTCCAATTTAATTCTTTCTCCAGTTACCGAATTGGCTCGGGAATGGTAAACGGACGCTGATACACAGAAAAGCTCTTCTCGTCGGGAGTGCCAAGACTCGTGCTTTCGAGCATATCTAATTCACATTACTCTCACATTTCGAATGTATTTAATTTTTAAGGAGAAATTTCTTGTGAAAATATAAGGAAAAATTGTAAGGTTCGTTCAAGTGTCAATGTAAACCTTTATCGACATGCTTGGTGAGTATTAAGGATAGTCTATGAAATCGTTAGACTAGCCTCGACCATCCAAGTGAAGAACAGAACACTCGTCGTTTCCACGGTCCAAGGTTAAGGTCGCAGCTTCGATCGCCCTGGCAAGTCTGTGAATTCACTTGACTCCGAAAGAGTGAGAGAGTGAGAGAGAGAAAGATAGGCAGAGAGTCAAAGCGAGTCAAAGCGAATCAAAGCGAGTCAAAGCGACAGAAGGTTTCGCGCTAGCAAAACTGTGGTAATAACGATAAATAATCGTGGTAGATGCTTGGGAGTGATAAGAGCGCGTGCTCGTTCAGCCGTTTCATATTTCCAAGTCTCGCCTTTCTCTGATCGTTTGTTATGCGGGCACAACAATGAGCAACAAACGGCGCGACAACGAGGGCGTGCGAAACTCCGTGCGAAATGACTTTCGTCCCCGGTCGCCCCCAGCCACTCTTTAACTCCCCGCGGGCATTAAAGCCCATTAAAAAACAGGCTGGACAGCGACAACTTTCTCAATTAGACTTTCCAATTCTCCTCGGCCTCCTCTTACGCGTTACAAGATTCTTGGGGCGATTATTAAGCGTTCTAATTGCTGTCATTAAAAGGGACAGCCGCGTAAGATTAGGCTATCTCGGCAACGTGCAATTGGTCCTGCTTATTTCTGTCGGTCGTAATTAGTTTGAACGGGTTTTTCACCTTAAATATCTGACTTTTCCCACTGATTATGACATTGAAGTCCGTCGGGGGACATAAACGATAAATCATTATAGCCGGCTAAATAAATTGACGCTGGATGGAGTTTTACCTGTCCCGAGCGGAAGTTCTTGCTAGAAGCATTTGCCTTTTTTTAAAAATGTATGTGCTTCAGAGTTAGATAATGGGAACTGTTTGTACCGGCGATGGGCGAGTAATCGATTTAGTGTAGGGTAGTAGGGAAATGGCTGGGGTTCGTTAGTGTGTCGAGGACAGGGAGTAAGTGGTCAGTCCAACAATGCCACAATTCCCAGTTTACTCCCGACAGGACACCCTGCGGATCAGCCAGGAAAGGTTTTATTTGCTCGTAAAATGATGGCTAGTTGTTCCCACCGACAATGGCAATATCTGCCAAATGAAAGTGTACATATGTGATACGTGCTAGACACCCGTTTAATGACAATATATGTATATACAACTAACCCCAATTTTAATTAGAGGCCAAAATGGCAAAGGATTTCATATAGACGCAGAGGATTCCGGGGCAGGCTTTCACTATGAACGTACTATGCAGGTATAGTTCAAACGTGTTTCATTGTATAATGGACTCTATTATAATTTGCTTCATTATTAAATAGCAAGCAGAATAGGAGTGGTCTTCTAGAGCACATTAAACTACCGAATAATTTTGATGATTGTCATGTGGCCGGAGCCAGTAGCAGAATAATTTTCCCAAATAACTGTTATTGAAATGACAGTATTCCCACACGCTGCCAGTGACGATTCTTCGAAATTTATATGCGATACCGTGCTCTTAATTAAATCACCAATATTTCGGACTATTTCCTTCTATGATTTATGAAAAGCTCTTGTCAAATACTCTTGTAAATTTTATCACGTATTTATATGACGCTCAATTAAAATCAAGTTCGTGCAAAAATACCATTTATGAGGAAACTCCACAGTGGTGTACCGTGTCAGAGCAATCGAGGTGGCTGCGAGGAAAACGAATGCGAGAACGAGAATTTCGTATTCACTATGAAAAGGCGACGTCCCGCTCAAACTTTATATTCCAACAGACTGTTCTGTTGTATTTTATTATTCTTTTTTTTTTGCCGCGTCAGTCTACTTGGACCAGAGAAACACGATGCATTCTCTCAGCCTGTGGCTGCTCCGATGCTTTTCCACCAACATCTTCCTCAACCACCAAACAAAACATCACGCAACACTCTCCCGAATTCCATACACTTGCCCGCACTCTCTTCTCTGGCATTTGCTACCAATTGCGTTTCATACTTTTATCACAGCTTCGCCCATTCGAGAGCCCTCGGGGCTACTACTACCACTGCGCACCACCATTGGTAGGGACCCAACACAATTGAATCAAGTTGATGGAAGCAAAACTTTAGTCCATATTCATGTACACCCCGGTGAGTTTATTCGCTGGTTCAAATATCAGGCATGAACGTGTGTTAAATGTATCCTCTCTTTATCCGCGGTATAGGCGGTTTTTCGCGAACAAAAATCGAATAAAAGTCATTCGTACCCGTTTAACGAATACGGATTATTGCGCGTGTTGCAAGAATTCTGTAAACTGTGGGAATCAATTATGCACAGAAATAACGACACTTTCCGTTGTGTTGCGCGAGACAAGCTATACTGTCAAGTACGACACGCCGACAACACACAGTAAACGATCTAATGCGCATCCGGTGCTATTACGAATTACATCAGGCGGGATTGGTGTTTGTCTGCAAGAATACCGATGGAATCGAGTTGGGCCAGCCGCACCGCTGTTCGGTGGCCACGCGTTATATTGCTCTCTGGACCGAAGGGTAAACGTGGAACTGCATTCGACCCAATTTCGGGAAGCGCGTACCTCTGCTCCGGACAACCACAAACCGTCATTGACGAAACGCCTCTGGGCCAGCGCACCGTATCGTCGTCGACCCGACCAACTCTGGACTCAGAGGCCTGTCCGCTTGGCCTGCTCTAACCTGCCCTGCCCTGCCTTGCCCAGTTCAACCCTGCTCTACCCGCTTGGCATTGGAATCCGCCCGTGGACTTTGGATCGTCGCCAATGACCCTGTTATACTTACAGATTACAGCCGGCCGTTCAATAATCGCGAGGGATACGCCGCTCTCTCCCTTTACCGCTTTCGAGTTCAACCCTCATCTCCCATATATCAAACAATCTAACAACTTTACTTTTCACAGAAAGAATATAGTGCGAAAGAACCGTAATATAAAAAAAGAGACGTGATTTATCTGCAATTCTTATTGGATTTAACATCACAGTACATTAGCAATAAGGTTGACTTAATATATTTAATATACTTTAGGAAGGATGGTCTACAATCTGTTTGAAACTATTATTTCTAGAGGATTTTAAAATGACATCGTTAAACCGAAAAACAGCATCAATCTTGCCGTCACACTTTTCCTGATTCTTTATTACAAAAGCAATTTAATACTGCAGTATATTCTGCCACTGATGCAAATACACGTCCCATCGTTGGTTTGCATATCTGATTTAATTGCAGTCTGCTCTACCCTGAAATCAATATTTTCTGCTTGCCCAGTTCTTTCATGCCTCCGGCATCTACGAATTTCCTAGGCGGACAAATATCTTCGAAAAAGTCCAGCAAAAAATGTCACGTCGAGGAATTCCAGCTGGAAATCGCAAAAAATATAGACCTCTTGATTAGTGAATACTAAAGGGAACAGAATGCTGCTTAGTCGAACGAATGTATTTGCTTTCAACTGCGAACTGAAGAAATCAAATATTTCCTTTGAATTGTAAAAATTCAAGAATATTTCTGTCTGCTATTTTTAATAATCGAAAGAAGTTATATTTTGACGGATTTCAGTGGAAATATTATCGCTTTCAGTCCCGGATAACGGTGCATCCAATATTATCTCGAATAGGATCAAGGATGAAAGTGTGGGCGTTTGAAATGTGACGTAAATAATAACAGTATAGTGCATATACGTGACTTCTCTAAAGACATCTTAAATCAGAACCAAGAATACATTGTGGAATGTAAATACCGTTTGGTTATCTTAGAAATCAGAACAAAGTATAAAGTAGAGATTACATCGAATTACAAATCTTCTCAGACAACTTTCTTAAAGATCACTGTTTCGCTAATTTCATTCGGCTGGCTGTGCTGGAATGTCTCACTAATTGATTCTCGACGGGAAGCTTCTATTAATTCGCCACTTGAATTGCATCACCAAGAAATTCAGAGTTAACTTAGCTCCTTCTTCTCAGATTCAAAAGAACATTAAAGGATATAAACGGATGACAAAGGAAGTCCAGAAATTGGCCGCATGATTCGTATTGAGGGACCGTCGATGATAGCGCAGTCCTTTCCGAAGATCACTGCAGGCCATCCGTTTCTTCTTTGTCCGAGAATCATCCTCTGTCTCCCCCTCTTTCGATTGTGACGTCACCAACTCTCTTTGCAGAACTGTCGATATCAGTCGCGAAACGAGATCCCCGCGATTCGACTCTGAATCGTATCGAATTGGGCACGATTTATAAGACCTTTAAAAGCTTCTTCTCCTCTCTTTCGCTTTGGTTTATAAAAGAAAGAGCGATTACATCTACGAATGAAAATGGAACTGCCACGAGTGGCAGAGTGACGCAGTGCGCGATCATTTATCGATATGAATGCCAACGGCAAATTTCACGCTCGCCTGGTCCATCGGACTCCGATACCATGCAGTGTCTTTTCACACAAGGAACACAGGCTGTGACTAGCAAGCGGAAGTGAGTCCCATGTGGTTCCCAGTGACAGACGGGACACGGGCTTTCCATTTGTCATGATCGACAACGCGTGTAAAGCAATCGGCGGCGCAGTGCGATCAAGATGTGTGATGCATGGCAACACGGCAGGCTGGTCTAGAATTCCGTATAGATTACAAATTTCTCTCGGAGATTGTCATGTGCTTGCTCTCCTCCCTCTTTTTCTCTCTCCTTCTCTCTCTCTCTCTTTAAAAATTCGGCGATCTTTGGCCATGAACAAAGGCAAAGCACGAAAAAAGAAGGAAAGAGCGAGGGAAGCTCGATCCAGTCAAGGACGAATTATTCCCTGCTGCTGACTACCGCTGTAAGCCTCGAAAGCTTTTAGCCCACGAAAAAGAGAGTGTAGAGTTGCCACGCGAGGTCTTTTCAGCCCGCAAAATTAAGAATCATCGATATTTTTGGACCGTGTCCCACTTGTGCTCGACGCGAAATAAACAGAAAGGACGGACGACACGAAGAGACAGAGGAGAAAGCCGAAGAAATTGAATGCCTTGCTACGAGAGTACCTGCTAGGAATATTAATTGCACATCGTACTTGTGCATTTATGCGAGGGTGTAAGTGTTGCATTGTCTCCTAGATTCGATGGTGATAGTGATATATTATGGAAGCGTTAGGTGGAATGGTTGGTAACAAGGGTTAGGTACGGTAAGAACGCCCGTGCAGTTTAGCAGCCGCAAAACAGACGAATGGCACCATTAGCTTCTAGTAATCCGGATAAATGGAGGGAGAAATCGAATTGTCGGGATCGGTGCTGGGTAACTAGAGGAACCCGAAGATACGATAAGCCAGCTAGAGTACAATTTGCCATTGTCGATGGTGTTATTCGTTTAAGTTAGCTCACGTGGTATAAAGACACAAAGAAAAAGAATAGGACAGCAGCACGAGCGAGATAAAGCGCAGAGTATCATCGGTACGCGACTGAAATTCACATAGGTCATTTTTTTCAGACGCCAACTGGAATGAGAACGCAAGGGAGAGGGAGTCAGAAATCAGTACTCACGTATGCCGAGTCCCGACTTCGGCATAAGTCTTCCCGGGGAAACGAGATTGCGCCACGTATCGCCTGTTATTGCCTGGGAGCACAAAAAAAAATCGCCTTCGTCACGTAAACAGCGGCTCTGTGGCATCGGATTGCGAATGTAATGCGGGCTTCTTCTGCCTGATTCGGGAAAAGGCGAGTGTGATTGCTCGAGGGTTCCCGTTCATCACTTGCTGCCTTTTCTCTTTTATTGGAGGATATATGTGCGAATGATAAAAGACACTTTTTCGAGGCTGAATATTGAAGTATCTGCATTGAGAGACTATTAAGTGAAGCTCCAGTCTCCTTGAAGACAGGCGAGTAGAAACAGACTAATTAACAAGGATCGTTAATTAAACTGGAGTTGTAGTATTTATTTAGAAACAGTTTGTGAATTTAATTTTAATAATACGTAGGAAAGTTGTTATCAGGACAAAAAGAGAGAAATTCAGTTCCAAATAATATAGCTCTACGTTTTCAGTCGATTTAGATGGAACGGGAAGATGCGAGGTGCAATATCTAAATGATTAGCGGGGCGCGTAATTGAGTTTAATTAAAATATTTCGGAGATGGGAATTAATCCAGGACTGGCAAATGCTAATCTGCCGTGCATAGGGAATCCTTGGGGTGCTTACGAAGCCACTTAATCATCGGGCTACTTACGAGTTCGGGCCGCTTCAACTTTGCCGAGGATCCAGTAGCGAAGTACCGTAGCATCTTCATACCAAGCTCCAATAACCCGAGAATTTAATCGGAACGATTAAAACAACTCGGCTATACGTTCTAATTCAAATAAATTTCGATCATAACTGCTACCGCCGTAAAACGGGTGAAAACAAAGGGCTGAAAATCAAACATGAATAGCAATGTGCCGATTGAGAGAAATGTTATATGTTTGATACTCTGAATTGTAAATATAAAATTCTGATTAATGGTATAATTCGAACAAACACCGCTCTGCGAGTTTGTGTGAACATCGAGCTATCGAGTGCGATACGCTTTCAACGTGATGTATCCATCGTGTATCTTCGATTAAAACTGTTGGTTAAAACACACTCTACGAGGTATTCTCTGGAACTGACCATAGAGTCATTTTGAATGAAGTTATTCTCACTTATTTTCGCAATTGCGAATATCAGCAGTAGCAGTGTATGCTGCTTAAATTTATAAATTGCAATGGAGAAGAGGTGGTGTTGAAGATCGCGAGAAAAGCGGGCTGGTTCGGTATCGATTTTCGCTTAAGAGGCATCCTTGCCAATAGAAATTTATATCTTGATTAACTAGAATCCCATCTCCAATTTTGCTACTTAATAAAAAGACGATAAAAACAGGTAGTCCGCGATGTTAAGGCTAGCTTTGTAAAATGAAAGTGTCGTTAGCGATAATTGTTCTCGACTCTTATATCGATTTAGCTCCCGCGACGAATTAACTCTCATTGCGAAAGACAGGCATTTCTGTAACTTCGTCTCTCGCAGAATATCAAAGTTCATTCTGCCGTGAAATACCTCAATAAACGCGCCGAATAAACTAGCGATCGGAACTTGGAAAAAAAGCTTGAAAATTCGACGGAAGGACACGAATAGAAATATCGGTGCTTCTGGTGTTCTTAATCGTCGATTTATACGAACATCCTTGTGAACTTGGAAACGGTTGGATTGCAGCGTGCGCGGCGGCGGCGGCGGCGGCGCCGGGATGAATGAGATCTGTATCCATTTACGGGAGAATAAAGTAAGAGGGGGGATAGAATTACGGTGCTATAAGGAGCACACTAGGAGTTCTTGGTGGACGCCGGTGTCAAGTTCAATTGGGCGATGGGATGTGCTCTGCCAGAGCGGTCAGCCAAGTTGTAAAAATTGGCTCGCTCTCGATGGCCTTAACCTTCGCCCACGGCACTGCTATCCCTCCTTCCGATCATTTCGCAGTAAATGCTGGCAAAGAGAGAGAAAGAGAAAGAGCAACCACCCACAAGTCGTATCCCGAAATATCGCCTTGCGGGTCAAAATTTATCGTTATTGCCTTTCGAAACTCGGTAAACCATCCTGCGTCTACTTCTCTGTTTACCGTCTCCTGGCTGGCTTTTCGTCCTTTTCAATGACAACTGTGTTAAAACTGCTGTAAAATACTATCGCGAATCAGGGTACTCGATGTCGAGCGTGTGGTGGTTCACCTATTTTTCCGGTACGAGATACTCTTCCTGTTCAGCACTCCACTCGCTCCACTGATTAATCAGACACTTGACTATTCCAATCGATTTCCCGATGAGCCCATAATCGCATATCCAATCATGCATGTCCCGCTGAATTGTATTGCTTAAGTATTGACTTTCGATGTCAATCCCATTGACAATGTCGTATAATTTTACGGAAACACTGATAACGTTTTTTAAAAAATACTGTTATTGTATACGTACAATTGCCATTATACGAAACCACAAAAATTTTCGCTTGCCGCATTCTCGTGGTATCTTTTGTAGATAATTAAAACCAGTCCAAAAATACATTTCTACATGGCACAAGTGCACTTGCCAAGAATAATGTAGTAAGCTGCGAAAACTCATCGCCGCTATTAACGGCAGAATAATTCTAACCCACAATTCGGACAGGGAATGGTTGCAGTTCAGTTGAAAATAACGTTGAAACAGAGTTACAGTTAGTACAGTAAAGCCGGCGAATTTTCACAGTTAAAAATATTTCGGCCTCTCGTCTGCTGATAATGGCAGAGAGTGTTGAGCAAGCATGCTTGCGCGAACATCGCAATAATTAATGAAATCTATTAATGAAGCTAGAAACCGAATGATAGTCGTCTATATAGTTAGTACAGTTAAAAAAATATTCGAAACTACCTACTTTCTGGAAGCACAGACGCCTGTAGAATGAAATAGGAGCGTGCATCGACCAAGAAAGTGTGACCGAAATTGGTTGGAGGAATTTCCCTGTGGACGCGTCACCTATTCGAGGCTTTTCCCTCAGACCAGCACTGCTGCTTGTATATGAACGGGATGCTCTTTTCACATTTTCTTATTCCCAGCGAAATAGCATTGAGAACTATACAAATTAACTGGTCTGAATGAAAATTGCAGTTAGATTGTAAGTGGAGTACCAAGTGTTCTTTGAAAGAAGAGCTGGTTTTATCTAATCTATTTTCATTTAAACAATTACTGCACGGTAGGAAACAGCACTTGCAGTGTAATTTATCTTCTATCACGCGAGATGAAACACCACCTGTAGGAAAATATGACCTGGAAAGTTCTTTATTTCCTGCCTCGCTGGAAGAAAAATGTCACTGCTTGAGAAAATATGAGGTCAATAATGCACCCTAAATGTATGTAAGAACTCGTCATTTTGTAAAAAATTCCATGCGAAATTGCATAAAGTATTTACGCGATTGAAACCACGCGACCAAAAAATTGCATTACGCTTGCAAAACCCGGCGTATTCAGCAGCTCGTTTTTCCGTTTGCCAATGATTCTCGCTTAATTACTGATAGCAGGGGGGTATAATGAATTAAACTAATATTATCCCATTCAATATAAGCAACGCAAAGGGAATATCATCCACGGCCGCAAATGATTAAACACGACGAGAAACAACAAACATACACACTTTGATATTCCAAGCGCTACTTTTTTCGCCTTTTATGGACCCTCATGATTGATCTGCCTCTGATTCATTTTCTTTATTCATTGAAGACAGATAACTGAAAGTGAGTGGAACTTTTTGACTTATAGCTGACACAATTCATCGCAACTTCTATTTTTCGCAATGGAAATCAGAATCCTCTGTTCATCGATAAATCAGAAAGAATTTCAATTGAAAATCATACACAGGATTCTCCATTCGAATTACAATTATGATGAATACGAACTAGGATGACATGCTAGTGAAATAAATTTCGACACGTCAATTGAAATGGTAAGATTCGATGGATCAGCTGGCTTTCAAAGAATGTCTTCTATCACTACAGGGTCGGTAAATGGGGTACCTTCGAATGCAATTTCCTCCATGAAGAACTCGACCCCTGCAAACTGACGCATCGCTCGTCCTGTCGAAATCAATCCCGTTTGTCGTCCGAAAGGAGCGCGCGGACTTGTCGAACCCGTGAATAAAGTTATAGGCTTCGAAAGAAACTGTTCTGATCAGCTCCCTATTCACCGCCTCACTCACTTTCGTAAAGTGATTCAACGAAGAACGGAACTTCTTTTGTATGCAATCTGTCATTTTATTTACAGAATGACATATAAAACAATCGATCTTAATAACATCTGCTACGAAAGACTTAGGATCGGCCTGGCCTCAATTTCCACTGGAAATCTGTGATCGGCGTCTGCCTTGAGCTTGGTGGCAGGATTCCGGGTGGATCCGGTGCCACGAAATCGTAGCCCCTGACTCAGCAGGGTGCTCTCTCGCGTAGCTCTTCCAATTTTCAGTCGTTCAGTCGAAACGGCTCTTCGGCACGCTCGCACGTATGCATCTGCATATATACATGCCATCACGTGCTCCGTGGGGGCTCACTGCCTGGAAGAGTATCGATCGCGGAATCGCAAAGCCAGCGAGCTGCACACACTCGCACGCGTGACTAAGGAGAGAGCGAGAGAGAGAGAGAGCTAGACAGTCAGTCAAGCTGGTTAATATTCGTATAGATGTGGCGTTTTCCAGGGAAGGTTACTAATACAGAGTTTAGATTCCCGAGATTTCCTACTACTGTAACACGTGAGGAGACCTTTGCCACCAATCACATTTCGACTACCTTCCACCCTGCACCAAAGTCTAGCTTGGCATGTAACGGAATTATGTAATTTTATACATTCTATTATACATTCTAAGAAAATGCGGGAAATAGCATTTCCGAAGAATGGTAAAATGATTAACTAATCGACAAGTGTGATTTATTAACGACGTAATCGTGTATTAATGGAATCTGTGAAATCCAATTGATCTCAATCAAGAATTAGGGATGAATTTCACGAGATTATCGGACATCTGTGGAAAGGCTAGCTAATTTTTCGAGATGAGCTTTTAATTCGACGAGTACGCCAGATTTGCCCGGAAACCGTTTTTAGCTGTGGAGGGTTTTCGCCAAAGCTGGGATTAGTAGTTTTTGCTCGCGGTTGAAACGGTTACTACGAGAGGAAATAGGAAGAATTGACCTTGCAATAAAATTCGTAGTATTCGGGCCGAAAAATGAAATACTTAGTTACCGAAAAGTGATCTATTTAATAAACGTTTGGATGATCAATATTTAGCAAGATTATTTAAGAGGTTTATTCTTCCTGGCACAGACTTCAAGGCACTAAGCCTGATGGATGATGCTATAAATCACCACCTGTTTCTCACCCGGGTCACCAGCTCCTATCGCAATCAAGATATGCTATGTACTTGCTATTTTCAGCCACGCTCCCTTCCTAATACAAGACTTGACGAGTACAGTCCTTAAACCTACGATGAATGACTTCCATGAAGTCTGAATCAGTCTCACCAGACACATGCCGGACATTTCATTACTGTTCCAACCTCGGAAGCAGTAATATCTTCTAATTTCAGTTTCTTCTTCATAAAGTGTAGCAACAAGTCACGAGACAAACATATTCGGTGATTAATGAAGACGAGCTTAAATAAAATCGTGGAAAGAATCTGTCCGCGAATAAGTGGTGAGTGCGACAATAACCACGTGGCAAAAGGAGAAAATTTACAATCTAACGGATCGAACCGTGGTAACCCCAAGCTTAAGGGCAACGTTGCATGCTTGTAAAAAGGGTAGTTAAGATAGGGATCTAAAAGCCGCTGGCAAAAGTGGTAGCAAGGTCCAAGGTGCATGCATTCGTGTGCCACGTGTACGGCCCAGCCCTTCAGTATTCTCGGTACACGCGCATGTCTACTTGCCGGTGGGTGAGGCTGTATGTGTGTGCTTGTACGTCTAATGAGCTCGAATACGTCCGCGACCGAGACCTCGGCCGGTTCTCCCCGCCTCTATTCTTCTGCCAATGCTGATGCAGTCTTACTCGAGAACTAACTCGAGACTTGATTTAAGCTCAGGGACTCCGCACGTCCTTATGAAAGCGAGACCCGTCGATTAACTGGTGCTCTCCCTCTCTTTTTTCTCGCCCATCTTCTCTCTGTCTCTCACCTTTCCTTCCTCCTAGCTTCCCTTACAGCAATCGCATCACGTGCTTTTCTCACGTAATTACTTCTTTTCCCATTAACGAACTAACAACGTGGAGCGTAGGCAATCCGACAGCTATCCGATCTCTTCTCAACCGACAGATTGGTCCGACAGATAAATTCTACGCGAAATTAAAGTGTCATCGGAAACTTACGAGTCCTCGTATTCCCTCTCGATACATATTGATCACGAAATATAGTGACCAACCGGAACACGTCCTCGAAAACGGGAACCGAGTTATGGAGGGACGTCTGGGGAAATGTACTCGCTCGAGCGGCCCTAACACGTGATGGACAGTCGGCCTAATAGTTGATGACTCTGTGTCACTTCTGTCGGTCATCCCTGACCGTACGGACGGTTTACTGCTAAATGTATTTTAGCAACAGTCTACCGTCCAATTGCAACCATTTTTCTTCTAACCTTCTACCAATAAATTGTTGACTAATTCCCGATTAATTATATTGCACAATCAATAAAATAGCGGTGTCAGAGAGGAAAAAAACCTTGGTGAAGCTCCAATGTAAACAGAAACAACTAGAATTGACCAGGGTAACGTCTTTAGCGTGTAATCTGTAACCATTAATGCAGATTGCCGTAGCGTTACTTCTGTTTGCTCGTAATCAATGGTATTGATTCCAAGTCGACCATGCACGCGACGGTAAATATTGATGTCGGAAGTGTCGAGACTTGTGTCGTCAGAAAGACAGGCGATTACGTGCCACACACGTAATATTGGAAATTTTGATGCCAATGTGTCAATGCTGCGGATCAATCATTTGAAACAAATTTTGCATTTTTCGCGAACTATATGCGGCTCAAGAGCAATGACTATTGAGAAGGGTGAAAATCCGCAAGACAAATCGACAAGGGAGAGTGTCATCAGCGAGGAATCGATGGACGCTCAGGAGCACGTGAACCGAAAATCGCTGCTAATTTATTCGGCTGCGAGCTCTTAGTTCCATTTAATTTCGAGGCCAGCGAGGTGTACCTAGCTGTCAGGGTTGGGGATTCGAGGGTGCTCCCACGGAAAAGGCGCTGGAGCCAGCGAGTGGGAAGAGCAAAACAGAGCGAGAGAGAGTGAGCGCGAAACTGGGCAAGAGGCTGGCTTTTACCGCCAACAGCAGAGCCGAATATCGATCGTCCCACTTATCAATTCGAGTATAAAGCGATATATGTACATTCGTATATTTGGAAAAACAGCGCCGTAAATATCGGCTATCCTTCGTGTTGGCTAGTGCCGCATTGTCAGGATATTGTTATGTCCGATTACAGTGAAAATTACCATGGAGGTGACAAAACCAGCTCTATTCGAACGGTGTTCTGTCTCCGATCCTCTGAATCCCACCCTTTATTTATCATAATAGTTTGTTTTTTTATATACTTTTATATACTTACTCTACGATAAAAGGAACAAGGATTTTCCACTTCCATCTCGCTGTCAACGTTAATCAATGACAAGTATCGCGAAGGTATTCAATTCGTCATGAAAATGTGTGAATAATACGGCGGGCACTCTGTTCTCCCACTTGCAGTTGTCGCTAAGCGTAACGATTCATCAACGCCCAACAGTTGGAGAGGCTGCTAATTATCGCGGCATCCGGAATTTTTGGATTCCCGGTTCCCTCCATTACTCATTCCAGCGGTGGTTCGAGGAGCCTCTCTATCATTTTCAAGACTAAAAGGTATAACTAGCACCGGCGGCTATTCACAACAACAAGGCACTCGATGCATTCAAGCGTTTTTATATTCTGCACTTTATCTACTTTAAGTTAGAGGTCGATCGTACTACTAGCAGAGAGCTTAAGGATTAAGAAGTCCCCGAATCTTCTTAGGATGCGGCTTGACACTGAATTGCAAAGGTTTGCGGCAAAAAAGAAAGTTGAAAAAAAGCCCGAGAGACGGGCGATGAATTCTTAAAGGTGAAAGTTGGAAGTGTGAGCAAATCGACCTTAAGATTAGCGTTGGTGTGCGCTTGTGTGTGGCTCTGTGTCACGGTGACAATCCACGGGCAGCCACCCTCATTCTCAACGAAGCCGCCAGCAAGCTGAGCTGCTACAGCGAGACAGAATGCCGGCGATGATGTGGCGAGGTCAAGGACAGCAGTCGAGACACAGGAAATCTTATGGCTGATCCATACTGTGCAATTACCAAGCGCGCGACTGCCGGGCGCTCCTCCATCCTCGGCGCGCACCCCAAACTCATGAGTCCTTCCCCTTCCCCTTTCCCTTACCACCGAGCTTCTTTAATTCCCCGCCGTTCCCGCCGGAATAAAGCTCCCGACGATCATCTGAATGCTGCTGAGGTCAAGGTCACCGCTCTCTTGTCAATGTCAGCCTCCACGTAACCATGAAATCAGCGGAACTCCCTTCGATCGAATCCCCGAGACTGCATTAGACTCTCCCCATTCCCCAAATCTCTTTCCCAACTTGCAACCATCCGATCATAATATTAAACAATATTAACTATGTCAATTTGCCACTATTGTGCAAACTTTGTCACCGATTATTCCCTGTTCTCGTTTCGGATTAATCTCTGTGTAATTATTTCCTCGCCGAAGCTCTAATTGGAGAGTTTCTGTGTTGAATATAATGAAGCCATTCTAAGTTAATTCTCTGGATTATTACTCTCGAACAGTTATGAAAGTGATGGTGTGCGTTTAGATAACTGTTTTCTTAAAAGGACATCCTCTCCTTTCATGAATGAACATTTTAACCAAATACGCGGCCCACGAGCCGCTCGTTAAATCACTAACAGAATGGAGTATGTTTTGCTGTGTGCGTTTGTTCTAGATTTTAGAGCATTGCAGCTTCCCCTTCCCTTTCTCGTTCCCTTTTGCGTTGCTCTAAAGGGGAACAATTCAACTGTGTAAACACGTCGGCACCGCTCCCGTGATTTATAAGACTATTAATGGATTATTACCCTCGAGACAAATGCCGAAAAACACAATGCTGCAGCATACGCTGCGACTAATGCGGTTTTCATGTTACCAACACCCCTGTTCGGTGGGTACTGCCAGCAAGAAAATGACCTCGAAACTCATAAACTGGAACAAGGAATTACAATTCCCCAATCTAATTACTCTAATTATTATCTTAAAGAAATTACAAGGCAATGGTATCGTGAAAATCGAATCGACTGAAATGTCATCCTAAAATGCAATAGTTAACTTTTTCTTCAACTCTACAAGGCTATTTGCGAGTTGAATACAACTTTAAAGTTTAAAGCAAGGCTTTAGACCGAGTGACCTTCATTCATTTGTAAAGAACATCGCTCCCTGACGAGATAAGCCTTGAACTCTGTAAATAGGTAGAGCCGTACCCTATTTTGTAGGAGAACGGAGTGCAAGATCGAATTTATATGCGGCGCGAGCCCTTATTTCAGATAGCATGTATTTCCATTTCAACTAGCTGTCGTCCATAAATGAACACCTTATTAACCAGGCAGCCTGTTCTTCTTCTTCTTCTTTTTTTCTGGAAGTTCACGTGGCAAGATAATACGAATGGGTGGTGCAAGCTTGAAATTGAATTTCGCATTTGCACCGCATTTCACCTTCGACACGAGGGATGCAGAAAAAAAATCTACTAATAAAAGCGCGGCAATGAAACGACGGGCCGCTGATATGCAAATAACCCAATTACTCCCCGTGGAATATATTCTACCGCAACGGCGTGCAGCACCTTCCGTTCTAATTCTACCCAGCTTCACGTTTCACCTGTATTTTCTCTTGATCTTAGCTATCTCTCTCTCAACCTAGCCCCTTCATGCTCCCGTTCCCGAGCTCTTGGTCCCGAGAGTCCTGGGCCTCTGTATTCCGGGATAAAAAGAAACGGCGCTCTTCAAAAGAGAGCGTCCCCTATTCAAGGTGGATGAGGAGATTCGATTAAGTTCCACTCTATTTCTCCGATCTTGTTACTCATCATCACAGACACTGCTAGTGTGCAAAATTTTATACTATCATCAAAATCGAATCCCTCTCTATTAATCTAGTTGCGTTATGAAAATTTGGTACTTCAAATCTATACATCAGTCGATCTAATAATGAAAGTTTATGCAATCCAGTGATAATCATAGAGTGAGTTTATCAACTTATTCCCATCGAATGAATACCTTACGCATTACTGCTCGTTCTCGCAGGAGACCCGAACAATAGCGCTTATTGCGCGGTAAACGTGGTCTCGCTGAGGCAACGCGTCGGACAAAAACGACCAAATACCACGATTTTATTACGAAACCGCAAAATCCAATTTAATCGTCGCAGGCCTTTACCCTCCAACATCAATCTGCGATACTGATTGCACATCGCAATTGCTCTACATTTGGCAATACAGCGTAGTCTTCTATCGAGATATTTTCTGTTTCGTCCAGATTTATCCGTAGTTGCGGAGATGGGTAAGGATTCAAGGGGGAATCATTGAATTGTGGTAGGTTCGGGATTGCTACGCTGGCTGCGAGCGTCATTAGTAATTGGAGCAACAGACTCACCAGTTTCTGCAGCAGCTTGCAGGAGCATCTGCTGATGATGATGTTGCCTGGTCGATGACCTGTGGTGATGGACGCTATTCAGGACAATATTGCTCGACGTTCTACTGAGGGCTTTCCTCTGCCTGACCGCCTCCTTGTAGATTTTGAAGTACATCACTATCATTACCAAACCCGGAATCCAGAAGGAGACGCACGAGCTGATCACAGCGTACGGTCGATTCACTAGGAATGTGCAGACCTGAAACAAAGTGACACGTTTCGATAGTTAAATCAAATAATTGGATGATACGCTGTTCTAGGAATAAAATAGGTTATTCTCTAATGACTCTGTTTTCCATAGATCTCCAGGCATATTTGGTATTCACCGCATTAAAATAGAGCGAGATTTGCACTGCGTCATTAACCTTTTACGTACGAAAGGCAGACCAGCTTTCTTGTAATTAGTGTACACTAGCAAAATTTCGCTCGGCTTCGCATTATTCCGACGAAGTCGTTTGCCTAACAGGATGAAACCCTCTGATACGGGTTACGTAAACCTTATTTCATGATTATTAGCTTTTGCTAACATATATATTCGCATTGTATTCTTAATGAGAACAACTAATTTGAAGCTTTAAATATAAGACATGTTTTATTAGGATTATTGGTAAACCTAGGTCATTTTTTGTCTAATACTTCTGATCGATGTAGTTCAAAATAGAATGTCTAGTAATCCTGATTTTAATTTTATGTCTATTGATCCCTAACTATGCTAAAGTTGGCTAATCACGAGCCACGTCGAAAGGCATTGGGCTCTTCAATGTCACGTAAACGTTATGTAACTCTGCAATCTCTTGTATTACCGTATGTTACCGACTACTCTACACTATGGCGCTATAATAGAGCATTATTGTGGATTGATGCGCTAAACGCGACACTAAATCGACGCTCAAATTAGATTCAACTATTGAGCGAAACTTCCTCAAAGCGAGTGACCCGAATTTTATTGGCTATGGGAACGTACGCTAATTGCCGGTGCTTCGAGCTCTCATTAGTCGGTGATTAACTCGACTAGCTCGAATGATAAGAACGAATAATGTTTCCGACACAGTTGTGGTTATGAGAGGACATTCTTCGCAATTTAGCAGAAGATGAGAGGAAATTAGAGATCTAGCAAAAAAGAATAACTGGAACTTCAATCTGCCGCATTAAATTGAAGGTTAACTTACCTCAGGATTTTTCACCATAAACTCGAGATGTTCCTGCGTGGTGTACCAGCCCATGAATATCGGAATGAAACTGATGAGAGCTGGTAAGAGCCAAGCACTGCCGAGCATGCAAGTGACAGTGCCCTGTCGCATGATGACCGAATACTCGAGCGGACTGACAATCGCATAGTACCGGTCAACACTGATGCAGCAAAGATGGAGAATGGACGCAGTTGAGAAGTAAACATCGAGGGAGTTCCAGACGTCGCACATGAACCTTCCGAAGAGCCACTTGCCGCCGGAGAGCTCGACCGAGGCATTAAAGGTCATTGCACACATGGCCACTAGGAGGTCGGCAGCAGCTAAGCTGACCACGTAACAGTTCGTAACAACCCGCAGCCTTCGGTGCCGGCGCACACTTGCTATCACCAGAGCATTCCCTAGGACAGCAGTAGTGATGATACTTCCCATTATGATGCCCTTGATTACAACGACGAAGATGTTAACGTTCTCCGGCAGGTTCTCCACCGTAGGATTCTCCACTGGCACCGAGGTCACATTGCTCGTCGGTATGCCGGAGCTCGTGACGGTGCTCTCGTTACTCAGACTCGCCGTTGGTTCCACTCTTGTCGGCAGGCTCGTCGTCACCGCTGCCATTACGTTCAACATACTGAACGTGAGATTACCCTGTTCGACCAAGCTCGCAGCTTCCTAGCCGCTCATCCTGCCCGACAACGATCGGTAGCCCTCCAACATCTTCATCCTAGTTAGCTCACCCCTAAGCTTGCTTCCTCTGCACCCTTAACCGCACCTCCTCGTAGCGATCGCTTTAACACAGCCCACTCAAGTCCACTTCGTCCGGCAAGTTTCAGGGCTACTTCCCTTGGATAATGTTGACTTAATATCCTCGTATCCGCCAAGGCAGATCGGGCTTCTCGAAACCACTTCCATTAGAATTAGAATCAATCCGATATGCAATCTCCAATTGCTGGATGCATTGGCCGATGATCGGGAAATCGGGATTCTCGGGCTGCTCATTCGCACGTAACCGGAAAACCTTTTGGAATTTGACGGATGTCGTCAGTTTACAGGGCTGACTCGGCTGCTTCGCCGGTGTTCCTGCTTCTTTGAAACTGGTTAATATTCTTCTTTGTGTGTCCATTTTCTTCGGATTCAATGACACCCGCGTCTATTCGAGATCTTTTCATGCGCCTGCGTTAAGAAGGTTCTTTTAACGAATGCATTCATTGGAGATCGTTCAAATGTGATGTTACAGTCACTTGTCTCGAGAGATTAATGATCAGTTCCCACTACGCGCAGGATGGTAAATCAGTACTTTTGGACGTCTCCGTTCACTGTTAACAAGCAGAAAGTGTACTTTTTCAGTCACTCGAAGTGGAGGCGATGCTTTTTATTGACACATTCCGATTAATTGTCTAATATCTATTGGTGGATACTAGAAAGCTCTTAACACAATTTCAAATCACTCAACCTGGTAAATGGCAGGCCTATAATAGGATACAGGGTGACAACCACCATGCATGATCCATTTCACGAGTTGTATCGATGCGGTGGTCCATCTGTTATAAGGATACCTCTGTAACTCGATATGTAGAATGGAGACAAGCGAAAGCAACCTTTCAGTCACCTGATAACCCATACACCCAACAAGGGATAACTAACGGTCAGGAAATCCTTTATGAAGTCGTACTCGAGATCAGCCAACCAAGAAATAATTATTCCCGGGAATACCAAGGGTGAATCACTCCATTAACTCAAATACGCTTGACACCGACCGAAAATATTTCCGTTGTACAGTTTGAAGAATCAAATGAATAAAATTGTCATGCAGAATGAAGTCTAATATATCAGAGCATGTTGGAATTGGTTTGCACGGCTG
Organism: Ectemnius cavifrons; assembly: GCA_964023945.1. Taxonomy (NCBI): domain Eukaryota; kingdom Metazoa; phylum Arthropoda; class Insecta; order Hymenoptera; family Crabronidae; genus Ectemnius; species Ectemnius cavifrons. Next base: position 1,401,882 of record OZ030375.1, read on the forward strand.
GTCAGTAATACTCCTGAGGGGTTCGTTAATAAACGGGGGTGAGTTCGTTGCGAAAATGAGACTATTTATCAAACTGGAAATGCAAGGCGGAAACAGAATCCAGGCCAGGAGCGAGATACTTTTCTTCGCCTCTACTGCAGACAGTTTTTCTCATTCCGAGAGGCTGGGTTTCCGTCGCGACACTCAAACGAAGCGGCCGCTGGGTTGCATGTTGGCCGGTATAATGAAAGAGTCTGACGGATTCCAGAGCTCCACTGTATGACCTAGGACAACCTTTAATTACAACATTCCCCTCCTTGCACACCCTTTCTCGTGAAATTACTAGTGGATTTGCAAAAAAACAGCGCAAAAAGGAATTAATACCATCCCAAAAGCAATCCAACGAATATTTAGATTGGCTACATTACAATCCTCCGTATGTCACGCTACAATAGGATTTTTACATGTCGACCCAAGATTGACAAGAGTCATTTTAATTGTTCAGAATATAGTACACTGCTGTCAAATTATCATATAGGATTCCTCTCATAAAACAGAGTTCGAATGATTGAAATCGAGTTTCCAGTAAATCATGAGTCAGCCGTAAACGATGCGACCACCCAAGTAGAAAATTGAAAGCAAGTCACGCCGCTCTGGTGCAATGGTCCTAACGATGCTGAACGAAGCTCACAAGTTTCCTGCAGTGAGGTTTGTAGACAATAGGGTCTCATTGGGACATTACGAAAATCTGCTGACGAAAGGGCTATAACCGCAATGCTAGATAGACAATCCACCGAAGCGCGGGCGTGTTGTTACGTTAACAAGAGATTCTACCAATGAAAGAAGGCGATAGTTCAAGAGTCAGCATGGATTACACAAGGATGGCCGAGCTCGATCGTAAATCTGTCCTTCCCAACTGTTGGAATAATTATCACCCAGAAATTGAACCCTCAGCGTCCATCTCTGTCCTGGGACGCCTTGTTCCTCGAGTGAAAGCAATTAATCCGCCGACTATTTTCCAATGACAATGGGAGCCTCTCTTTGTACGGTAACGGAAGAAAAGTCCGAATCAATGCAGTCGCGCTCTGCCGCCATTAATAAGTGAACCCTTAGAAAAGCGGCGGTGCTCCCTTAGAAAAAAGAATCGTTAGAACTGAGAGGAACAACGAGCAAATAAAACGGGCGAATGCACGGGTTCAAGCGACCATACGACAAGACGAAGAAGGAAGAGACTGAGATATCTATGTCAATCGATAGACATTATTCAGGACATAAAAAGGTGCGAGTGGATGCTACCGGAAGCTTCGTTTTCTCACCCTGCTCCCGGATCAAGGAATTACGTTCAGAAGCCTGCTTTAAATCTTGCTTAGCTGCTTATTCTCCTCGGCCTATTACGCACGTTAATTCGGCCGTTAAACGTGTCGAGCATGAAAACGCAAATCTTTGAAAGTAGAATAAAATATCGCTCCAAACTGCTGTCGCGAGGACAATTCTCTGGAATCTTGCACATTTGTCTCGTCAAGTAAAACACCATGTTACACGTTCATTTAAATACATTTCCGTGTCGAGACCAGTGTTCCACAATATTCCCAGAAACGTGAAATACGAGCTGAGCATGTAATACTTTTACTACGCCTGGGATGATTTGCAAGCGGACGAAAGAGAAAAAAACGGGGCAGAAGCTCAGGGGATAATCTGAAAATAAATTATGCTCCCCCGCTCAGGGGTAAATACCTGTTACATGTGTGGGCGCGGAAGTGTAAGCGGTTTACATTGAGAAACGCAATGTAATTTTTCAAAACGCTTTCCTCCTTTATGAAGCGTTTGCAATTCCATCTCTTTCACGAACCCTATAAAATACTTCCTTCAATTTCTTCCTGAAGAATGGAACCGACAAGCAACATCCAGAAGGGTCGAAACCCCTTGGACCAAAAAGTGTCACCCGAACTATAAGCTATGATAGTGCGAACCTACAAGCGAAAATATGAGTCTTCGATTCCTAACTCACTGAAGACACGTGATACGTGTAATTTATTACGTGATTTGCTGCCAACGACGCCTTCGCTCCAAGAGAAATCATTGCACGATTAGAGTCCCTCCCTCTTTATTGGAAATATGATTGCGGCCTTCGAAAGACGACAAGGCCAACCGTCGAACCTTCAAATACTTTTGCATACGTTATCCTGCCTGAAGGTTGGGGTACAGGGACATCGAGCTCACCAGTAACCGATAAGAATTTATTGTTCACAGATACCTATATTACTGGATCTTTAAAAGATATTTCATGAGAATCGACATCGAAAGAACCATTATTTCTTACGAATATGAACAATAGGCTGAGAGGGTGGACTAAATCTCGATGCATACTATAAATAGCTAAGATTAAACCAGACGATTTCGTACGGGATACGCCTACGAAAGACGATTGACCCATTTGGAGATGTGCACGTGGAAAATAAAATAGCAATGCGATTGGTCGGGAGTGGCTGGCAGCTCGCCAACGAGGCCCTCACAGTATTTTACAATTAAAGTGGGAAAAATAGAGTTCCTACTCTTTCCTGTGATGATATCATCTGGGAATCATTAAGTCCCAACGGGTTCCGTTTGTACGTGGTCATGAATTTCGTCCAAATAATGCCTGGTGTGTCAGTGTTATGCCAATAATAATAAATATCCAAAATTGGTTTAGTTACATGAAAAATGGAAAGTGCAATGCGTGGTGTGGTTTGTATTCTGTTTACAATTCAAGGCTAATTACCGAAGGTAATTGACACATTTACTGCCAAATAGTACACCGAGGGCTCATTTAACAGATTCCGGATATAAAATGAACCGGCACAATTACCAATTCGCGTGACAACATACTTTCATTACACAGTCAACTTGTTCAACACATTCATAATAGACGAAATATATTTTTTTGGAAATTTGCCTAGTATTAAGTAATTGATTCGAAAGTGAACGCTGCCCTTGCAATGCCAGTAGTGTATTGTAAGCTCGATTGTCACTCGTGGTGCATCTACCCTTGCGGGTGAACTCGCGCTTCAATCTCCGCGCTAGGCTCTGCTTGCACTCCTCTCGACACACAAAAGAAAGAGCGAATAAATGTGCGGTATCACTTCGCCGACGGAAGCAGAAAACGCGCTTGCTAGCGAGAGTGAGAAGGACAATCAGCAAAGAGCTCGCTCTTTGACCTCTTGTCCTGCGCAAGGAAATCAAGATTCGTATCGATACCGAGCGAGTAGGTTTCATGTTGATGAAATCACAAACGCGACTGGTCAACAGTGTTTGTTATATGGTGAATATCATTTGTTTCATTTAATGTAACCTTCGAAATAGGAAACTCGTATTAACCGAGGAATTGTTTCGAGCATTGCCGATATTGAATTTCCAGGTCTCGGAAAATCATCCATTGAAATAATTATATATGTACGTAAACATAAAGTATCCAAAAGAGAAAGAGAGGCACATGTGATTCCTGGTACGAAGCCACTTAATCGAGATGGTAATAAGTCGAGCATTAACCACCACTGATACCATCATTCAGCCACCACTTGAAGCCCATTCATCCCATCCATGAATTAGCCCAATACGTATCGCCTCCACTTACGACCGATTGCTGCCAAACGTAAACACGGAACTTGGTGATCGCAGCACGATCTATCCCACAGTGATGAATGGCATTCTATCGGAAGTTAGGTTCTAACACTTTTCAAGTCTACCTTTGATCACACGTGGATCTCGGGATAACCGCAGCACGGCCTATCCCACAGTGATGAAAGGCATTCTACCGGAAGTCAGGTTGCGACACTTTTCAAGTCTACCTTTTCTCACGCAGATCTCGGAGATTTCGATCGGTGGTTGTCGGGTAGATCAGAGAAGTCTAAGATAGAGTGGTATTGAGCGCGATGACGGTCATTTTCATTCATCGTTATCGCGATAACACGGCGTGTGCGTCTATGTGTATGGGGTAATCGCGAGTCACGGCGGAGCGCAATATCAGGTGATACTTCAGCCGGTACCGCGGGTCAGGGCACACTGTCCGTTTTGCGCGAGACGGCCAGGACTTTCCCCGACAGCCGTCGACGGCGCCACCGCCGGTGAAAACAACCCCCGCAAGCCACCCCCCGGCTATAGAAACCGCCGCGCGCCAGGTGCGTTGCACCATCACACCCCGCGTCGATGGGAACTCATACGATCTTTCCAAGGAGTTTCACCCCTCCTGTGAATCAAGGACGAACCAATCTCAATAGGAAACCGCCTAGTAGAAAGCTAGATTTAGCAGAGTAATCTGCTAAACTTGGAACTGAACTTGAAAGAAAACTTGGAACACATAGTGAATGGCGAGGGAACACTTAAAATACACCGGCTCGAGACACGACACGAGGACTCTTGCCAACTGGAGCCACGTAATTTCAAAGAGGAAGGGCGTGCACATTTTGCGAGCTGCTGGCAAGCCTCTGACCCGGTTGTAAATTTCCTCTCTACTTCTGGAACCGGCAGCACTCTACGCTTCCGACTCTTCTTTGACTTTGGATTGGTCACCAGGTTTTTCACCCGGAACATTCAGGCGAACCAACGCTCCGTCCTGGCAACTGGTCCAAGTAGTCTGGGCACGCCACCACATTGCGCGGAACCCTTTCAGCATTCAGTTCTTTTGTATTCTTCGCGAAATTGTAGCTAATAAAGCTAATAAAGCCTTCTTAGAAAAGAACTCGAAGGAACCCTGTAAAAATATCAACGGCAATCGAATACCAATTGTCTAGCGTGCAGTACAGCAAATTAACCACTCAAACGAACGCTCTATCATTGAACGAGGTGCAAATTAATTTTTCACGAAGATCCACACTCGCAGTTTGATGATTACAATGTTCATGTGTGCCAAAGTCAATGGTTGATTCGAATAGGTGTGCATCATGTGATATCGTTCTCCGGGGAAATTCAGATGTGGTTGGTAACGACGAGAACCTGATGATGATGGTGACCGTCGTGCATACATAACATACATCGACAATGATCACTGATTTCTACCATAAATCTTTAAATTCCACAGATAATATAGAATTTAGCAAGAAAAATAGTTACACAGACTTAACTGCATCGATTCATTGATAATAATTGAATTTCGTTTTTCGAGAATCTCTAATACCAAGATTCAAGCGATATGGCTGACCATATATTGACTTATACTACTTGCGCGCTGTCATCGTATTACGAAGCGGACTTAATGAGCCTTCTTCGCATAATATCCAATTGATATATTAACCTATTTTACCACAATTGTTTGCAATTAAAAGTTATGTATGTCAGCCTTTTGCCGAGACAATAACATTAAATGCAAAATTTTTCGTAGGAATGGCAAAGTTTCGTTCGCAGATACTCAGAGGCATTTTTTTTATTGATTTCGAAGGTTACCACCGGATCGAATATAGGAGGAGACTAAAGAGGCACGAGAACTATCAGTAGATATGTGAATATGAGTCGTGGAAGGTCATGCGACCACGAGTGACTGATTCACTCCTGTCGCCCAGTTTGTGTCACAAAGTGAAAGCCATTTACACCGTGGTTGCAGTTTATTGCCGCAGTGCTCCCGAGAGAGTTATCTTTCCGCAGAGCCTCATAAACTTCTTCTTAGACAACCCAGGCAACATTTCTCTCCTCTCCACTTCAGCACAGTGCTATCCAGACTTTAGAAAGTTTTTCATCTGCCATTGGCGGTTCCCTCTACTGCAATTTCGGCATCGGGCTTCGATGGTTAGTACTGCGCAGCGGCAGACAAGTAAACCGGCAAGGCGTATGGATTTCCAGATATTCTTGTATTCATTGCCGGAGCTCGAGCGTTTCTACTCTCTCCGAGATATCGTACTAATGGCCTAGTAAAACGTATGCGTCGCCGGTTGCAAGACGTTCCATTGAAATTGAATCTTTCGGCACCTCGACCCGCTTTCTCAACACGTCCATTTGATATTCAGCCGCGCTTTAAGATGCGAAGGCGTCGCGCTACGTCAACTCTCTATTAAAATCTGCGTAGGTAGATTGCGGAAGCATCAATTTACATTTTATTTCTTCCTAAGTAGAAATAACAGTGTCACTATTAGCATCTTCTTTGTCTTCTTGATTTCCTCGGAATCCTTTTGCATGCCCACGCTCGTGTTTGACAAATAACTGCAGTATCACCGTTCATTAGCGAGTCCTTAACGAAGATAAAAATCCAATAGTAAGGATATCCCGAGACAAACTTGAAACCAGCCAAAATTTAGGAACTGGAGTATGAGGCCTTGACAGTCGTTGGGCATTAAAGATCAAGTAGCGGGAGTGGATGTTAATGGTGCTTAAGCAAGCGGGATGAAAGTTTGAAGGGTGTCTCATGTGGGAGTAGAGAAGACTTGCAGGTAATGCAGTGGTCCTACGTTTAGCCTCGTAATCATTGGCAAAGTCAACGCCAGACCGCTTGTAACGGAATGAGGGTCACACGTGCATAATCGATGCGTCAGTCCACGCAGCCACCCCTTTCCAACACTTGGCTATAACGTACAACCACGTGCTACTACCACCACCACCACCCCTGCTATGCCTGACCTTGTCAACTGGGCTTGAAAAACGCCCGCCGAGGAGGCGCTTCCAAAAGCGCATGCACCCCACCAATCCACCGAGTCTCACCCTTTTCCCTCTCGGAAACTTCGTGCCTTCCTCTCTCCGTTTCGCTTTATCCCTTGCGAGCAGAGCCTCGACGGCCAAGCATGCGAACCACTGATTGAGATTGATCGTGCAACCCTTGCGTGCACCGTGAAAGCTGTTCCAGGTCTTCCATATTTTTTGAGAATCGCTTTCCCGAATACCTCCGAGAAATATCTGGTTTAAAGAAATATCTGATATTGAAGATCAGAATAACGGTGAGGACTGCAATGTTATTCTTAACTTAAAATAGCTTTGGTGTATGTAATTATACGATGATGTATGTCTTAATAGTATAATACCTGAAGTTACGTAAGTCGCATTAGTCTGGAGTGTGTTTGAATACTTGAATCAGCAAGATCTGTATCGATTTGGTAGTGCAGCATGTGATCTTATTGCTAAATGGTATTTACGTAAACGTAACCGCTGAATTCTTCAGAAGATATCCTTGGGTTATACCGACACAGGGTGAAAAGCTCCCTTATCTTGCTCATCGATATCTGCCTGCAATTCACGACCAATGGTAACATCGTCAGATGTTAAATAATAAATTTCTAGTACCTTCGTTCGTTAGTATTGAAAATATTAAATCTAACTTATCTACTGTAGAAAAGCCATTGAGTATTTCGCAAGTTCTCTCTTCATTTTCATTTTGTTTGAGACTAACATTCATTTCATCTCGAAGGATAAAATGAAATCTATGTCGATTTTTATTAAAGTCCATCTCAATTTGCATCGTGAGGATCTATAGGAACTCTTATAATCACAATTTTCATGTTTGGATTCGCAGTGTCATGAAACATTTTTCTTAATATCCACACATTCAGTTTAGAGTACAGTTATCAATCCTTAATTTGGATATTGCCTTGAAGAGCTAACAATAAGACTAGATCATGCCCCATTGACCTATACCGTAACGAATGGAGCTTAAACTTCTAAAAATAAGGAGTATTTACCTTCGAGATAAGTTTGGTTTTGTTCGCATCTCTCTCGCCTTCCATTACAGAATCGACTGCTATCTTCTTAACTGACAGTTTCGTTGCAAGCTTAACAGTCCACTCAGAGGTACAAAGATAAATCCATCGAGTTGCCTCCACTTAAATGAAGGAAGATTTCTCTAATTTCACGACAAATTATTTCCTTAAAGTGGAAGCTGAATCGGAAAGTCTGTCTCTGCAATGCCGGTGGGAAATAGTGGCCGATGTAACATCTAATTTAATGATCCGATCTGTGACTTGCAAATCACTCGTTCGAATGGGAATCCGGTATTCGCTGGCATGTTCGTGACTGTACAACTTGCTGTTATGCGACTACGGAACGACGTTAATTCTAAATGGGTCTGTGGGCATAATTTGGGTCACGACCTCAGCCACTAGCAAGGCATGTAGCAGAGTGGCAGTTTGTGATTCTTCCGTTAAATTCACCCGGAGCCACCATTTGCTTGCCGGAAATACAGATGCCGTCGTGCAATGTACTCAACCAATTATGCTGCACTATGCGTGTTGCACATTTCTACACTCTTTTCTCTATTTCTCTTGACATTATACATATTCTGGAGGCGCGTTGAACAAAAACATAATGACTAATAATAATGCTGTTGTTATTGTTCATCTAGATGGAGTATATTAGTTTGACGATAGCATTAAAGAAAATTCAAGAGTCCCATGGTGCTAACGAGTCTCCAACCAATATGATCAAACAATAATTGCTTTAGTTTACTAGAGCATCGGCTCCAGAATATCTGGGTCACGACCTCGTTAACCCAGTCGCAGATTCAGTTAACCCACTCGATCGACCGGCAGATATTCTATTCTTTTTGCATTCATATCGGACTCTTTTCCCCTCGAGCAGAACAATGCGCTATAAAAAATTCACTCCAGTGCCACCTTAGTTAGCTCCTCCATTTTTCCACGATCAATAGTTGATTTCCTATAAGTAACACCCGGAAGTTAGATTTTATTGTAATAAAATTCTTCGTTATCACACGTCTTCTAGTCGAGGAAATTTCAATTGACACTGGATTCTGCAGTAGTCAGGATGCAACGGGTGGCCATTGTGTGCGAATAGTCAAGTAACAAACAATGGGATCAGCCTGAATCAACTTCGTCTGACTCGATTAACCGCCGGGCGTTTTCCTGAATGGACAACACGCTGGTTGACGAGAGCAAGTTTACCCCGTCGGATTAAGGCGTGTTAACACATGATCTGTATTTATGCTCTCGCACGTGTGTTGATTCTCTTCCGTCGCGTTTAATATGCCATGACGCACTTAACCAAGGATTGAAAATAACCGTCTGAAAAGGTAATTTTAAAAAAGTGTTCATAGCATATTAAAATGAACGTGTCTAATAGTTATAACAGGAGCAATAAAATAGTGGTATGGCATTATAAATTGTGAATCTAACAGTCGAAGTGTGAAATTTCCAAGTGCCATCGACTAGGTACGTTACAGTTTAGTATCTGAAATAAATTCAGTTAAGATCTGTCATTCGATGGCTCCGGCAGTTAGTAATTAACTCAAGCAGTTACCAATTTTCTATCGGAAAGCCTCCGTCCTCGAAATTCTCGACAACTCTGATCGAGTTAATAGGGCTTCATCGCGTCAGTATAGACCGCACACGTCGATCATGATTTCGTGATAATTCCTCGACATAAATATCCTGCTTTCACCGATCAAATGAAATCTAACATCGTAACAAATTTGACGGTGAAAATGTTAGTTTCGCGAACTCAGTTGGCACTTGGTTTCTTTCAATGTGATATTTCACTGCGACGACAGCGTTTGTCACACGCGCTGTCAACTTCTCGGGAACCAGTTACCTTTCAACTATATTGACGCGAACTTTTTTCAGAAAATATCCAGGATCGTCAACACGCTGGCAAATTACAAACTTATTGCGAGAGCCAGCTGGGATTTATCTGGAAACCTTTGTGCCCTGACCTCTCTACCGCGCCCGTAAACAGCTTTGAGTGTCGGCAACGAAAATTATAATTCTCAGTGACGCAACCTCTGCAAATGTGGGGCGCAAACTGCAAACAGGTATCCACGATACAATGGAAATAAGCAAAGTTTTTCTTGAAATATCGTGAAAGTAATGAAAGCCCCTGGCCGTTAGTTACTTTAGTATGTACGGTGGAGCGAAAACTATTCTGATTAATTATAGTGCTTAAAGCATCAACGGATCAAAACATCCCGGTAATGAGTAACGGCCAACTGTATCAACTGCGGAACTAGGGTCTGCCGAGATTAATACCACCATTAATAATTCCTCTCATTATGAAAGCACAGTCCCGTCTCCATATTCCAGTGAGATAACGCAAATGTTGTATTACTCCAACTATCCTAATTCCGTTATTCGCCCCGGTGCGGTGGTTCTCAACAAGAACATCCGTTTAACTTAGGGAATCTTTAAACGTCGTATCACCAGACCTAGTTTTTCCTCTGACAGTTGCGATCGAAGAATGCGGGTTACTGGATGATCTTGGGTTAGTGATCGACGTATTCATATACCATAAATTCCACCTACCGGCTGATAACTCAAGAGAAGGGGAGTAGAGTTGGGGGAAAAGGACAGTGAAACGGGTATAACACAGAGGGGAGCGGAGCACAATGACTCGGGGTGCGTGGCCTAGATTCCCGGAGACAGCCTCACTGATTCTCTGTGGCCGTGGCTCTGCTGTGTGCGATGCAAAAGCTCGAAAGATGTTAAGAGAGCCTGCTGTGTAGTCGACGCAGGAGAGCGCTCGATGCTACCGCGATGCACCGATGCACCCGCGCACACAGAGTGCCTCACTTCACCTCGCTTCTGCCCTTCGAAATAATTCACCGGCAACTTCTTTCCCACCTATTACCATCTTTATCATAATCCGAACCCTGCCGTTCTCCTTTTTTCCCTTCCACTGCTCTCTCTCTAGCATCGAGAGCAGCGAATCAATTTCAACACTCACCCGCTCACTTTTTCTGGTAAATCGGAACTGGGTTAATGCCGTCTCGTTCTGCAGCGCTCCCAGCATATCGTGGATATAAACGTCGCGCTACAATCGAATCTAATTAAGTGACGAGTGAATGTACTCCTGGGCTTCGTGGTCATCGATTAAATTAAGATAAATTCGAATTTGAATCTTAGCGCAGTCATCGTTCATAAGCACACAAAGAAACCGGTCGGAAATCTGTGACCCTGTTTGCGTACCTTCCCCGCCGCACAGTGTCGAGTGCAGTCGCATTGATTCTGGAAGGCAAGGGCATCACCTGTATTACACATCAGCCTATTGAAAAACTTACAGCTGCAAAAACGAGGCCGATGTGAGAACGCGCACTCTCTTGATAGCCTTGATACTGGTGTCTTGGATTTCCTATGTATTGCGGGTAAAATGGTGTGTAAAGGAGAGGGAAAGACAGTGGGTGTCAAGTATTAGTAGGCTCCGAGGAACAATGGGAGCAACCTAAGGCTGAAACTGTTGCCATGGAGAAAGGAGGCTGAGTAAATACAGAATTATATCACCACGCACTAACTAATATGTGAGAGCATATGCTGTGGGAGCCGGTAAGCTTATGCTCGACGCAAAGCTTCGACATGTACTATGTAACCGAAAGCCTGAATTACGCCGGTGCCCGAAATACGGTGCGAATAGCTAAACCAGGAAGTGCGATTAATTATGAAAGAGCGCGATTCCCTTTGATATGGGAGGAACACCCACGGTTTAATAACACAGGGCAATAGTGGTTCGAATATCATGGAGAAGGATAGAATGAAGAAAATGACATGGCAGTTTCTTTAAAAGGTATTTATTAACTGTTCTACCCGCTTACGTACACCTTTAAATCTTCTAATGATATATGCATTTGTCTCTATATTCATGCCTCTGCGCGTATAATATTTATTTATAATTTTATATATTTAGAGATTTTTCTCTTGTACATACACGTAACACACGTAGTTGTAATGGGAGATGCGCGACTCCGAGTATTCCCATGCGCAATCGTAATCTCATTCTTCCACCTAAGCTTCGAGAGTGAGAACGCAGAGGGATCACTGTTCCCGATTAGTAACCAATTATCCGCTAATTACAATTGATACACAGCTAACGTTAACTGCCAAAGTGACACGTGTCCCCGTGCACTATTGTCCCTTGAATTGGAGTTTCCTGGGAATTTCACGCGTCGCTCCGAGCATCGATGTCTTTTGTGTCGAGGCTCGGTTTTAATCCGTCCACTCTATCGACGGCGGACAACAATGCCGTTAACAAAATCGATTTTTCGATATACACCTACGTAATCCTACTTTTCACCGGCGAATGGCGATAGATTTTCTTCGTGACGACCGATTGCGCTTTACCGAAGCTTTTGGACAGGTTTGTAGCACATCGTCCGAGAAATTCTGCTGCTAATACACATTGACTCGATTTTCGACACTCAGTAGTCTAAGACAATATTTCTCGAATTCACCATGGAGATCTAGGCTTAGACTTGAGTTACAAGCTTGCCATTATTTACATAGGTTGACTCGAGGCGCTCCTCGAGGCTGATGAGAAAAATCAGTCGATCATGATTCGTATTCCGTCGGCCTTACACTAATGATTGTTCAGCAGTACTCCCATCTCATTGGATACTCCGATCCACGGTACACGCAATAACATTTCCCTATTGTTTATCTTACGCTGTGTGAGGGTGATCGAATACAGCAATAGTAATCAGCGAACGAGCGACTGGTGCATGACTCCAATTTCCATTCACTTGTCAAATTGAACGAGGTTCATTGCATTCCAAAAACCCAGCTAAAAGTAACTTCCTTGATTGTACAGTTGTACAGCGTTCTCGGCAATTTGCCGCGGCAGTTCCAGAACTTACGGAACTTCCACACCCAAGACAAATCAGACCGACCTCGAGCTTGAATCTCCGAATGAAGAAAGGTCAAGTATAAATTAGGCATTGCTCATGAAAATGAATCATCGTCTCGCCTCCATTGGAAACTTATCAAGATGATATTGGAAATCGTGACGAGTCTTTCGGCGAGCTTGGGAAACAGTCATTACGATACTAATTAATTTATTGCTATAGACAAATGGTATAATTACAGATTTTCTGAATTCTCACCCAATGGAAAAGATATCCTTCGATGCTCATGATAATCGAATGACGAGTCACTTTGATTTGACGGAATGCAAGTGGAAGAATGACAGGAGAGTGGCAGGGGACATTTATACATGAGGCTGTGTTAATCGCGACACTTAATTAAGTCAGATGGTATGGATTTCTTTATATACAGTGTGACATGTGAATACAACGACATCTTAATTTTAAATTAGATTTACAACTCCTTTGATTGTATCCGATTGAGAATAGCCATATGTACAAGTCGCAGTCTACATATCAAGCCCCTCGCACATCCCAATTCCTGTCACGCTCACTTTTTTTTCAGTGAGCTTAAGTCAATCATTTAGTCTTTTTCGTTTAGCATTTAATTACATACATATGATACACGTCACTTAATCCTCGTTATAGGAGTAAATTATGTTTCGGTCGCCTTTGTGAGTTTGTAGAGAGTCTGCCGTATGCCGAACCGCATCCACTGAAAGTACGTTCAACTCGAATTACTAACATCTCGAAGTACTTGAAGTTCACCATGCCCGTAGACGAGCAAGAAGTTCGACATTGTATTTCAATTAAATATAATAGATTAGCTAGTTATCAAGGGAAATTTTCATCCGTTCGCGATACTCCAAGTTTCAGAAGTTGTTCTTGTGTTCGTTATTTTCATGCTAGTACTGTTACCCAAGTATTCGTTGCATGGCTTCACCTATAACATGCCATGGCAACACGAACTCCTCGGAAAGTCTAAGCGTTATCCTTTATGAAAGCGGTATTCTTTATGCAAACTGTTAAAGTAGCAGTGCACCGGCCAGCTGCTGGCAGCTGCTTTCGAGCGGTTGCTCCAAGTTTTCCGGAAACAGAAAATGTAACACTTTTGCGTAGGTGGTGGTACATTATAAAAGCAAGACCTGTAAATCTTGACGCGTTCACATACTTAAATACCGGAATGCATGCATGTACCCTGAGCTTTTGAATATTTCAAATTGAATCGAGGACGTTAGATTGAAGGCTGGACTGATCGAGAGAGATAAACTTAAATTACTTTACACGATGTTCATGTAGCTAACCAGCCTGAATTCATTAACGAGGAAATTCGCCATCCAACGTAATTGTGTCAGCGTGTTACGAGCGTCTCTGCATCGGTACAAGCGGATGCTCCTTTCCTATATGCGAATCACGCATCAGGGATTGTAGTGGATTGTGCGTACCCCTGGAACGTGAAGTCTCCTCATGTCGTCGACAATACGTGCCAACGAAGTGAATCCAGCGTCTTTTACTAAACAACTCTCCCTCGTTACACAACCCTGTCAGTCACTCTCTTTGACGCAACCAAGCCACTCAGTACCAAGCAGATAATGTGATCTCTTCACTACTTTTACGATCGTCTACTCACTTTTTCCCTGGCAACGGCGATAAAAAAATAGCAACAACTCAGTGCACTTTCGAGAGATAGGAAGGCAATGAAGAAATCCAATTTTTTAATCAAGCTACTTCAGAAAAACATCAAGGCTTCCTAATATTTTGTGTCGCTACCGTTAGAATTAAATAAACCCCGGTTTCATCAGCTGTATGAATAGCTCGCTGATTCGGCGGGCAGCCGGTACTTTTGAAGTAATATTTGCGGAAAACCTGTTATCTACGGTAGTTTAATCCAATGCAGTTGCAATGATGCATCAGGAATTACAGACTTAATAAAACGCTGCAAGAGAACTAGATCGATAATTGACATCTCACCGGAAGTCGAAACTCTCGTTGCAGTGTTGATATTGCCACTACTATGATTTACCGTCCCTGAAGCATTTTTTTTCACAACCATCAGGGTTAGCCTTTTCGTAATGAGCTTCTCACTCGTCCGAAGTTCAGTCTTAAGGGCTGGCCATATGAAAAAGACCGGAACAGAATCGGCCGGAATATAAACAAGAACCATAAGCCTTGAGCTGTATAAAATAGTTCACTTCGTACAAATTTCTCCTCCCCTGGGCTGATAATAAAAATACACTTGAAGCACAATTAATTGAGTAGGAGTTTGTTTATGTGCTCAATTTACTAAATTTTGAAGGTGTGCTTCGGCATTCGGACTGTATGTGTCATAGTTTTATATAGAAGATTTCTTTTGATATACATAATGTATATCGCAAATCAATGGGCCTACGTCATTCAAATACAAGCCTCAATGTGGACATTTGTCATTTCGCTGGCCCTCAGTTGATTATTAACGTGAAGCTCCGAGGAAGCGTTGCTATGCACGAGATCTTGCTTCCTGTGCACCTGCCTCAAATCCCGAACTGGTCCAAAAGCAGCGCAACAACTCTCCAACGTCTTCTTGAAAGCTCCACGGAATTCACGGTTGAAGTAAGCGTAGATCAATGGATTCAGAGCGCTGTTGAAGTAACCAACCCAGAATACCACTGCCACCACCATGTCACTGCTTTCGCAAGAATCACAGAGAGACGTGATGATATACCTGTAACAGAAACATTGATTGTTCGAACAAGTTTCGATACAATATTCGACACAATATTCATAGTAATGCAACCCTTATTATAAAAACAATGATACTGCAGCATGAATATCCGATGGCCAATAATATTATAATTTAGTTCACAAAAGATATTGTAACCCGAAACAATACAAAATATGAAAAATTATAATGAACGAGTAAGATATAATAAATTTTCATTATTTGTATGAAAATCGAGACTATATTCCTGTAGCTGAATAATTCACCTAGAATTTCTAGTGAATTCTGGAGTAATTTCATATAAAGTTCAGGTAAAGCCTGGTCAGCGATGTGTCCAACGCATTTGCTGTACGTGTATTAGTCGCGGTGAATGAAGAATGTTCGTCGAATTTAATTTATTTGTCGACAGATGCCAAAAACATTTTAGGGGTGTACGTCGGTCGGAGAGTATATAGATCCTTCGGCCAAGAGGCGTGGCCCCACTGTTTACTTATAATTAACTCATGCCTTGCACGAGTACATCGAACAAACTTTATGCAAATTTACATTTTACTCAACTATACGTTGGAACTAAACAGATGCATTTGAAACTAACCGAATCCCTTTCAAGAAGACACCACATAGCTTTCACTGTTCGTCCGTGCCAAGATCGAGCTTTACAAAAGTCATTCTGTGTTTTCTTGTTTTATGCTTTATTTATTCAGGGAAGAGGTCGAAGCCGTGTTTACAACCAACTGCAACCTTTAAACCCCTTGAACTTGCTGGACGGAAGCCTTCGAACGTCGCACATAAATCGAGCTGGCAGCTGATGCTATAAATATCGTATAAGCTACTTAGACATGTATGAGAAGTACGTTACGACGAATGCAGAATTTCCAAGTTTTGTTGGAACGGCTCGGCCGACCTACATATGCCAGGTTTTAAATTGCTCCCATTGTCAATGGACAAATGTATCGAATGCTTTCGAATATTGATACTTTCAAGCACCGATCTCTTTGCGATCTTATACATCGTATTATTCCTCTCAGGTACCCCCACTGGCCGAATTGTTTCGCAGGACCTCTCAACGCTCGAACGTCCGCGGTGACGGTGGTGCGACATTATCGGGAGTCGATTCCATGAAGAAAAGCTTCCTGGATATCCGTGATAAGGCAACGCACTTTCCCTCCACCTTCTGGTGTTCTCATCACATTTGCAAAGTCAACTCGATGTAGTGAGTGGAAACCCTCTTTGGAACGAGAATCCGGCAATCCGTTCATCTCGCACGTGTACCCAGGTCCAGATCTGTGCCTGATTAAATGGAGGATCCGTGCAGCATCCATCACTCGGTACTCGCGATCACACCGCGTATTTTTTTCTGCTTTCCAACGAGAAAGTTGGAGCTTCGCCACTGGCCTGATTTGATCGTGCGCGCCCAGCAGGTTTTGACTGATTGTGGATGAGAGTGATGAGCGACTGTGAGGGCTTTGCCGTCCGCACAACACTGTCATAGAGTTTCGGCTCAGCTCTTTAAGTGACAAGTTCCACATTAATTACCGGGCATTCCAGCCTTCCACTGCCCACAAAGGCTGGGACCACGTTGCAATTTTAATTAACGAGGAACGCGCAAAAGAGAAATTTCGTTTAACCGTTTGTGAAACAGATTAATCTTCACCCCTACTGATTCTAATTTCAATACGTATGACAGACTTCATTCGAAAATATGCGCGCAAGAGAAATTAAACTTTACAATGCAATTTTCATTCCTGTCGCTGAAGCAGAATTGCAATCCTATCTGTGCAGGAAAACAACAAATTTACAAAGTACTCATTTTCCAGAAAGCGTCCTACCATTAAAGGGAATAAACGACAACTACCCTTTGCATTCGAAGTGAAATCCTTCCAGCATTGATCAAATTACAGTAATTTGGTATCAGAGTATTCCAGCACACTAATTAACTTAAATATGCCAAGTAAATCCTTATT
Organism: Ectemnius cavifrons; assembly: GCA_964023945.1. Taxonomy (NCBI): domain Eukaryota; kingdom Metazoa; phylum Arthropoda; class Insecta; order Hymenoptera; family Crabronidae; genus Ectemnius; species Ectemnius cavifrons. The sequence goes on from OZ030375.1 coordinate 1,419,052, forward strand.
AATTGCGCGCTCCCTTCGCAACGAATGAACATTTCCCACAGAAGTATGTTCTAGAATTGTCCAATAGCGCGAGGGCTTCAGAGTCCCTATATTCCATAAAGTTTATTACCTCGACATTAACTAGAATAGAGAAATGACTTCCTTATCGGCAGTATTAATTTCCTGGATTAACTATAAAATTATTTCACACCTTGATCAATCATAATAGCACAGTATTGAATAAAATATTCCAGTATAATATATACGTTCAACTATGGTCAAGGAAAAGATGGTCAGGAAAGATAGCCGAGAAGTATCCTAAAGGATAGAACGATTCGTCGGTTAGACGTAGACAAAATGGCAGTGCCTAGGCACCCCCGCCAGAATGCAAGGACTATGCAAAGCAATCGAAGAACTCCGGAGAACGAAGGAAGATAAATCGAGAATCCTTCGAAGCCGGAAATCGATAGCCGTTCCTCGATCAGATAATACTGAGGCAAAGGATCTAATAAAATGAACCGAAGAAAACAGACGGTCCATCCGATACTAACCTTCTTGCTATCTCCGAGCGACGAGGAAATGTTATACAGATAGAAAATACAGAAAATTGATATATTCCGTTTGATATTGCTTTGGCAGTGCGTATCAAGGGAGACCAAAGAAATTCGAGATTCCAGCAGAAATTCTGTCCAAGTTGAAACTAGAATTTCGAGTTTACTGACGAGTAGGAACGGGATGGGAACTGAAAGAGGCAGCTGCGCGCAAGGGGCCGTGGGCTCGACCGATCGATCTCCCTGGAACGCGGACAACTTGGAAATTGTATGGTGTAACTGTCCTTCACTGGTCCCTGATAATGGAGGATGCTTCCTTCCCGCGGGAGAATACGTTGTTCACTGTATGGCAAAGATGCGCCAGCCTCGTTATCTACCAATCGCCAGCATTTCGATTGTCGTCGGATAGAGTGCAGATAGCTGTACTATTCCGCAAGGGAACTTTACGCAAAACGAAACAATCCAAGCCTCTGTTCATATGTTCGATAAGGTATTGAATGGTATTGACTTATCAGTCACATAATGGCGCGCTCCGCTCACGACTAGAAACTCGCGATCATAGTAACCTAACCCTAGCACAAGGATCGAATCGGGGTTCTATTATCGTTTGAGACCACGTTCCTAGCACGAACTGGTTGTTGAAGAAAGCACAGGATTCAGAGACAGAGGCGACCGAGGATCAGTGGTAATCCAACGATACCCAGTAGAGTACAACATACTTTCGAGAGCTGAAAGTCGACGGTAGTATCGTTCTCATTGAATCAAAATGGCATGAACGACTCGAGGCAAGAGGAAGTCAGGATTCTTGCGGGAGTGTCGAGCAACGGGAGTAAAAAAAAACTTAATAAACCGAAATGTACACGAACGGGCAGCCACGTGAGTGTGCCATATTCCCATCGACCCAGTTCCCCGGCGTTTTCCTCCCGTCGGAGAACTTCCTTTGAACGCTTTACCCTCTTCATTCCATCTTCCCCAATCCGCCGCTACAAGCTTCTCCCTGCCAGTTCGTCTCTTTCTCCATCTCTTTCTCTCTTTCGATTACTCGACGGCTCAACAAATTATTTTGTTTGAAGGCTTCGTCTCACGAATACCAACACAGAGAATACCAGCGAGGAGGACAACATGTGATGAAGTGTAAGTATGTGAAAGCCTGGCTGCGGCGAGCCAACACCCCACGCGTACACCTTCGTGAATACCGGTGACGAATAAATCTCCCTCTCGTTGGCGTTGCCCAAAGCCCCGAGCGGAAGAGACGCACGAGGAAAGTCCGCGTAGTCTTCCAAGGTGAAATACCGGAGGGAAAGTGCGAGCAAGCTCGCTGAAAGAAAAGAGCAGGCGAATTTGGGACGATGGTTCCCTTGACAGGTCTACTTTTCTCTTCGAGAGCTTTTACATAGCAGCGCCGGCGAAAGGAACGGCTCCACTTAAGTGTAATTCTTCTTGAATTACTCGATTATTGGATAGCATTAATTATCGCTTTTTTCTCACCTTCGAACTGAACTCGAGCACTCTTCCTCTTTACTTACCCATCGCGCACTACCAAAATAATGGGCTGATTTATTCGATCCTAGAAAAATCCGGAAATGCAAGCGACAGTAGTACCTTTCTCTCTCTTCTTTTACTTTCTCTTACTTTTAAAGAAATGATCTTCCAGAAATGTCTTGCAGCACGTGCAGTCGACGTCAAATCGACAAAAATAAAATCACGACGATGCCAAGAGGAAACTTGAAGGACTGAACGTGGAAAGTGCAGAATGAAGAAACGGCCATCTGCCGAGGATCTGTCTCGCGAGAAAGGATCGAATACATCGGGGAAATCAATGGTTTCTCTGAAAAAACACTTCTCTTCCTTATCGTCATATATATCCTCCCGGAATCATGGCGTCGAATTTGCAACTAGCGACTCTCTGGTGAATTGAGATTCTCTGGTTGCAGTGTTATGGAGCATACTTCAATCAGAATAAACAAAAACTGCCGATAGAAGTATACCAGCGAATTGCAATTACTTGCGTCCAATTCTAGGATCCAATAGATTGACAATAACATTGCAGGAGTACCGCTTCTCCGTAACAGTTCTCGTTCCTGGCTGCAATCTTTTTACTTGGAAGCTGCAATCTGTACTGATTAACTGTTTCCGATAAACGTTTGCTAGGAATCAGAGACAACGGACATTAAGAAGTCTCGTGGCAACTAAGCTTAATCGGTCCTTTATAAGCATCGATCATTAGTAGGAGGAGATAGCAGTAGGTAAAAATAAGCAAGCTACCTGGAAGTATAAGAATCGAATGACAAACTTCGAAGGAATAACATTAATAATAGAGGCAGCGTTAAAAATAAGTCCATTAGGAAAGAAAGTCGCGGGGGAAGACTGGTAAATGATACTGGTGTTATACACACAACAGCTGATAAGCCGGGGCGCATTAATTCCTAATGAAATTACGGGGGAGTTTCACGTAATTATCTGGTATAGATGAATCTCGTTAACGCGATCTCTGAGGCCACGTGCTTTTGCGTGTTGCATCGACATAATTTAGCATTTTTAATTAGTCCGTCTCCACCAGATCCCCGATATTTACCAAGAGCATCAATTAGTGCAAATTTCACACTAGCACGCGGGCTTATAGCGGACTATTGTCTTGGTTAATCGGGAACGCACAGGTTGGTGGCAGAGGCAATTATCGAATTACGACTTAGCAGGTTCACCGGGGCAGATAGGAAGCACAAGGTTGGATGGGCAGGTACTTATCGAAGGAGATGGCGCTCGGTGATGCAAGGAAGCTTCATCCCAGACCATCTTATGCGGACCGTCACTCCATCGCCCGGGTATCGATAGGATTAACCCCGTGACCCGTTCGCATAACTGGCGAGCTGCTGGGTCCTAAGATGCCCTACTGGATCTCTGAGCGGAAGCCAATCGAGCCGGACACCCGACGCAATCACACGATATACTCATCCATGTTTCGACCAATATACTATATCTTAACTGCGGAACATCAGGCGACAAGCGAAATGAATCGATAGGAGAGATTTTGGCTCAGCCAGCAGAATCTTTTTTTAGTCGAAAATCGAAATATTGGAAAAGCATTCCTTTAGAAATCCGAAATTTTTAGCTGTTATTCGAGGTCTCATATGTTGCGACCTAATTCAATACCTTCTTCGAGTGGTGTTACAATGAGGATTTCATGAACTCACTGGCATACTAATATATATTTGAAACACCTCGTCTATCAATTCCTTGGTCAATGGATATTGCCTTAGGCGTTGCGCCACAGCCGTAGCCAGTTAGACACGATTGATATCTACCAAGCGAGTGCTATCGGTGAAACTGGAAGGCGGATGTACCAACGGTTACACACGAACGAGCAAAGAAGTATGGGAGTATGGGAATGTGATGTTGCGGATCGAAAGGAACGCCCCAGGTTCCCTCGAGGCTGAACCCGAGCTAACAACGGATTTTGCACGGAAGACTCTGGCGAACAGAACAACCCTCCCACTGGAGGATACCCTCTGCCAACCTTCCCAATTAAAGAAACTTCTTTAATTCTATCGACACTGTTCGTTAACGTAATCAAATCGTCTTTTTCAAAGTGCCACTCGCTATTTGTTCGAATCCCACTTCTTCTTTCCGAGACTTCGATTCTTACATCCTCCACAGAGACCCAGATTTCTTTCTCCACGGAAAGTTAGAGCGAGATCTCTTTACCTGAGTCTTATTAGATGATTCTCATAAGAGTCATACAGTACGATTGATTTCCCACAAATGAATGCCTTCGAGCCTTTGAGAATGATTAAAAAAATGTGGTCTATTCAGATGGTTAGCTGACTGTTGTCCTAGGAACTAACGCACGAGTAAACGAAAGAAAATGAGAAAGTGCAGAATACATTTGTCAAATTTGAAATGACGCTTCAGTAGATGACTAGGATGCCAGGAGCAGAGTGAGGAACCGTGACTGTGCTTCGTTGGTATGCATCCAGTAGAAATCATGGCTGACAGCGGGAGAAGTGATTACCGTTGTGTTTCGAATTCTGCGTACATCCCGCTGCGCATAGCTCTTTCAGTCAACGACACCACTCGGGGCAGAATCGCGTCCCCGTTTCATGACAGGTGATGCGAGCCGGCTTTGATACGGACCGACAAGTCGAGTTGGCAGAAACAGAAGAGACTTGATCCGGAGGCAAGGCTTATGTACAACTCTTATTTCTTTGCAATATTCGGAGGAATGGTGAATGGAAGTGAAAGAGATGAGGTATAGAAATTGATTTTCCTCATCTATTCACTAGAAGGTCCGGAGCCAATAGGTCTCATTGCTTTTTCAATGAGGAGGCGATAGTCTTGACCTTACCGGCTTTCTGATTGCATCGCCGCGCCGAGCTCTTAAGTATTTCAGTGCAGGGAATGCAGGATGAAGACCGATATCTGGAACGTCGTGGCTGCGCGCGAGTTATCGAGCACTCTCGTCCGGCTATCGAAACTTTACCTCTCTCTGGCCTCTATCCTCCTTCTGTACCGCGGAGGACCTACTTCTCTTCTGCACTCATTTCCGGAATTCTTGGTGGCACCTTCGATAGTCTACTTCAAGATTCCTGGTAGTGCGAGGTGCTGCCGAGGGCCTTAATAGCCTACTGGTTGATTAATTAATTAATGAGCCACTCGCGTTACTTTTTGGACTTGGTCCAAATGCCGGATTTCCACTTAAGATTCTATCGAGCCTAGCACCCAGCTACTTACTTTGAAATATCATTTAAAATAATTGGTTAGAATACTTAGAATATCATGCATAATGATAATCCAAGATAGTCATGTGAAATCACTTTCTATGGAATTAATCACAAATGGAATACTCGTACAAAGTTGTTTTTTATTTAGAGCATTATTTCGTTATTCGATAGCTCTTATACGCGAAATAGTATAGTATTGATTTGACCTACCACATTCTGATGCAAAGGAAAAGAATCAGGCATGCCATGTACTGTCTTATTCGATTTTTTATAGTAGTGTAAGATTTTGGATATTTGACTCTACCGTACAATCATGGAACTACTTGTATCATAAAAAAAGTCACAAACGAAATCTCGTAAACTTGGCGGACTATTTGTAAAGTAAATGGTGCTTTTATTTTTGTTACTTTCTTACAAAAGAAACTCGAAACAGTCAAATAAAAGGACTTAATGTAGGGCTGAGCAAATATGTACACCAAGTACGAGGGCATACGTGTATGCTGCAAAATGTATTTTTACACCTTCGAATATATTTATTCTACAATTTCAATTTGCTTGCCGTCGGCAAGTAAATAAGAAAACGACCAACTAAATTACTGACGAGGGAGAAGTTGTCAGGGGTAAATTTAAATATAAACAGCGTTTATTCCACCTCGTTTGGGAGAGATCAGGACCATAAAAGTTCATGAACATCGGGCAACGGTTATACCGTCAGACCAGGTTTCAGTGAAGGAAATAGCTGATATTACACAAACTGGCTAGGAAAGTTCTCCCAGGAGCTTAATATAGTCCTGTCGCAAATAGGGCCGAATCAAAAGTAATCTTTTTGCGTATCTCCCCGTATTTTAGATCTCCCAAAACTGTCTGTTTAAATTGCGACACGAGTAATTCCATTTGCAAATCCGTCGGAGGACTAAAAATACAAAAGTCACTGCGAGAATATTGAAATAATGCTAACGATGCTTTTTTCAGGTTGTGACCGTGCTTTTGCAGCACGCGGATTTTCCTTTTTTCAATACTTATTCTGCCATTGACGTGAATAGCCGTCCACTACGCGATTGCCGAATCAGCATTGGTTCCGTGCAAATAGAACAAGTTGAATGCCGCTATTTCTAACCAACTTCGAAAAACAGAAGATTTTCAATCCATTGCGTATATTTTCAATTTTCTTTTTTAATATTTCCCCAGCATTATTTTCCTGACGGGTGAATGTATTTTCTAGCTTACAAAGCAGCTTAATGCATATTTATGTTATCCATTTTCGAAGTCGGTTCACAATTCTCAAATGATTGTTACTTTTTTGTTATTAATATTTCTATTTTTATCTTACTTGTCTATTGGATGATTGGCATGTGGATGACATTCGAGTGAGGATTTGCCGAATGGAATACATGTGGGCATTTGTAACGATCCATTGGTGGTGGACCTACCAGAGGAAGAAGGGAAGCCAGCAGGCGAGGAAGGCGGACATAATGATGCCGAGAGTCCTGGCAGCCTTCCGTTCCCTCTTCATTTTGCTGCTGCTTGTGATAGGCGGCTCCTCTGGCTGCGGGTCCGGAGATGACTGGTCCACCGTCGGGAGAGACGTCAACCCGGCTGAGATCCCGTTGATTTGCAGATGCTTATTCAACAAGGCCGCCGCTACCTTACTCCTATAACAATAGACAACCAAGTCTCACAAATTGTCTGTCAACCATTTTATTCCCACTACCATCATTAACTATTTATTAAAGTTCAATGTCAGAAAGAAGGGTGCACAAAAATGGGATTCTCGAGAGAAACGAAAAACTAGATACTTGAAAAAGCAAAGTGAATTGCTCTGGCAGTGTCCCATAAAGGGTGCATAGTGCATATGGGCCCAAGTAGGAACGCCCCGGCTTGTTATTAATGACGCACTCGAGGCTCGCTTGAAAACTGGAATGCAAGTTCGTTGAGTTGAGAGCCTTGAGGACGGAAATTATAATTCCATTTGCACCATTTCCCAACGGTCCCATTGCTTTGATTCATTTCCGGCGACTCATATTTAATGACATTCTTTTACACCCACGATATTTGATTCCCAACGATACTTGACTCCCTATTCAATGTGATTTTAACAGCCACCGATGAGCGCCCGGCCTACTGAAATTCATTGGCTTTGTTCTTGAATGCTGATTAAAACCTGCACTCGGCGGTATAGATTTCATTGGGCTAAGTACTTTATTAAAACAAACGAGAGTAAATATCACTAAAATACCAAATGCATCCAAAATCGATCGAAAGAAAATAAAGGAGTAAAGTACTTCATGATGGAGGCGAATCGTCATCCACTGACTTATTCAATAGACCAAGTCAAACTTTGTACCGTGCGATCAATTACAAATGAATTACCCGTCCGAAACTGTGAAAGATTGCAAACGTGAAACGAAGCATTTCCATGTCCTATGCATTTTATATATACAAAAGCGATATGAAACTGGCAAGATTGTCCCGCCGACACCATGAATGTGGGTCAGCAATATTTTATTGAAGTGTGACCCTCCGTGGATGCACTATAACGGGCTGTAAAATTATGTGTGTAGTCACCGACACTTTGTCTATATGGTTCCCTGTACTAACACACCAAAGCCAAGGACTTTCGGCCAAAGTTTATTATTTTATCATCGTATGGGAATCGAGGAATTATACACTGTTCGGTGGTAAAATGATTTTGTTTTATAAACCGTCCATTGATATACGATCGTTCTCTCGGACAGTAAGTGGCATAGTCTAGTCGTTACGAACGAGTATTAGCATCTTGTTTACTAGCAAGTACTGTCCTCTCGTGCAACGAGCAGGACGGAAATGGGCTGGGGCGTGGAAAAGGTGAACGAGCAAAGTTTTATTAGATCTCACGGAGAAGTTCGGAGAGGAGTCCCACAAAGTTTCAATGTGAACATCCGACGCTTTGATCTAGATCAGCGCTGGACCTGACAGTTTCGACGACAAGGCTAGCTCATCTTCAACCGTAGTCTTATACGTCACTGCATGCGCTGGAAAGAAAATGCAAGGTCCCAAGCACAGAAAGAATTCGGAATGATCTTGAGTCTCTGAGTACGAAGATCTCACTTCACAATACGGAATGTCGCATTTGGTTGGACGCAATACTTTCTGATTTTCTCATTTCAGCCGGAAAATGTAACATCCTTCGTATTCACGACTGATTTTGAAGGGAAGGACTTGCGGTATAATTTCCTCGTTATCTCCCGAAATACGGAGCGGTGGCGTGCGAATGATCGCGCCAACAAATGATTATCATGACAGCGCTTAGATCGAAGTTCACTCATTAAAAGTCGAATATCCGAGGAAACCCCTTTCCAGCGCACACCAACTTCATTCATCCCGGAGAGTTTTCGTCAGCGTCGTGCTGACCCAGATTTTCTTATCGGCATTATACTACCCCCGATTGATTCTTGCACGACCTTTCATTACGGAAATCCAGCAGCCGGGCGAATCATTATTGCGTTTTCCCCTTCCCCTTTCGTTTAGGACGGGCAAACACTCGAGCGCCAGTGTACGCCATATACTATGTACTATGGACCCATGTATTATGTATGCATGTGAGTGAATTCATGCACCGCTACAGGGAACATTATATCTCACGTGCGAACATAGTTTCTCCACGGCAAGCAAGATGACTTGGACGACACGGACGACACACGTATTCCGAAACTAGTATGATTTACTAGTTAACAAATATCTCGTTGCAAACGAAAATACGATAGTGACGTTCTTTCCAATGACACTTTGTATAGCTATTGCTACAAGTTGTTCATGTTCGACTTACGAAATGGTCGAAGTAAGGCGGAGACTCAATTTGCAATAGTGTAAACAGGAAAAATAGATTCGACGACTGAACGCCTCGCAAACGGGACATCCAATAAGACTCGTTTACTTAACGTTGAACAACATCAATATGTACCAATTCAATAATAATGTTGATCGAATTTTCTCCAGCATTCTCTTACTGCTTCCTTATATCGAATTGGTATCTCCGCGCCTTGATAGAACCTCCAATTCCTTGCGGCTGGACACAACATAATTCCTACGACGCGAAACTATTGGAATGCCATTCGAGGTCAGCCAAGAAATTTCGTTTCTAAGGCAATTTCCAGGCTCCGAGCATCGGAAAGGAATGGAAGTTGTATCCACCTTTTATCGCGACGCTATTTCCTGGCACCTGCGAGTTCTATACATATATGCGATGTATCTTCACGTTTCGAGTGTGAATCGCGTGAAATAACAGTGCGAATAAAAAGAAAGGAAATATCTTTAATCGTAGCCTAAGAATCAAGAAATTCCTTCCTCCAAAAAATAGCAATAACAAAGTTACCAAAGAATATGAAATCCACGATAGAATAAATTAGTATTGGAGAGAGTGGAAAATCAAGTCGATCAATGTAGAAACGAAGTAGATCAATAAAGGACACATGAAAAATTGCATCTTCCAAATTAGAAGTGCGATCTGGTCGTGTCACGTATCGCGGAGGACGCGGAAGGCTGGGTGAAAAGGTCAACGCGGAACACGGAGTACTAGAGAAATTCGTGGCAAAAAGGTTAACTGCTCCACAAAATTGCAAGACCGTTAGTGCCGAAGCCAGGCAAGTTCGCCGTCACGTAGACCGAGCGGAACAAAGCCAAGCTGAATAAGTGAGTATAGTAGCAAGGCTTTTGGCCTCCACGCTTTGTTCAACGTGGACCGTCGGCTGCTGGGTCGCTCACTTGATGGTGAATGATGAAAAATCATTGTTTCAGAGTGTCGATGGGCATTCTCAGTGGAAGAACAGCGGGGATCCGCCTTGGAGTAATGAGATCACGCGAGAAGAACGAAACGCGACAAGCCTGCTGAGGGGAATAACATCAGATTGGAACAAATTGGAACGGTTTACCTGTGAAGCAAATTGAATGCCCGTAATTTCTGTCATCCAGATTTATTGCTACCAATTATATCTCGTATAAATATAGCATGTATAGATTTAGTCCAGGCATTCGAGCAATTATTTGATGTCTGGCACAGTAATTATAAACGCTTGCCCAATTTCGTTAAAATCATTTTGTGAATATTGGCGCGACGTACATGGAAATATAATATATTTAAAATATATTGTTATACGTGGCGTTATTTAGTTGAATTATCGATTAGACCCCACCATTAGTCCTCAATGAACGCCATACAAGACTCAACTGACATTCTGTAAAACCTTGTGGGCTACTATAATTAAAACCAAAGTGTAAAAAAAGACTTGAAGAGTGATTCTCGAGAGTTCTATCTGCGGTATAACAATAAGACACTCCTTCCGATAAATTGGCAGACATTTCGCGTGAAGTAACAGGGATTAGTTAGAAGGATAGCTTTCTTGGCAGAGTAATTGCTGTTGAATTATGGATAACGCAGAATGGCGGGTTAATTGGGCTGGAATTGTGGAAGCTGAGGAGCTGTCAGACCGCTTAATCGAGAAATCGGACGGAGAAGCCCCTGAGAAAATGAAATCGAGAAATATGTCTTAGGGAATCTTGGCCGATTACATGGCTCTCAGAGTCTTAGTAATTCGAATCTCTTTCTGCACTCGCACACGAAGGACTATCTTCTTGATTAGTCCTTGATTTTCTCTTTGAAAGCCTTATCGAATCGAAATCCTCCCGATGCACCTGACATTCAACTATTTTTCCTCATCTGGTATCTCTCAGAAGAGAAATTAAATCTGCGAAATCGCTTTCACGGTGACTGGACATTTCCAAACAGCCTCAAAGAAACCTCGTTTCCTTTTTCAGCTATTGGAAAGTCCGACGCTGATTGGGAATGAAACTGTTTCTGATTAGCCCGCAGTCGTATCCCTTTGCCCTTTAAGACTGTTGGTAAAAAAAATTGACGGAAGTACAGTTTTCTTCTTACGAGCAAGTAATCTTTAGTATCATCCTCTATCTTTCATCCTGCTTGTAAATAAATCGAACTTATTCATCATTACAAGTCAAGTTCGTGTCCCAGAATTTTCAAAATTGCTCCGGAATATCGAAGCGTGATAAGGCACACGTGGGGAATGCGATGCTTAGGAGGACTTGTAAATGGAGGGAGCTTAAAACTTTCAGTGTGCAACCTAGCCGGAAGCCGTGGCAGCTGAGAACGTGCGAGAATTCCAAGATTGTCAAACCGCGAGGGAGGAAGAAGCTGGGGCTTTAAGTAATGTTCGATGTAACATGAATTTTGAAGTTCATCGATTCCATCGAATATTTACGGGCAAGAGAATACCTTCGAACTAGTCACGAATCTAGCATCACCGACATACGTAACCGCATTGATCGCGGTATTCGTATACCAAGACGATCATTTTACGGAAGTATTCTCGAGTATCGTACAAATGGTAGGTCTCTACCGTTATACATACAGAACAACCTTGATTGCACCAGGAAATCGCTATTCCTCGCGCATATTCGACACAAACCCTTGAATCGACCCTCATACAACCCTAAATTGTTCGACCCACAGCATTTTGAATTGGCTACAAAAGTATTAGGAAGACATGACACTAACGCGGCAAGAACCTAACCTAAACGATGGAAATCCGAGAACGTGTTATCAAAATAAAATCTGAAGATGGTATGTCTGGCGAGTTACATTACCTTATTTCAGTAACAAGCGAGTCACCAGTGAAATATCATTTACCAGTGGTTATCTCTTTCAAATTCCTCGCACAATTTCCAGTCCCACACTTTTTGAAAAAGGGCCCTGCATCCTAGTCACGTACGCCAGTTGGTCCTTGAATTATACCACTATTTGAGCAAGTTCGTGCGCTACCCACTCCAGCTCCTACTAACAAACGACCCGTCACCACCCTCTCAAACCCTACTGGTTCCTACTATCGGATCTCACCGACATTTCTACAATCCTCGTATATTTTCCCAAGTTTTATCTGACAAATTAAAACTGGAAGAATCTGCTGGTACAAAACCTAATCGTTCAAAATCTTCTAGTGTAACTTAGTTCTGGTACGAATCCTATTTAAACGGTTTACTGGATACCATAAAAGCAGACTTAAATCGAGAACTTTCCGAGCATCGTAAAGGTAGCTGGAAAGTAATCCTTTAGAAGAATTCTGGTTACGATTCTTGCAGAGATCAACTCTCGGAATTGTTCACAAGTATTTGACTCGTGTCTCAATAATATTTACCTTAGCCAGCGACGCAATGGAACTACTCTAAGGATAATATTGTTACGGCTTTACACGAGCCTTGGGATTTCTGTGCGCCGAAGTCGATTCTCCTCATTGCAGCATCACACCATACGCGTTTACACTAACCATAACGTAATTATAGTTCCCGGGAGACTACAGTTCCGAGGCATTGAAAGTGAAGGCTTACTACATATACCGTTCTCTTTGAAAATTCCATCACTCAAATGAAATGCCACCGTATAAATTCAGCCATTCCAGTCGTGATACGAAGTGGACACAAGATTTTCGTAAAGATGGTTTGTGCAGTACATCTCCTATAGAATAGTTCAGGCTATTCACTAATAAAGCCAACTCCAAGGGATGAAGAGGAAGCTTTCTACATTTATAGAGCGAAGGTCAGAAATCGACGGATCTCGTCGGTCGCGGTGTTGCAAAATTAAAGAGACTACCCAGAGATTTATGCGACCAACATAAATAGAGATTTGAAGCTAATCTAATTCGAGATCGGCGCTTATATTTCCAATTTTGCAAGAGGCTGTCGCTTTCGCCTCTTTCGCGCTGCCACTGCTGTTCGATCGAAGAAAAGCGGAGTAATGAAGGAGAGGAAGAAAGAGGCAAAAGGGTGGTAAGCGCGAGATCAGGGGATGGTTGGAGGTGGTAGGCGCCCGGGGGTAAAGAGAGATAAAAGAGAGAAAGGAGTAAGTATTAATCCTTTAGATTAAGGCCAGAGCCGGATAACCCGAGTTCAATTTCTGCCGCTAAATGACTTGTCTCAAGGACTGCGCACTGTGCGACAAGGGTCTCTCCAAGGTTTCGAATGGCACGATAGCACCAGAGACGACCCCAAGTGAAACTCGGTCAGATGACACTGTCGCCTAATTGTACCGGCCGATACCCCGGCGATTATACTCGTCTGAGATGCTATGTGGGGGACACTAAACTTTGAAAAAGCTTGCCCTAGAGAAAAGTCCGCTGGGAAGACTAGAGAATACGAAGTTCCGGAGCCACCGGAAGATGTGCAGGATCCTTGAGAAAGGCAATTGCGCTACGTGAAAGACTTCCGCTGAAACGATCCGGTAACTGTAAGAATAGAACGGAGCATAGAATTTCAAGGTCCACTTTTGCATTCCGTGGTCGCGTTCCAAGTGAAAGGGTGGAAGGGTGGGAAAGGGGATGCTGGGTGCCTTGCATAATACATATGAACGTAGCGATAATTCTCCGGCTGTTCAGTGACATATCTGTCGATAAAGCTGAGTTATCCCAGCCCATTACTCCACACTGATCATCCTTTTCGCATTGCCGAGCGTTAAGGATAATGTGAAATGCATTATACATGCACGCCGTGTGCACCGATGTTCCGTGTCACCCAACGTCCATTAGTTTACCAGGCGCACTGCTTTCGGTGAATTTTTCATAAAGCCAAGCAAGTGAGCGGGAATTCTAGTTACAGTGGATAGCACACAACATAATATCTAACAATGTGCGAAACCTTTTTCATGAAATGCTCTCCCCAGCCGCACCATGTGCCATTGAAATGCATGGGAAAAAGTAATGGCTTGAAGTACAGACTTCACAATACAACACAATTCCATTACAAAGACTGAATAGCTCGCATTGTACATTTTCCTATTCGTACGGGCTCGTCGAATCTGGAGTATTAATGATATTATGAGGACGATGAATGTCATGAATAAATTCAGAACTCCCGCGAATTCTACTTCGATTTTGTCTACAGGTTACCGAGAGGGTGGAGAAACCCACGGGAATAATAATAACGCACATCTGATTCCTTGTGCGAAAGCGAGGCGTATTTGCGTGGTAATAATCGGGGGAAATCGAGCAGACGATAATACGATTAAACCCTTCGATAATACCACGTCGCCACCACTCTATTGTTGAAATCATATACGCTTCTCGGTTTTACATATTTCCCGCGAAAGCTGGTATAAATGACTCTGGATGCTAGCAAATTTGAGCTTTAGTATTTCTCACGCTTTTACCCTGCTAGAAATACAATTATACTCCGGCCAATAATTCCAGTCCTAATTACTGGTAGGAAAGAAAGCCAAAAGATTCATGGCTAGCGGCCGCTACGGAAAGAATTACTTTCCCGGAAGGCCGTTTCCTTCCCATTGACCCTTATACTGCCAAATTGGAGCTGGATAAATGTCAGCGCACTGCCTAATTAACCTACATATCGACCGGCCCATTATGTGGTCTCGAACTTGCTCATTATCCAGTCGTCTGAAAAACTCGTTTTCTCTTAAACCTACGCACACGATTGCACGCTCTGCGCCAACTTACACCCTTCACCCTTTTCTCGCTACTGAAACACGAGATCGCCAGATTCCGGATTGCTAAAACTTTCCTACTGTAATTACCGAAGCCTCCAGATGTTCGAGGGACAAGCGCCATAAGGTGAAGCCATGATTTTAGGAAGATTCAGTGGAGAAGTAAACCTGGGCCTGCGAAAGTTCAAGCTCTCCAAGTTTATCTAGCTCGAGTGCCAGGCACGTGGAGGTCTCCCAACTTTTTCTAAAGGAAACCCCCTTGTTTCTTCGGCATATAAATATACGTCTTCCTCGGAGGACGCAGAATTAGAGTCGTGCAATCAAAGTGGAATTAGATTTGTGCGCGTCACTTAAACTTGGAAACAGACCGGAACATGGGAAAACTGTTCTAATAATATGTAAAACGGAAGAGATCGCGTTATATCGGGTGCATCAGTGCTGTATCGACCGGCAGCTCGTAATCGTTGCAATCATCATGAGCGTGATCGAGCAGGCGAGCGCGACAACTGCTCGTAATTAATGTCGTCGATAGCAAGGACATACGATTGACGTAGCAAACTGTCAATAAAGTCGTCGTGGCTTCCGCTGCCGCGTGTGTTCGGCCATACAACATGCAGAAGCGTGAAATTTTCATCATACCGTCGCTTTCTAGCAAGCAGGAATATCGGTAGACAAACTATGCTCCACAAATAACACGCTTTCTTTCCAGCCTGGCCTTTGGTGGTCGCAAAAGCCATTACGAGCTTTTCGTCCGACCGGATGGTAAAACTGCGCCGCAACTCGATAACTCTGGTTCAAAGTTAAATATAGACGATGGGGCTCTTGCCTGCCGTGCATCTTTTTCGTGCATGTGAGTATAGAAAACGAGCTGCACTATCAGCGATATGCGCCGATACGCTGCTCTCCATCATTTCTTCGCCGAAGTAAGAGAAATATATTGTTTTCCAATGTGTAAGAGACGACCTCGATGTCGCCATGACAAATAACGTATACATGGTCGAATGTTATCGCTGAAGTTTAAAAGCCCTTGAAATTTTCATTGGGTGGCTGCTTAGCATGAACAGCGGGGACGAGACAGTTTAAACTTTCTAACGAGCAAACTCTTTTACGGGAGAGTGAGAGCACGAGAGCGTTAGGGATGTTGAAAAACAAGCTTCGCCGGAGACAATAGCCTAATATACAGTCCCACCCATCCTCCTAAAGCTCTTCTTCTTATCAAAGACTTCTCCAGCGGAACCAAAGTGAAAGTTGGCCTTCCAAGACTGGCGATCATCTTCCGTCATATCCTAATAACCGAGAGAACCTTCTACTTTTAGCTTGGATTGATATTATCGGTTCGTTTAAGATTTCCTTCCCGCCGAATTCAAAATTAGGGATTTATTATTAGTGGAATACCTTGACATTATTAAGAGACTGGAAGACGTAGAGGTGCGAAGTGCTCTCGATCGATGATTGTGTCTGATTAAAGAGGAAGCAAGCGGGGAATTTCCTTCCGAGCCAAGTGGCTCGCATCTCGACCCACATACATACATGTATATATTCTCGATAATTTGAGATCCGACTAACAAGTATTCCCTTCAAATAAGGACGATGCTCGACTATGATATTAATTATGACCCGCTGAGCCAAGTATTAATCGAACGATATCTCACATATCAGTGCTTCTAGTCAGACACATCGGATATGTGTAAATGCGAGTGCACTGTGGCGTACCGGCTCCCGATCATCCAGACAGAAATGCAAATCATGTTCCGGTATGGCACTGGTGATGGTACTAGTTAGGGGAAAAGTGAGGACAAGAAGCAGAAATATGAGGAAGCGAGAGAGAGAGAGAGAGAAACAAGAAGAGGAAAAGGGGAACCGTCGCCATCATATAATTCAATACTATAAACGGGAATTCTGCTCTTTAATCAAATTGTCTGTGGGAGAGAGAACACGATCACGGATCTCGTTCCATGTGCACAAATCGTGCGGCGACCAAACGAATGTCACCAACAGTTCGAGCCAATGGAGCGAGTTTTGCGCTTACGCCCGTCTACCTCCCGTTACGCCACAGTAATTTCCAGAGTGGAATCCGGTATATGTAACCGGCGGCATAAGTTGACCGTGAGTGACTTTGATATTTGGAAACAAAGCTCGGGAAAGTTAAGCTCGGAAGAACGGTACCGGGAACAGAAATTGCATCGAATAATACATGTGGTCGCTGTAGTATATGGAAATGACCGACCTTCAAATGCAAAGGGGAGTTCAACCCGTGCCAATTTAACTCACCGTGAAATCAGCCAGGGTAAAATTAACTTTAGCGATTTATTTTTTAATACGTTTTTCCGTAAACAATATATATTTGTGGATGTATAACGTATGAGATAAAATTAATTTATGATGGCTTTATGATGACAAGATTCATGGATGGCTAATTGTCGCAGTGTCGACGAACGACGAGGAGGTAAATCAGCTCAGATAAGTCGGCAGTGACGTGATGCATTAGCATGCTTCGTTAAGTGCATCAGTGCGATTATTTCGAAAGCCTCGTGGCATATATCCTCCGAGGCCAATTACGTATGCAAGTCCAATTAACGCATCTCATCATAAAATCAGAGGAATAGTAGCGATAGTCATTAACATACATGACATAATACTTTATCTGGCCGGGTTGAATCAGTTCTAATGACAATCGATAATTCTTCATCAAATGATGAACGAAACACTATTCATAGACACGAGCCGCATCACCGAAATGCTGCGGTTAGCAACCTGAGAGCAGCATGGAAAGCTTTTCGCAGGCTAATGGAGGAAACCGGATGACAGGATGTAATTGCTAGTACGGAAAATTCAGGGGAAAAGCTAGTCAGTGTTCTCCCAATGAAATATCAAAAAGACTAATTATCTGACATTAATGAGTTGATATAATGCTGGGAATATTATTCGAGTATCCCCCCTTTAACACGACCTGGCCAGTGGATTAAATTAGCTCATCTATTATGTGAGCCGCGCTGCCACTAAGAAATTCGATGTTCAAAGTCTTTAAGAGGAGACAATTCAATTTGCGAGAAATCCAGGTCTTAACATACCCATCAAGAGACTTACTGAACTATGTCTTTAAGGTAACTGCGACTATTCAACAGATCTTTCTTGTTCAAGAGATAAGAGAAAAATAAATGGTGCCATTAATCAAAGGTCTGTAAATAAATTACGAATTTCAAATGCGAGCATACCATGATAACATTTACACCTGTTAGCTTCACTTTGACTAAGGTACTTGAGCGATTCTCACCGTGGTAGCCGGCTCATAGGTGTAAACCGCGTAGTAAGAGGAAATTATCTCTTTTGCTTAAGCCTCGTTAAACCGAAACGCTAAACGGGGTCAACAGGAATTCCCTTGATCCAAGACGTTAAACTTCGAGACTTGGTGAAGTCGAGTGAAGTACTCCAACATTCGAGAGTGGAACTTCAATTCTCGAGGATGTCTAGAGTCGATTTGCGGCAAGTGAAAGGTGATGCAGACACCCGCGAGAACGGCAGACAGTCGTGCCTCGATGGATTCTCATTTTCGTCGCTGGCGTCCATGAATCAACTTGAAGAATGGTTGGTCGTGAGTCTCTGCTCCTGAAATCCACGCCCTCCATCGGCTTTCCGAGAATAAATGGTCCCATGTCACCCGGTTAGATTGCATATAACAAGTTCATTGCAGATCGCATCCGGTGGCGAAAGCTACCAAATAATACTACAAATTCATTGGATACGTGTTTCTATATATAGAAGTAAAATCTGTAGATTGAACCGAAGCAACCGAAAGCAGATGGAATCAGGTGTTACTTCCCGCCTACTAACTCCCAAATCCACTCATTTCCGAGTGCCAATGCGAAGAGGATTACGCGCGCTGTAAACCCTTTCAGAGTATCGGCTCCTTTCGGCTGGAACTACAAAATACCAGCAGGCAGCAAGGGATTCCATTAAAATCTCGACCGTATTACTCAAGCCGAATTTACATGGCCGAGATCTCACACTTATTAAATTAGGGTGTTATAGTGATAGCACGGAATGTCGCATGTTCGAAGAAAGTGCGTTCTATCTCTGAGTAGATGTCAACTATTAATTTAGTTTCGCCCTTGAGGGAGACTTCCTCTTTCCGACATTAATATGATTCTCTCTGAAACTCCTGGTTTCACTCGCTCTTGGTGTCCGGTCGTCCTCGGATAAATGGGATAAAGGATGTCAACCCACTTCTCGACTGTGACAACTGACACTGAGCATTTCGTCTTGGGAAATATCACCGAATAACAGTCAACAATTCACGGTGCTACTTTCGTGGAAATGCTTTTCGTGCTGACTTCGCTATTTCCTTGGATATAAATAGTGGCGGTCGAACCAAAGAATTTGAGATTATTTTCTATATGATATCATCGCCTCGACTTGCGATCCCCAGGATCGTCGGAAGAATCCAATGACATTCTCGCGGGCAATACAGCCAAGTACGTGAGACGGACGCCGAAGATATTTCATTATCCTCTTTACGGTCGCCCAGGTTTTTCTACACTGACCGTGCGAGAGCTTCCACCAGAGTCAGAAAATGTAGAAACGGATCGAAGCTCTTGGAACAATGAGATCCTGCGAAACGAGAGAAGAGAGGAACGAAGATATCATGACGCACACATCTAAAGAAATAAGCGGACACTTGGCCTAGAAGGATTTATTGACAGCAATTAAATCGCCATTCACACATTCTATTCACGCGGGAACGTCGAAGATTGATGGTGAACTGCCGACATCACTGACTCACGTTCCCGAGACTTAACGGCTTAATGGATGATCTCCCAAGGGACATGCAGAATAAGCGAGTCCGTTGGTGATCGAGACTTTTCAATCCCAACCAGTTAATTAGAGCAATTACCTTCAGGCAAGTGATGCCTACAGGAAGTTAATAGGGAGCTCTTTCGATTTCAATTGCTCATTCTGTTGGGATCGGGTCATTCATATATGAAGTACATATTCACATCCACGCGTTCAGTCTCATTATACAGTGAAACGCATGGGTAGTAAAGCACCCATTAATATGGAACAATACGGTTAGGGAGCAGAAAGCTTTGGTGATAACTGTTAATACGATTTTCGTTAAAATTACAGGCAGTGGTAATTAAGGACTTTGCTTTAATTAGCTTCTTTCTTTCGTATACACGAGCGCGCACGTACATCTCTCAAGCACAATCGAGACGTTTGTTATATACTATGGTGCGTCATCATATTTTTACGCTTTTTTTTGGAGAACTACATTGTTACACTAGCAGCGTTAAGTGGAATTGTTGGGAAAGGGAGGTGAAAACCGACAAATGAAACCAATTATTCGGTGCTGGCGGGGAAATAGAAGGACTTCTCTCTTGTTAGCTGAGCTCGAGAGAAGTTTGCTGTGATTTTCACCCTTCGCAAAAGATCGCGAAAGCGACATTTATAGAGCTTAACCGTGCCGTGCTCGGACTATAGTGCGATGCAATTAAAATCACTGACAATCCAATGACGGATGCCTTCTTCGACGATGTCAAGAGGACCAAAATAAATCACACTAAAAGTTATATTATTCTGAACTTTTAATGAAATAGTCAGTCGATGTTCCTTTCTATTCTAGACAGATATCCACTAGCTTCGCCCCTCAGCGAACTATAAATCGGATGACTAATAGTTCCGCGTCCGATGACGGAAATTCTCAGGATTAAACGTTCAAGGTCGTTTACCGGACGTGTTCACAAATGCCGAGCACGTCCTTCATAAAATGAAGTACCATAAACGAATCTGGAACTTCATCAGTAGGCTGTCATTTTGCAAGAACGGAAGACTATGGCGAATGTCTACTTATATGTTCGAAACGATGTGTTCGTATATTCGCAGGAGCGACGATGTCACGTCAACTTTACAAGTACAATCGTGCTCTCCTGATGGGTATAAAACACGACAAACTTGGTTGCACACGGCGAAAGCGTTTTGTCAACATGGCAGATCCTTTGAATCGCTTGTTTGCGTGCGAACCATTGGCATTAAAAATGGTTGAAAGCTTTAAAAACTGGCGTTGACTATTCCAATGGAATATCAGTTAGCAATAAGACTATTTCTCGGATGTACATGTATAAAGAATCTCTACATCTTCTCTGTCAAAAGATATCCATGCAAATACAAATATTAAAAGCTAACTTCGCTCAGCACGATGTAACGTTCGCCACCACCGAGTGACATTCTACATAGATTATTTATTGTCAATGTTTGCTTTCCCGATCTGTATACAAATTGGCGAACACTCGATTCCAGCCGATGATTTTATTTCGTGATGGAGGGAGCAGCGTTATTAGATTTTCATTTACACCCCTGAATAATGGATTTTCGACGCTTACCGTCCTGCGACCTGTTTTGTCACACAACAGCAGGATTGTAAACAAGCGCGTAATGGAAAAATACATATGTAATGCAGGACGTGCTGCAGCATACTGTTGCCGCTTGATCAATAAGTAATCAGAGATTGGACAGTCATCGATTATGTAGATGCATGATAGCCTCTGCTTTAAGTGTGCAATGATGTGTCGGAAAACTTCTGATAAAATACTACGAAGTGTACTTAACTACGAGAACTTCCGGTTCTTGTGGAATCGTCTTTGGGAAAAGGAAAGATTGTAATGTGTTTACGAAGAGGGGATTCGATGCACTTCAACTGAGGTTTCAACTGTGAATCGGTACAAGTTCGACCAAGTTCGTTGGAACTCAGAGCATCTCTGGACTGTGTTAGCTGACATTGCATCTTTGACATTTAAAGCAATTTAACTGCACTTTCGAGGACCCGACGGGAGGCTGAAAATGTTGGAAAGGGCGATTCTCTTCGATTGCCAAAACTCCCAAAATGTCTGAGCCCAACACTTACACAGACACGAGGACACATTCGACGATGGGACTAGTTTCCAAGTCTCGTTCGAAATTCCAGTTCGCCCCCAGATAATTGCTTAGTGCTGGCGTTCATGAAAGGGAAAATGGATCTCAGGATTCTGCGGGATATTACATTTCAAGCCTGTGCGAAGATCGCCCCTCGCAATAATCGCACCAATCTCCGCGCCGCAAACTTCATTAGTCCGATACGGAGCCGAAGCCAAGATGGGCTCGCTCCGCAAAAAGCTGGAATACTATTCTATTAAAGTGATTAGTTAGAACCGAAGTAACATTAGCATGTTTAACGAGCACGCGAGGGTCTAGCAAGCGGTGTTCTAGTAGAGGCAGCCGATCGGGTTGAGATACGAAGTAGATTTAAGCTACATACGTTCGGTCAGACTGGCATTCCGCCAAACGAATCTTCAAGCTATTATGCGAATCGATAGCAAACTGTTGCACTACTGCACGTATACCCTCGACGATGTCACGTTGAAATCCCTCCCACTCGTATTCCAAATCCCACTCCTGTTTTTAGCCTGCGACCTGGCTCTACCATCGCTAGGCAACTGCACTGCGAATTTGCCCAATTGCTCGTGTACGTGACCCTATTGCCGCTGCCAATTAAAGAGGATTCTGACTACAAATATTGCCTGGTAACCAAAAGAAACGAATGCAACCTTAATGCCATCCAAGAAAATTATGTCTGAAATAAATCTATCACCGAATCTAAAAATTCAACAATTTCATCGTAACGATAATTATATTTATTATACGACCAAAGATAGTAGAAGTTATGAAACGAACATTAACAGAGTTTATGCGTGATAAACTTAATTACGGTTTACTATTACGGTATGCGTAATTGCGTCAAACGATATAACGCATCCCGCCTGCGAATGCAATTTGTTGATTAACAGGGCGAGAGATTAATTTCATGCGGGCCAATGACGGCACCGCAAAGTACGAAGATGATGAATTAATAAAGCTGTGGAAATGTGTGGTGGTTAGTCATGGTTGAAATGACGTTACGAGTGAAAATGCGTGGCTTGCGTTTGTTCGACGAGTAAAGAAAAAGGAAATAAATATAAATCGATTTCATTCTAAATAATTCTCATATCTATTGCATTCCTTTATCCAATCACTAAAAGGTAGTTCTCGCCCGGGAATTCAAAGCTCGGACGACCTGACACTCAGGAATTGTTTTAGAAGAGTACTGATCCGGCACAAAAAGGATCCAACTTAAATGCGGCACGTCCAGAGCCCCAAGAGCTCTGGAGACCGTACCTTTTCTCCCATGGCTGATCTCACGATAATACGGGATGATTGACTTTGAAATTTCTCCAAAGCTTTCGACTGTTACATACTCAGCTCTTGTTAAATCAATTGGCTTTTAGTCGCAGAAGCACATTCGTAAGCTGTTCGTGCCAGAGTACCCTGTTTTCATACGACTCCTTGCTCACCGAATTCCATGAATACAAAGTCGATTTCTTTTACAGCTAATTGCTTAGAAGAAAGCAGATTTTCTTTCAATACAGAATTTTCTATAATAATGATGATAACGCTATACACAGATGAAGATAACCAAAGATATGGTTTGTAAGTGGAACAAGTAAACGAATGGTCAGACGTCTGATCGTATTACTGACAGGCGACAATACCACTTAATGCTGATACCGAAGGGGTTACTCATAAACAATTCCTCTTGAAAGTATTGTATCGTACACAAAGGATATATCGAGCAGAGTGCGACATATGTCACTATTTTATTGTATAACACATGCCAACTGATCGGATATAGGAGTGCCGAGAAAAACTGGCAGGAATAGAGCCGTCTGCTATAGTACTAACGAATAACGAATCGCTGTTAAATCTTGCGGAAAACGAGTACCAGCATGTGATCACGACAGTTTATGCCTTTACCGGCAGAATTTTATTGTGCGAGAGTGCTTCGATTGTAAATATTGCCTTCTACCAAATGGGAGTGGAGAATTCGAACTCGATGAGGTGCGAAGGTTGCGCTATACTTTTATAGGGTTTCCATATAATCTGCACAGATATTAAGCCTTATTAGATCTTTCTCAACTGGCACGACGTTCTTGTGTTTCACCCCTTAATAAGGTTTCCGCGTAAGCTCCCGCTATATTTAGCTGCATATCGCACTGCTTTCACGCGGAGCAAACTATTCTCGGTATGCGGACGAGAAAATGTTAAATGAAACTTCTTGAATTCTTGTCGATGATATCGAGTAGAATTTTAAATTGACGAACGTGTACAAGCCGATGCAATAGAGTGAAGTGTGATTAGATAGTAGAATAATCATTCGGTTAGAGGCTGTGACCTTTAGCAGTACATTGTGCACTTTGCGCAGAGCATTTGAGCACTAAGTTTCCATCTTACTCATCCTGAACGTTCGAATTGCGATAGTTGGAACTGCACGCAGAGCTGAAACAAGATCAAAACGGACATATAACAACGGGCTTAGACAAACAATGACAAAGACAACAGCGAGTGCTTCGCTTGCAATCATATGCCACATTACCGAAACGCGAATAAACGGACTGATACTTAAATGTGCCACAGGCGATGAGTTCAATTCAGAGAAAAGCACACTTGCGATGAAAAGGATTTGTAGCCTTGCCACCCAGGACCCAAATCATTCCCGGCGGGCAAATTAAACCCTTGCTCGAGTTTCATTCGCAGAGCACTAGTCAAGATGTGTTCGGCACAAGTCACGCAGATAAAATCTTTCGCAGAAGCCTTTTCACGAGAAACGTATGGCGTGCACCCCAGGCTTACGGCTAGACGATCACGATATAGTGGGACAGCATTTCTCCCTTGGAAATAACACCCTAGCCATTACTAATGCGGCAATGCTCAAACACAGGTATTATATTTATTCGAATCACCAATTCTGCTGGAAAAACGACGAATTACATTATCAACATTACATTAAAGATTAACTAAACAAAGTCACAACAATTAACTCAGTGTAGCCAGTGGTCACGCATGTTGAGGAAATTTGGTTTAAAATTCCAAGGAGCATTCTGCAATTCCAAGAGCATAGTGGTCCCCTAGCCAAGGGACACATAACATAGTCTCATATTCTAGCAGCACTCGTTGCATTAAAATCCCAGGAAGCTGGGAAACACGTGTATAGGATTAATGGAACGTAGACGAAGAGCAGAAAAGTTAGGAGAGTGGACATGTCATCTTGCGAGATGACACGCATAAAGCTGTAAAATCGGAAGGCCCCTCGACCGACGGCAATTTATCATCGGTAATACTAATAAAAGTTGGTGTCACTCTCCCGGAAAAAGAATCCGTAAAATCCATTTATCGGACTTTCTCTCTCAAGCCGAGTACTCCGGCAGCTGCCACTGAAGAAGTTCGCCACTTCAAAATGTAAAGTGTAAACGGGCTGGAAGACGTTCGGCCGGTTGCATCCTGCTGCCATCGATGGACCACACTTTAAATTCCATTCGGAAAGCCACCACCAGAGCGGCTCAGCTGCCGGGTTACCACGGTAAATTTATCGGGTCGAACCACAGCTGAATAAGAGATGCCGCCTTCCACTTCCCACCGCAACGATGCTGAATTCATTAATCGGTTCTTCTTCACCAGTGAGTCGGAGAGAAGAGCTGAAGCATATTGTGGAATGATGTCGTTCGATACACGTGATCAACGTAGAACCCTGTCACTCCTATAACGATCGATACTTGGATAGTCTGGACTGAGACGTAAACACTTGTCAGTTTCATCACTGATTTCACTGTGAAAGGCCAATCTACAATATCGGGCGAAGAGACCACGTACCACCAATCACCAATTGTGCATAGACTGGGGAGTGGCAACGGGTGCATGTCGGCTGTTCCCATTTCAACGAGTTCGGCAATGAATGCGTGTTCGATTGGGTGCAAATTCGGTCTGTTTGGGCATTGCTGGCCGAGCCACGGTATTGGTAATACTGGTTTGGAAGGGCGACAACGGAAGATAGAGGAGTTTGCAGATGGTTGGTAGTGGAGAAGAGATGGAACAGCATTTAACGGAGGCGTGTAACAGATAACGATCAGTGGACGAAAGGGGAATGTGAGTCGAAGTGGGACACAAAAGACTAGCAAAAAAATGCACCCGTTGCGCGAGGGATGGTGGGATCGATAAAATACAATGGAAAAGCACTTATCGTGAGTGAAGCCCACGGATCGATTGCCCGGGAGTTTCTTTCATTTCTCAGCTGCCGGTTCCACGACAGCGATCCTATACATATTTAAGGGACAGTTTTCCAACAGTACTACGGACACCCACCAAGCGTAACTTGTTTCGGAGTTTATCATGCTGGGCTCCCACATTATTAGCCGGCTAATCTCCAGAAGCCTCTTCTCCGCCTACTTCCCTCTTCTCTTAGACGTTAGTTATACTCGAAGAAGTCTGCCGCTCCGAGATTATCTTCATTCTCCTCGGTACCTGCGGAACGTGCTCGCCTCATACTTTCCGCATTAATCAGGAGAGCCTCAAGGAAATACAGCAGTTACCACACCTGACTGCTAAATCTTTTTTCACTTATTCGGATTACGCTCACCGAACGAGAACCGTGGCAGTCTGAATCAAGTGCTACATTTTACGATATCAGCTCCTTTGTAGAAAGAGAATTCTAGCAGGAAGTTTGCCCCACATTATCTATGCGGTCTCTTCCAAGCAAACCGCTCACAAAGGTTTCAGCCTAACAACAGATTACGTAAGAGAAATCCGGATAAAAGGAGGCAGCAGCTTCGCAACTGCAAAGAGCTCGAAAATCCTACTGAAATCCCCTGGCACCATTCGAAAGAAGCGCACACGACTTTTTAAAGGGTACCTTCCTTCCCATAGTATCTCATCCATTATGAATGGAATGAAACTATAGGCAGCACGTGACTAGAGGCATTCTGGTAGACGAGGCAAATCCTTGCGCACCGTAGGAGAACCAGACCGAAAATCAAGCAGGAGAGTAGGAATCGGGTGTAGGAAGCGGAGAAAGCAGCAGCACTGAATGGTCGCCCGAGCATGTTTACAATTGTTCTCCGGATGTTAAGGCCTGGCTTACTGGCACAATAGAATGGTTCATAGTGGTCCCTTTCACGTTCCCAGTCCTTCTCCCCATGCAATAATGCATCGTCTTTGGCTTGACTTTAATATGAAGCCGATGTCGTCCGTCAAAGGAGGAAAAATGGTCCACGTACAAGACGATACATCGAACACTTTGATGTCTGACCGCGTAGACTCCTTCTCTCCACGTGCATCACAAAGCCAATATACCGATATACCGTGGCTTGACCGTGGCTTTAGTCAGGTAAAATCGTCAGAAAAGGGAGTTTGTATTATAAGTTGGACGCTATTAGTGCTTGTATAAGCCGGTTGATTTTCAAACATGTTTTTGTAAACACAAGACACGCAGGAGTGAAAAGGCTGGACGAAGAAGATAGTATTGGGGGAAGCAATATGCCGCGTGGGACAGGGGGCGAATTCTAATCGGGAGGATTATTTATGCTCCGACATCCCATTTTTCTTTCAGTGGCTGTGGATACCGTCTTTCCTGGTATTCATATTCCAATATTCACGATTTCCATGGAGAATACTGGCCGTCTCCGTGCTGGCGGCGATGGCGTCCGTCCGTGCTCCATATAAATATTTATCGGATTCGGTTGCGCTGAAAAATCGCCTCTATCTACATTCCCGGACTTCTCCATGCCTCCGGAAGCCGCGTTCCGATCACGTTCTCTGCGGTGAACGCTGCGCAATTACTGACAATGCGCTCGCAAATACTAGCCTAGAAAATTACGCTGCTCGCTGAACCAATTCGATTGACTTCCTGCTGCCTTTCAATGAAACTGCGATTCCACCGTGAATATTAAGTGGAATATACGTCACTTGCAAATCTTGTTTCTAATACCGTTTCGTATACATTTAATGGTAGTGTGAATGAAGCGTAATATAGCGGAAGTTGAAGAGGTGAATGAGATCGGAAGGAAAAAGTTTTGTTAACGGAACGATTTGATCGCCCTACAAATGATTCCTCTGTCACTGTTTGGCATGGACTGATTGCGCCGCACCGTCGAGGCTTCAATTAGGTCAAATTGAACCCAATTCGATTTTTCGCCGATTCATTGACGTCGCGGTTCTCTTTTTAACGGATAGTAAAGGATTCCCTCGCACTTGAAGGGCGGATCTTTTGTCAAACCACCATTTCGTGTGAAATCGATCGTAAAATTTCGATGCTTTAAAGTCCCTGTTGGAACTCTCGTTCGGTGGCCCATTGAGAAAGTCCGGCCAGAGGAAATTGGTGGAATTGAATTTCCATTATAGTCTCTTGATTAAAGTCACACGCCAACTTTAAATTACCAAGACGTTCCAGTACAATCCATTTACACAGTTCCCTCAACCAAAACTAGATTTCCCTAATGCAGTTTTATGATCGCCCCTATGAACCAGTACTTGTCACGCCCACCGAAAAAGTATGCTTTAACAGAATTGTGCGCAGGCGCTTTCGGAAGATGCAAGCTCAGCAACTCAAGTAGTCTTCGTCAGATTTACATGAGTCAACATCTACTCGAAAGCACGAGGTGCGAATATTAATGACGCCGTCGTCGGACAGGTCGGAGTTGAGTTTGCACCCAGATTAACGAAACCACAGGTATCGATTCCAGTTCGATGCACCTACATACATCTACTTCCCATTGAACTCGGAAATCTCTGATCGAGATATGATCGCTAACCGAGTAAAAAAGCGTCAAATCGGAATGATCGAGTATCCAATCAATTGCAGGTAGCATTTACATTGTATAATTACGTTTCTCTTTCGAAGATCAATCAAGCCTATATCATCTGGCAGGGTTCGATAGATAGGCAAACACGCAAGGTGCATGTTGTCAGATCAAAAGATTGACGTTACGCATATGTTGCACATGTTGTTTCCTATTAAACGGCAAGTGCACACCTCGAATCACAAAGCCAGCAGCCTGTGATAAGGCTGGAATAATGTTCAGTCCATGTGTACGTAGCGAAGAAGCTCGCGCAAGTTCAAAGGATGAGCTTTCCACCTTTGCACCATAGTTATCTGTGGTCTGCTCTTGACGCAACGCTACATATTATTACGCACAGAAAGTATGTTGAGTGACTAGCACCATTTCAGAGTAAATGTGGTCTAACAGCAAAAGCTGCGGCTTCTGTTCTCTGATCCGTGCAACCCTTTCTCAACAAAGCGGCTGTCTCCATTGCGCATTCACCACTTTCGCCTTCTTCCTACCAGTGGCAATCGGTGTTCCTTAATTACCACTGGATGCCTTTCCACCAACCCTTTCGACTGAGGAAACGCCGACAATCTTTGTGCCCCGTGTTTTTCTCTAGCAAGGCTTTTTATGCTAAGGAGAGAGAATGGATTTCGAGCGAGCAAAGGCTACCGTAATTAAATCCTTACGCGTGGGTAGTCTGCAACCGAACACAACTGTGCCGCTATTTTCCTCGTCGAGTGATTAATAACCGTTATTAACCGGTCGCCTTTTTTTTCTCTGATACGAGTGGAGATACCTCTATTGATTTGCTAGTGGGATGCCGATAGCTCCAATTAGTACTCCTATTGTTCTTTATCCCAAAGATACTTAATTAAAGACAGGTTCCCCACGTACGTATGTACAAGAACCATTGCATGTAGAAGTATTTCTCTATAGACTTATTTTCCGACGGAGGTTTCCGCAAGTAGTTGGCACTAAAACAGAATACTCGGAAAATCGAATATATATCGATCGCAAGGTGGATGGACATTAGAAGAGGTAACGTAACTTCGTGGAATTACTCCGCTCGTCTTCATACAAAATTCAAATCTAAAGTACGGCGCCGATCTATTTTTCTATCTGGCATTCCGCTTTAACTTTCAACAGAGTACCCCCGGCCATCACTGATTGTGAAATACTATACTCTGCACTTGGATAGCGTGTCTGTTCTTTTCGATTCGATTGCACCGCTATTGAAAATCGAACCAATAGTCGGCTGCCGCCGGAAATGACTGTAACCTCCTTGACAGTGTTTCATAAAATTAGGTCGCTTCCGGCTACTATCGATACGCCAATCGATTCCGACACAAGGCAACAATTCTAACACTTCCCAGTAAGCATCTGAAATTAGTCTCAAGCGAATTTTCCATGCGAGAAACGCTTGTGAATAAAACTTAAACACGATAACGTTAAATGTACAATGCGAATTTGGATTTTTGCCTAACACGCAAATTTACTTCGCAAACTCGCCAGAAATTGGATGCAGTGGTGCGAAGGGAAGTAGAAGGGTTGTAAATTCAGAGGGCAAATATTTGGGCGGAGGGGTAATCACCGCTAACGTTCCTAATTCCCCGCGGTCAACTGGTGTTTGTATTTTCACATTTCGCTACCGTCAAACTAAAACAGATGTACGTACGTATAGTACGAATGTACATATAAGAGATGAAATAACGCAGAGTTAGGGGTTCGGACGGCACTTGATAATATTTGATTTAATGGTAAGATGAGCGCTTGTTGAACCTTCAAATGACTTTAAGTGCGATGGTATACGAGCGGTTAGTTCAAGACTGAACAGAATGGAGTGCGCTCACAAGGGAACCTCAGATTATTCAAGAGAACCAGAGGGTAGTAAAACATTACGTGCAAAAAACAGCAAAGTCTCCGATAAGGGTAGTACTCGCCGGAGGTATAGTCCCGACTAACAGTTGCAGACCGCAGCAGGACTGTAATAAAAATTTCCAGGCATTTTATTTTTACGACTGACCCACAGGCACGCAGATACGCCCACATCGTCTGTTCCGTCGGCAAAGAGAGAAAACCCCGTAGACTTCAAGCCAAGGAAACAAGAATAAAAGCAGCGAAGGAACCGGGCCTCGTTGGCTGTTGCGTAATAAAGAGAAATGCGGAGGAAATTACTTCAAATGTATTTAATCGTGTCAACCTTGTCAGCCTCATCATCTAAAAGAGTCCCATAACTTGCGATTCCAGCTGCAGTATTTTTAAGAAGCCGTTTCACCCTTTCGCTCTTACAAACTTCTTTACTACTGTCGCTGACAATATATCACTATCATCTTCCGAATCTTTTTGCACCTATACCAATTTCCTTTCATACCGTTCATTCATTCTGTCGGTCTGGATCACTCTTGACTATATAAGATTTTCTTTGGGACTTTTGCCCCTATTATTTTGATATACCAGTAGACTTTCTCTTGTAACATCTGCGTCAGACAGACTAGTATTTACAGACAAGCTGGCCCAACGGAATAGCATGTCAAAAAGAATCAATTGTCTATAAATGGCACGAGCTATTTATAGTGATAAATGCAATGACGCGGATTCGAATAGTCATTCATTGTGGCTCGCTTGCACGGGCCAATTTCAGTCTCGTATCGGTTTTCTCTTTCGTACATTCTAAATTGAAAGGCAGGGAAGCACGTTATATGCTGGTCGCACGTGGAGTTAAAATTGTCTCGAAAATTGCTGACATCAAGGTCGCCAAGGGGTAAAATGCCGGTCATATGCAGTGAAAGAGAGATGAAGCCAGTAGGTGTGCATAGGTCTATCGTTGGAACGTGCGAACCACCGCCTGTATAATCCGAAGCTTCGCCCACTACTACCTATGTGCACCTGTTGTAGACAGCCTCTTTCCACTGGCATTAGCGGCTATCCAGAATAGCTCGCTGCTATATTTATCACCGTGATTTCCTTCGCTTTCTCTTTCTACGCTTTTACAAACGACCCGTTCTATCACCCTGCCCTTCCCATTCACATACACTTGACCGCATGGTGTCTCTTCTAACTCTACCAGTTCAGGCAAGAGTAAAGCGAGGGGCACAAAAAGCTATGCTATATTCTAGGATATTTTCCGGCGTGAAATGCAAAACACCTTCCGGCAACCCCTCGTCGACTAAATTCCTAGTAGAGCAATCTTTCTCTTCTTGGTAAATAGCGTGAGTTTACGAGGAGTATCTCGTAGTGCATATCTTTGAGTCGTCGAGGATAAATGACAAATCTACAAGTGAACAGCGTAGAGAGTAGTTTGTAGAATAGCAAGTTTTAGGTAAAGGAGATTCATTGCTCCTCAAGGAAACTGTTTATAAGTTTAAGTAGTCGCATCGATCCAGCACGTAGCTCTTGGGATGGTAAATTATTTAGGTAGTACATCCCCGCGTAATTGGACGACACTTTCCTTCACATTGCCAATAGCTTGTACGAAGCCAAGCGCAACTGTATTCGCTCTTTTCCTTTCTCGCTTCCTCTCACTTCCTCTCAGTGAGAGAAGTAGATGCAGTAATGGAATGTTTTCCAGCATGTTGAAGCGTGTGAAACGTCGGTGGCGGCAACAGCTACTTAAGTAGCTGCCGCGCAGCATCCCAAGAGAAGTAGTTCCTCGCCCTCGAGATGGAATGAGGAGAAAGCAGGAGCGGTGAAATTGCCACGGTAAATTGCTAGTTAATTGCTAGTTTGTCGATGTCTCGGGTATCGGACTCGCAAAGCTGCTTCCCCCGATTTATAAGCGAGCCCTTCACTCGTCCCTAATCAACGACTGCTGTGCACCATTTCGTCGGGTATTTCTTACTTCCACATAAGTCGTTGTTATATAAAGATTTCACTTATTCAGCCTTGTACTTTGGTGGATTTCTATCAGCACATAAACGGAGGCACAGAATAGTGGGCTCTCAAAAGTGTACGGAAAGAGGTTTCGAGTGTATCGCGTGTGTCGGGCGTATCAAGCTCAATCGTGGCGAATCTGCTTGTTGAAAGAAATGGAGGAAGAGTATTTCCTCGTAGTCTTCCGGGGTTTCAGATCGATCCCTAATCCATCCCACAGTAGTGCTGTACACATCTCAGAGGACCATTGACTCCCACTGCGTCCGCTACCTACGAAATATCCTCGTCATTCCGCTTCCTTGAAACAAATCTTCTTTCTTCCATTTACTACTCCAAGCTTGGACGAAAATACTTTGTGAGAAGAAGCCGGCGGTTTCTCATGGCGATCTCACGAAGAAATGGCGGATAAATCTGAGCAATAAAACTGTAGGAAAAAGCACTCGTATCAATTTGACCTTCTGAAAAAATAAATCACACGGCCTACGGAGAAAAGAAAGTTCGATTGTTAAGCTGTGAGGCTAATAATTCGTTTTTAGTTATTCGTAATATTTTTAAGATCTAATAAGTGTTTAATAAAACTTGATAAATGGAATTCTTCTATTCGTAAGCGCTCACTTAAACGCGAGGCGTGTCTGATCGGAAACTGACTTATACTACTTGGGAAACCAGCAGCTGTTAGAGACGAGCACAGCTGTGGAAAATACCAAACTGACAATGAACTCAGAGAAGTGCCAGAAGGTTATGTAGGAGGTCTGACTTGTGTGATAAATCTTTCGTAAGGCTAAATCAACTTCTAGCATAATGAAAGCGATTGAAAACCGCTGAAACTCAATTAGATCTGCAGGCATAGTGTGAGAACCAGCACTCAGGCTGACATGTCGAAAAGTTTCGAAGAATATCTGAAATGTTAGTCGAAGTCGAATTGTGAGAAAATTGTTGGTAGCAAGCCAACAGTTGGAACGGAAAAGAATCGAAAAATCCATTAGCGATAAGCGAAAAATTCAGATGTTCAAAAGAGCATACGAAACTTCGTTACAAGCCTTCAAAAATCGACTTTGAACCATGAGTGGGTGATACTTCAGAGAAATTCTACTCCGAATCACACCGAACTGGTTGAATTTCTCTCAAAATAACAAGTATATATTGCACTGTGAAAGTAACTCGTATTGCCACAGATGCAACTCATGGAAAATCAAAAGGATTATTGACACGGCTAGACCATAAAAGGAGAACTTCGTTAGCTTTCAATGTGCGACCCATATTTTTCAGAAACTCGTGCCCCTACATATTTTCGCACTTTAGTCCTTTAAGGAATCCGTCGAGGAAGAGAAATTTACTCCACAAGTATACCAGCAGGCCTGGCTTTCTGGTTGCTCACCCTAATTGGATGTTCAAAAACGGGAGAAGATCTCGAACTCGCTCCTCGGCAAGGGTTGTTTCACCAAGATAATAGCGGGTGCTTTGAAACTCACGAACGGGTTTCGGAAGATTGAACGACAAGGCGCATAGCGCACTATATCCGAGCTAACAACTCGGCAATCTTTTCGGTACGTTAACCGATTTCGAAGTACCTCGACTTGTGGCGGTACTGGAAATTTTACAGAATTTGTGAAATTGTACTCATCCTACTTTGCGCGATCCCTTTAAAATTGGTTTTCCAAAATTCTGACCGATTCATTTTCTATTTGGCCCGAACAACTTCGATGAAATTGTATTGTAACAGGCCAAGCGGAAATGTACGGGCAATGCTCTCGTTCGAAACGAATACACGAAACACACATTCAGAAGCGCTAAGGCAATTGAAACTCGAAGGCTAGTTCGTATTGGATTAGCAGAAAGTGTACCAACAGACAATGAACAAAACCAGTAACGCATTGCGTGATGGAAATGAAAAGAATTGAAGCAATTGTGTGTATGAATCGTCACACGTGGAACAATGAAAAAAAACGATCGCCCCTTAACGGGAGAGTGTAATCGAGTATTGTTTGCGGAGGCAGTGAAAAAAGCCTGCTGCGGTCTTCTGAAGCCGTGTGGAAAAAACATCTGAGTAGTGAATTCGACGTGAAAAAACGGAACCAGTCACTCACCGGTATAACATGCGTTCCTGTCGATCGGCCTCTCGATAAATCTTGTAGTACATGGCGATCATGATGATGCCGGGTACCCAGAAGCTGACACTCGAGCTGATCACGGCGTATAATTTATTGACTTGGAACACGCATACGTCCGGATAATTCCTCCGGAACTGAAGGTGTTCCTTGGTGGTGTACCAGCCGGCGAATATCGGCAGGAAGCTCATGATCGTTGGCGAGCACCAGACCAAGCTGAGCATCGTGCCCAGCCGAAGGTTCGTCATGATCAACGGGTAATCGAGCGGCTGAACGATTGCATAGTAACGATCGACGCTGATGCAGCACAAATGGAGGATCGAAACCGTGCTGAAGAAGACGTCGAGAGAGTTCCACACATCGCACATGAAGTAACCGAAGAGCCAACGGCCGGATAGTTCGACCGAGGCGTTGAACGTCATTGCAAAGATGGCTACCAACATGTCGGCTAGAGCTAGCGACACCACGAAGTAATTGGTAATCACGCGAAGTTTCCGATGGCGCATCACAGAGACTATCACCAGGAGATTGCCGAACAGGGCACAAAGTATGATGAAGCCCATAGCTGAAGCCTTTGCCGTCAGGATCAGAATGTTCTCGATGTCGTGCGCCTTCTCCTGATTGTACACGCTCCCGTTCTCACTCGACTGACCGGTGTCCAGGAGAACTTCACGCACGTGAGGCAATTCCGTCCCGTTCATTAGATCTTCTTCTATCGTCTCGTTGAACTCCATCCTAGCTCGCTTTCTCTTAATGAGATGCTGTATGTGTTGATGAGATCTTTACCTCTCGGCCATCTCCTCTTCGTCCGGTCCGCCCCAACCGTTCAGGAAATCGTACCAGTTCATTGAAGCTCCTGATATTCTTCAGTCCCGAACTACATAGGATGATGCGTCTCTCTCGATGCTCCAAATTTACAGAAGTGCCCGTAAATTCCGGCTGAGAAGGGATGAGGTGCTGATGCCTGGGAACACCATAACTGCACCACTGACAGCATCTTTGCTAGGGGCGTCTCAATTCACTCTTCCCCTGATATTCAGTTGCAGAGAAGATGTCCCGCAGAATTATCTTAACGATTGTCGATCTACATAATTGCACCGGTAAATCGCTGTATCCTGCGAGCACTCTTCCTGATGTAGAGACAGGGATAATGGGGCTCTAATCCATCTCGTTCCATTTCTCACCCAGCGAGTGCGGCCGGTACTCTCCTCGTCGAGATACAGCCGTGCTCTGAAATGAAAAAGGAGAAGTGTTCGTGTTAGACTGGCTCGAGTGCGAGGATACGAAGCGAGGATACAGAAACTGTCGTGTGGAAATATGGCGAGCCACCTGATGTATCCGGGTCGAGTACTATGGAACGAAACTGTTTTCTATCTTTCTACAGTTACATCTGACAGCCATGAATATATCGTACCGAAGAAACTAATACAATTAACTTCTCCCGATTAATCTTTCCCTATTTAAAATGTTGGTCGACTAACGTCTGAATCAACGAATTGAATCTCTACAGGTGCCAGAAGGATAATTATTACTGGAGCGAATTTCCACTACCACGTTGGCTTCGGCCAAATTATTCATGGTGACCAAGTGTTTAGGGCTTAATAAGAGCCAGCTGAGAGAATTATGCAATGCGTGGTTCAAAAATATGAACGACGCATTTAACTTCGTAGATCCATATTTTCGTTAGCGCATAGCAATTTATGCATTGTTAGGAGTCTCATAGAATATTTCATTAGCTGAGACTACAGCAATGGCACGGGCTTCATAATTTATCCTTAATGAAGGAATATTAGCGAATCTCAGGCACCTCCAATTCCTCGGAGCAACAAGGAATATGCATTACATATACATTCAGACGCAATTATCTACTCCCAGGAATGCACTACTGTCTGATGCGCTCGAGTTCCCATGCGTCCTGAATATCAGGCTGATGAAGTCGTTCGCTAAGGGACACCATCATGCGCCGCCTACAGCCGATCCCAATTACGCAGGTGGAGTTAATAATAATACGATCTGGCTGAGTGCCTCTCGATTAAATATTGCCCGACGTTCCGAATAATGAATCGCTCTCTCAGTGAAAGATGCAACGCCTCTGTGCGCTACGCCCGGATAAATAGATGAGGAAGGGTAAATGTCACACATTCCAACCAGTTGCGCCTTGTCCGCATATGTTGTGCGAATAATTGCAATGAAATTAAATAATGAAATTCGAAATGGGAAGCAAATATACGCGCATTGACGGCATGCACTGGAGAGAAAGAGGAGGAGACTGGGAGAATATAAACCGCAACCGGATGAAACATTTCAGAAAGATACATCCAGGATAAATCAGACGAAACGTCAGACGCAGAGTCGCATCATGCGTGATCCTCATCATCCCGTCGACGCAGATCGATCGCGACGGGGAAACAACAATTCTTCACACTGTACGCCCGGCAATTTTCCATGTGATATTAAACGAGCTTTGCAAAAACGACGGTGTGCTCGAAAGCGTGTCAGCAGGTCGGCGGTGCGAGACCGGACGTAGTGCGCCGACATAGTACATATATCCTGTGTGAGGAAAAAGTATGCCGGCAACCAGCCAGTGGACAAAAACGACAGGACTAGAAAGGACGAAGAGAAACTGCGAGTTGTGTCTGACAATTGAATACTCGTCTGAAACCTGACAGGACAATAAAGTGTTCTACTAGGATATACGTAAATATACAATCTTATACATCAAACGTATTACCAGGCGGAAGAGCTGGCTGTATGTATATTCGATATAGCTTTAATAGCCACCAAGCAAGTAATCGGGGCTGCAAATCCAATGAGAGCTTCGAGATATATTCACTTGTGCACGCACACACACACACACACACACACGCGCGCGCGCCACCCTAACTCTATTTATGACCAATGTGCTATAATATCTCGGTATGCATAGAGCCGGGTTATAATGACACTTGATGGAGAGGCGTGGCGGAAGAGACGCGCGCACCAAGAGAAATATATCGCTTTTTCTTCGGTCCAATTGTGCCATGAATATAAAAGAAGCCGGATGCTCTCGGCGAGGACGAAAAGACGCGTTCCTTCAATAACCGCTGCGGAAATACGGGCGCTTTTGGACTGTGTGCATTAAATATCCAAAGTGTTGCAGCCTTTAAACCATTTTATGAGAATAAATCTTCTACGGCTTTCCTCTTAGATTATTTGATTTTACCATTAAGATATCTTTATAAGAATTCAATCTTAAGAAGTCGAATAATTACTTTCATCGACTATGTGTACCTCCGTAATGAAAAAAAGTTTGCTTTGACATTTCTGCGGCATCAAACAGTATCGGATAGCAGAGACGATAAAATTTAATTGCCCCTTCATTTTAAGACACCAAGTTCGAACAGAATTACTTGGAAATCGTAGGAATGCCTTCCGATAATTCAATCCCACAGAGTTACCCTTAATCACAACCATTCGAAGTACGCAGGGGTTTGAAGTATCCGACGAAGAAAGGGTGGTTATCGCTTTGAAATAGTTATTGGTGCTAATGCGATGATTCATTATCGGAATTGAACTCCAATAAATTTATTTTTGCGGTTACCCAGCACTCGTTTCATGTTTACGAGCTTTTGGGGAGTCAATAATATTTAAGACTCACAAAATTGACATTAACAAACGATGTCGTGCCCGTGACTTCCAGCCACCACACAAAATGTAATAAAACCGGCGGAGTCAGAGGTCATGGGAATATAAGCATCCCCTCGACTGCACAGAGAAACTGGGTAACGCGGACACCCGGTGTAATAACAATACCCTTAGGGTGAGAAGAGAACGTTAATTAAAATTGGACGGTAAAGAGTAAGTTATGCCAACGTTATTACAGCGGTCCTCGTTTCCACTGTACTCCGCGTCTGACCAAGCACGGATCCATACTACTTAGAGTCAAACCTTAAGTTAAAACCCCGGAGGCATTTGGTACAGATTCCTCAGTATTTCATTATCTCATATATCAAGCGATTAAAATATATCTATTAATTTGTACGATTTCACTGATATTAGCATTACATACCTCTGAAATCTAAGATCGTAGTAGAATTTCATTTAGTCGGAACTCAGAACGCGTGGTAAGTTTCTGGAAATGCACTGCTTTCCACTCGATTGGACTGACTAAGGTCGGAATCAAGCTCAGGTATCGAATGGGTGCCGCGACCGACATCGTAAAGCAGACGATACCGCTGGTGACGGGGATTATTGGCCGAAGCTCTGGAATCGTGTCGGCTGCGAAACATTCTATGGATTCAGACATACCAGATACACAGGAATTGCTCTGTGCACTCGTCGTTTTCAATTTCACGGTCGACTTTAAGGCATGATAGAATCTGGGCTCAGTGCTCTATTTGCGTGGGGTCACACACCTGTGAATTCTCTGGTGAATTCTTAGCGATTTCCATCCCTCGATTCTGACCAGACAAACTCACTATGACTTTCGCTCACTTCTAAAACTCCACGTCGTCGAATACTATCACTCAGCAAACATAAATAACTCGTTGATCTTTTATTTGGAAATATGAATGACACTCGATATGGACTACGCGTTTCATTGGATATTCTGCCCGGTAACATACTTTTCTCCTTGGGGTTCAGGATACCACGATGATCCCCCTTTTATGGGTACACCGGTTTTATACAGAGCTCGGTGGTGACGTCGCATTACACATCCTGAAGATTCGTGTTACGATTTGGCTGTTTGAGGCCGAGATAAGAGCGCTGCGAAATAAAGATATTTCTCTCGCGAAAGGGGGATGTGACTGGTAACTGGCGCGGATATGTGGGTCAGGATTAAGTGAACCAAACTAGACGCGGGGATTGCTGAGGACGACGTTATGACTTAATGCTGGAAGGCCAAAAATTGACTATCAGCTAGCAACAGATGGACAAACTTCAAAAACAACATAGCTAAAGTTAAACGGAAATAGTAGTTGTACAAGATTGTGTAAATTGGCAAAGTATGATATAAGGGAATATAACTTACCTCGAGGTTCCGCAGATCCGGTAGTTCCCGATGAATGACTGTTGATCTAATTCCTACTGGGTCGTTATTATACTTGGCACGAAACTTCCATATTCTTCTGTGATTGTTACAAATTCAGTCCGCCGTTTATCACCGTCGTACTTTTAGTCCCACAATTGACGTCGACACATTTTTTGCAATTTTCTATCATAATTGTAAGCGTCAGTTTGATAGGAGACACGTTCTTAGCACCAGGGACGTCCAAGGGCCATTTAATTGTGGCTTTATTATCTTAATGAATAGCAGCTGCAGGGTCGTTATCTCCGACGAGATTTAATCACCGAGATGGTCGCGATAAGTTGCTTACATTAATTCGAACAATTCACCCAGTTCTAACACCTACCCCTCGATTCCAACGTGATTATCCCTTGCACATTCACCCCTTTATCGTTCGACCCTCACTTGCTTTCATTAACAATTTAGGTACTAGATCACTAATAATTCAATCAGCACTACCGAGATCGATATGTTTCAAACAACCACCACTCTCACAGTTGGTTTAAAAAAAAACAAATGTCCTATGTGATTTTGTACTTTTTCCGAAAATCTTCATTGTTTTCCACCAGTGGCTTCGCGGACATTCCGAGGCTTGAATCTTATTAATAAGATCCAGTGAGATCACACAAAGATGCTCCACCACGATGGGACTACTGTGATGATCGAAAAACAAGTACCATCCATCAAATCACAGATCTTCCGTTCAGTGGTCCCAATACGAAAAATCGTTAAGTGGTAATTTGCTTCAATCACATGGAAGTAATGCCAACTTCAACTAGTGATCGATCTCACGTCGCCTTATGAATTTTCTTCGGAGCACAATCGGAAGGTTAGCAAGCCGAGCACGATTCCGAAGTTTCACAGTAGCGGGTCATCCCGCGAGACCGATCGCTAAAGAATGTCACTAAAATGACCACGTGTTCCTATGGGAGAGGTTGGTGAACGATATATCTTCTATCGACGGTAAACCAGACTGAGGTGGTCGCTTTGTTTACATGGTGATAGGGAAGAGCGGCGCGTTTGCCTGTGAAAGACGCGCCGGAGTAAGAACGGGGTGAGCAGCCATGAGTCTTGGACGACGCGACGTCGCGACGCTCCTCTGCTGGTGGATTCGGCTTGCCAGGCCGGAGTGAACTGTAGCCGCTTGCTCGCTCGCCGATTCTCGGAGCTTTCCCGCTTTCCAGTAGCAGCGACCACCGTCGCCACCCTCGCGCACCACCAGCATCAGAAGCGCCTCTACCACCCTTACCGTCTCCCTCGCCTCGGCCGAGCAACCCCTACACGAACAACGAACGCCCGCCATACCGCGCCACCTCCACCCTCCCTTCCGTCCCCCCTTTCCCCTCCAGCCACCCAACCCCCTTAATCGAGCCGCCCGAGTCCCACACCCCGAAACACCCCCGAACACCACCCCGGACACCCTGGCACTGCCGCTCACTGCCACCGACCGTCGCTCTTGCATGCCTGCCTGCTAGCTTGCTTGCTTGCTTGCTTCCCTGCCTACTCCAACTGGACCGCCCCCGCACGCTTTTCCGCCCGAGCTACTTCCTTCGGCCCTGATTTCAGTCTTTCGCGGCCAATGCTCGTGTTCCGCTGAAGTCGGCCCCGTTCTCTTAATTCCATTGTTTCTAAGGTCTGCTCGATGATCGACATACATATACATGCACCAAGACAATCGTGCTCGTCCCTGCTAGCCAGGAGGACCAAGTGAGAGCTAAGCAAAAACTGCTGCGCTGCGTATCGGCTTTCTTTCAGATAAATGCAGATACGGATAGCCTGACCTTAGTTATGATTAGTATTCGGCACAGCTAAAATATTGGTTTTGCATTAAAATAAATCCTGCAATGGTTGATCCTTTTTCCACTTGAATTTTTCAAAAATTTTGCGCGCCGTGGAATTCGTGATTAGAGTTTTTTATTTCATTAAACAACTTATTATGGCAGATCTTGGTGGAGCTCGGGGAATATGATTAGAGCGGTCCTTCGAGGGCAACAAACTTGACTGTACTCTTGTACCCTCTTAGGGATACCATCCTCGACCCTGATTCCATTCTCTCTCCCGGTCTCCATCTCGAGTCCGCCTAGAACCCGCTCAAGTGAAGATCCGCTGTTTTTACACACCACAATGGGGGCTCCAGAATATTTCTTCATTGCTTGGAACCCCTCCGTACCTTCTCCCTTTCACCTCTGGCAGTCATTCATTGCTGGACCATTGGCAGCCTGCCAGTCGATTTCCAATCGATTTTACTCGCTCTTCTCCAAGCGACATCACACTTTGACGCCTAATAGAACAAACCGTCGGAATTGCACAAAACTCTTCTCACAAAAGTTAAGAATCGCCCGGAGCTCCAAGCGCAAGATAACACCGCGAACAAAAGCTTGTGACGCGCTGTTGCTGATGATAAAATCCACGATTTCTTGCCACTTAGCTTGCATTTCCGCCGCACTGTGTTTCCCAGTTATTTCTTTTACTCTGGTGATGACTCAGTATTTGCAGCCATTTACCTCGCGATGCGGTAACTGACAAATCGAAAAAATCCAGTATTTCTCCCTACGCTCCCACCACCCATCATTCTCTTGCTCTCCATTCTACTGGTGCACACAGCAGAGAAAAAATTCCCAACAATTACCCGACTTGATAAAGTTTCGCAAACCTTAA
Organism: Ectemnius cavifrons; assembly: GCA_964023945.1. Lineage (NCBI taxonomy): Eukaryota > Metazoa > Arthropoda > Insecta > Hymenoptera > Crabronidae > Ectemnius > Ectemnius cavifrons. The sequence goes on from OZ030375.1 coordinate 1,461,122, forward strand.
TCGCATTCCATTGAAATCAGCGTTTGGCACCTGTCATACCCAACTCAAAGATTGTTTACAAAATTGCAGGGAACCAACACATTAAAATTAAAGTCGATAGATGCTTAATGAGAGGTTCTACAGTCGATGCTGATATTTACGACGGGATTATAACGGTTATTCTAATAATGGTCATTCTAATAATATAGTAGTAATCCTGATAACACCCGGATATTATTAATAATAGAAGATGAGAAAGAAAAAGTGTTCATACGATCTCGGTATTTATAGGAGGTATTGTATACGATCAGCTGGTTGGTACATGGAAATTCTCTTTCACTCAAAAGCTGAAAGGAATGGAAAATATTTCCCTTAGCGGATCGTCCCAGTCTTGGCTATGCTTTGTACTTTGTACACTGGAAGGATTCGACTTATCCCTATCGGATGGAAAAGGCGTAGTGCTTCTATGGTAGGTCACAATGCCAGCAACGGTACCATATATTCTAATTCAGGATTCAATAACCTCCCCCAGGAATATTGCATACGCAAAAGTATACGTTCACCATAGCGCAATAATTTTATCGGTCACATTTAGACGGGAAGTACCACTCACATTTTTATGATCAGCATCAGCCCCGTGCGATCGACGTTAGGAACACTTAAATCACTGTACTTGTCATTAGCTTGACGCGCCAATCACCGCTCGTTTTCTGGATCGCCTCACCGATACTTCCACTCCATTGATTATACGCAAGAGCGACAATTTCTCTGCCGGCTTCTTCCTACAGATACTTCACGACGATGCTTTTCCCAACTATTAAGCATTATTGGATCTGCCGCAATTAATATCATTGTAGTTTCGCCCACTTAGATCGTCCCGCCTTGATGATCAAATTGACAATGTGCCTCGGCTACGAAGATGCTTTATTTTTAGAGACAAGAAAGAAAATCGTTCCTCATTGATCGAAGAGAATCCTCGCTCACGCCATAAAAACAATTTTAATACAATTGGCTCGCCGTTATTTACCGAAAACTTTATGTGCGACAATCTTGTGTCTCGTGCTTTCCTCGGAGAAGTTATATAGAAACTTCTAATACTTTAATCACTTCTTTAAAAGGTTGCACCACGAAACCATCGCTACTTCTTGAAGTTGTCGGATTATCGGAAGCTCGTTCAAACAGTGCGAGTAAAGAAGGTAAAGAAGTACGGACTTTTCCCGGATCCTCCCTAGACAAAAGTCCCTGAGTAAGAGAGCAGGGTCGCATCTATCGGTTTCAGACAGATAACAATGAAGTCTTGAACCACAGCAGCCCCTTGTCTCAGAGAAATTTATCAGCTCCATTGGCCCACTATTCCCCAGATTATTAGAGAGATAGTAAGAATGAAAAAAGATCGTTACGCTAAGTAAGTAGAAAAAAGAGACGGTCCTTCTAGCCCATGCGAAAAGACATGCACTGAGTGAGAGGCTGAAATGAAGAGGTCATCGTAAGCCCTTACTGACGTATTTTCAGAGCTTCTTGCCACCACGAGTGCTTACTTTTTGCATACTCATAAGCCTACCTCTTCACCTTCTCTAGTTCCTCGTCTCTTAATTCCATCCGGCGTGCGAACCCCGCTTCATATCATTCATCGATACCAGATGAAAAATAGTAGTTACTATTCACACACTATACTGAAATACTAGCATCGTTTCGTATAAGTTAGATTTCCTCACAACGACAACTCTGGAAATACTGTTATCAAGTAGTAGAAGTGCTGCAGAGCAGATAGAAAATCAGGTTCCCATTTTCTCGCGAAGGCACGCGCGGCCCTTACCTTTTACCCGGTCATTCATCCTTCGGATTGCAGTGATCGAAGGAAAAAGATCCTGCCGAAGCTCATAATCTAGTGCTTCAGGCTTTGATCGTTAAAAGACGATCGTACTATGATAAAATTCAGATAAGCTTGCACAAATTATCAGCTCTCTGGTGGAAAAATGCTTTAGAATGAAAGTGGAGCACGAGATGAAAATGCGAGAATCGACTGTAAATAGAACTAAAATGAGATGGTCTGTACTCCGGAGAATGTCTGTGTGAATACTATCAGCTTCTCCGAACGCTTTGATAACCCAGTGAAAACGCGCTCCGCCATTCAGTTTATTAATTAACCGAAACCCGACCAAGAATTTCTTGCCTGTGGTGGGAACTTCTACTAACTGTCACATCACTCACGTGACTCTCTTAAAAAAATCATACCTAAAAAATAGTGCCCCCTAATGAATATTGAAGCGCGTGAAAGGGTCTCGAATAAGTTATAAGATAAATGGGGAGAGCCACGCTGTTACCGAGAAAAATGCAGAGTTTTGCTCGCATTTACTTAACTTGTTTCTACTTAATAATTATGATAAGATGCTCGGGCATATCCGTTTTATGGCAAACTTCTATCGTATCGTCTGGAAATGAAAAATGGGTGGCAGGATATTAAATGACTAGTGAAATATAAATAACTTATCCATTAAGTCTAACTTTGCTCCGGCAGCTGCGGCAAACGACCCTTGCATAGGCTCGTAATATTAATCTATATAAGGTATCTAAGACTTAATTTTATCTACTGTGATCGAAATATGGATCCACTCTTAATTTGTCTGCTCCGAGCCTTCACCTATTTCATCTCAATCTCAGGCTATCTAAGCATACATATCCTATGCGAGAATGTGAATTAATTAAAATATTGAGGATCGCTGAGCACCACCAACGCGTCCGCTCCGGCCACCTTTGGCCTACTGGTCCAGTTCCCCCTTTCGCTGCTGACCTAGGCTACATTCCAATCAAGGACGCGACGAAGGCCGAGCACATCAATCACACGCAAGTTATTGGTTAGTCGTAACTTACTGGGGAGTCACTTGAGTCGACGTACTGGTCGTGTACCCTTTACATCCTACACACCTCAATTGCCACCAACTGATACCAATTTGCTAATTACAACTGCGCCGCTTTTCCTCCTCCTATTGATTCCATCTGTTCAACCGCTTTCTTCTACTTTCTTTTATTTCGCTTGGATCAATATTGAATATTGTTACTTCACAGTGATCACCCTTTCCAATTTAAAGTCGCTTTTACTGTGCTGGTGAATTATTCCCCAGCATCAAATGCAGATATTCACACGTCGAGTTCACCGAGGACGACGAGTGCATAATAATATTGGCCAGCGAAATTTAATAGTTTCCGGGGGTCACTATCGGTCGGTAAGTACGTGCAACAATTTTGAATTTTTCCTGTGCGACATATCGGCCTGCGGCTTCATGCGCATATCGTATTCAAATTTATTGGCCACGCATCAATAGATTGAATGAGCCTCATTAAACTCTGCGAAGAACGGTATGCTCGAAGTGCCATGTAATACATTCCAGTACGAGTCATTTATCAACTCAGCCCAGTCGAATCATTGGACCTTTTATCACTGGTAGAGCAGGGAGGCAAGCGAGTCGTATTAAACGAACGGAGTGAACGTATATGCCCGCGCAACTTCGTCCCGTTCAGGCCTTTACGTTATATTTTCTCCCTGTATTTAGTTAAACGTTAAACTTTACAATTATTTTTACCAAAGAACTTTGGAACTATAGATATTATATCATTCAACATTTTTCATTAGTTAACACATCCATTATTTCACAAGAAAATCTGCACGCTGATTATCATCAATTTTTATGACATAACCATGTAATCACCATCGATCATTATGACCTGGTGGAGATTATTTACTCTTACGCTAGAAAATCTACCATCCAACGAAAGCTACGTCTCCGCATCCTAATGCGGTCCATTCTTTTTAGGATTTTGAAAAAGAAAGAAAATGAGACTTTCGATAGGGGAGAGAACGTTGTGCGCAGTGACATCTTGGAAAGGGGATACCCGAGATAAGGACTCATAAATTTCGACGATACGTCGCAGCAGCTTCGCCTGGCAATGGTTCGCGATGAAAATTGCGCGCACGAAGGTAGTTCTGTGCGAATTGAGGGACGATTGAAAGGATTTCATACTCCATTTCACCACCGGTTATTGATATCGTAAATGCTCTGACTGCAGATTGTTATCTGTCACAGCATCCCAAGAAATGATCGCGCACTGCAAAATGCTGAGCAACCGACAATTACAGTATCTGACATGATCCGTGTAGTGCTGAACGACACACGACACAGGTGACATTATGCGGCTAACAAAACAATTACGCTTGCCGGTATTACCGATAATTCGATGGTAAAAATAAAAAATACCGACTGTTGGACAAAGAAGGGTGAGACATCTTCACTTTCATACTACATTTTCTATAGTTCCTTATAATAAAAATATACGCTGATGAGTAAAAACCTCTTAGATCCATATTGAATACCAAATTTATCGCATTCTGATCTAGAATTATTGCATATTGCATACTAAAATTCCATTTATTGCCAAAAGTGTAAACTGCAGATTGACGTGGCAACCGAATTCACACCCGGTTAATTCTTTAAAAATTCGCTTCCCTTTTCCCCTTAATAACAGCGCACTTATAAAAGCATGTTATACTCACAGTATATGTCTGTTGCGCCTTTCCATGTTGTAAGCCTCGAATCGGACAGCTATCTTGAAATTAACACGGAACTAAACATTCACCATCACTCACAATTATTTTTAAAGATCAGGTATTACTTATTTCGAAAAATGCACGATTGTCAGGTGGTACGACTCACGTGACAGTCTAAGACTATGTGATGCTACATAGATTGCTATACTCGCCATGACGTTTCTGCCCCGACCGCCATTTTTGGAATTCGTGGTGGATCGCATTGGATCGCATAGGAAGTAGGAACAGTCACGTTTTCGTGGCTAAAACCAGCAAAGTATGCCAGAGGTCGCTTTATGGATTTATTTGTGAACACAGTAGAGCCAACTGAGTCGACACTATCGAAAGCACATATGTTGTATGTAGTCGGTAAATGTGGAGTGCGAAAAATGGCGAAGACCTGCGCGTAAAAACAATTGTCAACGGAGTTGACAGTTTACGTGAAACTAGCAAATGTCAAGAATTGTGACGTGATGCACAAAACATGTTCTCTCTAGTCCGGGATGCTGTGATGCGTTGCGTATGATCCAACGGAGCGCTTCAACGAAAGCGTTCAATCGAGTGGAAAGCAGCAGGGAAAAAAGGATCCAGGCGATTCAGCGCTTGCGAAACGTCAAGAGCTAAGACAGGGCGAGCCACCTAAAGGCAAGACGTTCCACCTCATTTGGGGCTACCTGCCAGTTAATCTGCAAAAATAGTGATAATGCAACGAACTGCCTGGGCAGAAAAGCAGTGCAGTTTAGCGCGCTGAAGTCGTGATGACCTGATTTAATCTCACCGCGATTTACTATCTGTTAGGACGTCGGTACTGCATCGTCTGCTAACTCCAGGCTACGCAGATGCATCTGACACTTCGATCATGCATGAATGCTCGTGCAGGCGAATCATTTGCTCCTATCTGAAAATAGTACGATAAGCAGCTCCAATTAATTCTTATTTGCGTAGAGAGTGTACACTTTGTGCGTTACAACGGTATCCCTACTCCGTTCTTTTTCCAATATTTCCAATATATTATTAAGGTGTAGCAATTGAACGAAATCGTTATACTATATAATATAATATTTAGATATCCATTAGCCAAATTTGACTAGATAAGCTTCCCCTTTTTCCTGCTATTGTGCAATGTACAATGAATTGTGTTTTTTGAACAATATTAATCTTTATTTGGCAGCATGCCCAATCTGCATTCTAATTTAGTCGTAAATGTTAGAAAATATATCAAAATAATTTATATAATATTTGAAGTACCGAGACGATTGAAGGTTGACAATTGACAAAAATTCGAATTGACTTTCTATCTATAAATTGCAGGTATAGAAATGAGTAAAGTAGAAATGGATCAAGAAACAGTATATGGGACACATGAAGACAGCCATGTGGTCATGTCAGAGAAGGTGCAGTCTCTGGCAGGGAGCATTTATCAAGAATTCGAAAAGATGATTGCTCGCTACGATGAAGATGTAGTCAAGGACCTAATGCCCCTCCTAGTCAATGTTTTAGAATGCTTGGACATATCTTACACAGAAAATCAAGAGCGGGAAGTTGAGTTAGAATTATTAAGGGAAGACAATGAGCAATTAGTTACTCAGTATGAAAGGGAAAAGCAGCTTAGGAAAACATCCGATCAGGTGAGTCCAATATTCACTTAATAAGTCATTTGTCTGATAAGCCAATGTCAGTTAGACATTGACTTATTTCTAGATGAGTAACGTGACTGTATTTTTTCCTACTAGAAATTGCTTGAGCTTGAAGACATAGCGGAAGATGAAAGAAAAGAGCTTTTGTCTAAAATTGATAGTTTGGAATCAATTGTAAGGATGTTGGAGCTGAAGACTAAAAACTCACACGATCACGGTACAAATGCCAATGGCCCTCCAAGTTCATCCCTTTACAGTAGAGTAGAATATTTTGTCTTTTTGTTTTTATATCAACAACATACTTATTGTTCATTGGGCCGGTTCTACATTGGGAGGTTGCTATGCCTGAATTGTATTTTTGGATATTTTAACTATTTGCATGCATTTTCTTTGGTTACATTTTTTTATCGTACTTGACATCTTCTTTACTGGGATTTTAGTGGTGCCTGCTTATTTATTTATTGCAATCTTGTTTATGAAGAACATCTAATATGGGTGTTGTACTGCACAATTTATTTCTGTATGCCAGTGACAGTAATGTATAAGCATCTTCTTCAGTGTTGTGTGTATTTTTGTATGTTGATATTTAATTATTCTTGAATACAACTTTTCACGCACCGACCTTGTCGTTGCAGTTGTTCGACTTGAAGAGAAAGAAGCTGAGCTTAAGCGGGAATACACCAAGCTGCATGACAGATACACAGAATTGTTTAAAACACATGTGGATTATATGGAGAGAACAAAAATGTTGGTCGGTAATACCGACAGGCTGGAAAATACAACTGGTGGTAGAGGGCCATCGCGATTACCATCTCTGGGAATGGCTCATATGTCAAGGAGTTCAGGACCACTAAGTTATGGATTTCAGAGCTTAGAAGCAAGCATGAATGCCGAAGACAATCTAGAGGAAAGTCCGCCAACTGCTTCTAACTTGAGAATAGAGATGTTGGACAATAGCAGTGAAGCTGCAGTAGAGACCTCGGACAAGAGTCAATTGACAGATCAGCCTTCACAAGAAAACAAAACAACTACAATATCCCGGCGTATGTAGATGGCATAAAATATGTATTCTTTCTTTTAGAAAAGTAGTTTTAACACAATCATTGTGCTAATATTAATAGATGAAAGCCCAGAAACTGAATTGCCTCCACCATTAGTCACACCAACATCACCAACTGTAACAGAAAAACTAGCAGCACCTGCAAGTGGAAGAAGCAGAACAGAATTGGAACAAAGAAGTAGTAATAGTAATACATTATATCAAGAACTCAGTTTTCAAGATGCCGATGCTTTGGGAGAAATGGATGAAGGAGCAGACATCACTGGTAATTTAATTCAGTTAAGAAAAATAATGAACTTCACTGTGTTTTGGTAACTAAAAATATAACTTGAAATCTTAGGGAGTTGGGTTCATCCTGGAGAATATGCATCATCCGGTATGTGTCATAATTTTACTAAAAATTAATGCCAATGTCTTTATGCCTAATAATCCTTTGAGTTCTAACTCTTTTCTATAACTCATTAATAGCCTTATACAGGAATTGCTATAAATATAAAGCAATCATATTTCTCATGAAACGCATGTTACAACACAAATACTCCCTGATAGTCAGCTATGATCCAAATTTATTATTTGCTTAAGCTGCAGAACTCTGAGGGTTAACGATTGCAAATAATTTGATAAGGAGCTAATAATTACATACTAATTTGTATATATCTGTATTTTTGTTTCATTGTTTCCCTTTTCATCCACACTGACTGGGCTTCCATGTTCAATAAATAATCGCATGAAACGCATAATATATCATGCAGTCAATGACAACTTCTTTGGTAAGCCTGCTACTCATAGAGAGCTCTGTTACTTTTAGTATAATATTTTATAATACTATTTTCAATCTCTTAACCGGCTCGCAAAGTTCCTGACTTTTAATTCATGTTTTTGCAGGAATGGGCAAAGAGGTGGAGAATCTTATTATGGAGAACAATGAATTATTAGCCACGAAGTAAGTTATCTATCAAAATTAATCAATTCTCAGGTATTATTACTGGAGCTTTACCTACAAATATTTCACAAATTTCTTTATTTTTCAGGAACGCACTTAATGTTGTTAAGGACGATTTAATCGTCAAAGTTGACGAACTCACTAGGTAAAAGAAGAACACCAAACCGGCATAATGATTCTGATTCTGATTGTCATTACATTTTTGTATGTTTTTCAGTGAGCAGGAAATTTTACGCGAAGAAGTTAGATGTTTGCAACAAGCACGTGATCGCTTGCGACAAAAGGTGGCCGCCTTAGAAGAAGAATTGAAGAAGGTGAAGGAAGAGGCGGAAGCTGCAGCAAAGACAACGAAAAGTGATGATGAGGAAGATGTACCGTTAGCACAACGAAAGAGGTTCACTAGACTTGAAATGGCGAGGGTCCTTATGGAAAGAAATCAGTATAAGGAGCGTTTTATGGAACTTCAAGAAGCTGTGAGATGGAGTGAAATGATTAGAGCAAGCAAAAACGATCCCGCCAGTCTAGCGGGAGGAAAGGGTTCAGTATGGAAATTGTAAGCATTGTTTCAATGTGGCATACTCAAAAAAGTATTTGCCAACTATTTGCTAATTGATTGTATTTATAGTTTTAGTAGTCTTTTCGCCGGAACTGCAGAGCGAGGGGCTCTAGTGCGTGGAGCGCATACGCTACCTCATGTTCGATATAGTGCCCCAACCAACCAAGTTGTGCCAGCTACACATTCAGACGCTGCGCGTAGACGTACGTTCAAAAACCGCCACGACTTTCTCGACCAGGGAGACACCATGTGAGAAATCAATTAAATTTTCTAAACGCACGTAGACCACTGTGTCAATTTGACGTTGAAGCTTGCCTAATTTTTATCTATATTCTTTAGATAGACAATTGTTTCTTTGACACTGAGCTCTTCTAATAACACCACTTCTATGATCTCTCTACAATAAACTTTTTTGCTGTAGTACAATCGCGAAGCTGGTATGAATGCTTTAGGAAACAAAATGACAATATTTTTTTATCCTGTGAGAGGCATAACATCGACGAATTATTTCCTTTATACATATGGCTGGCTTGAATCGGTCTCGTATTTACAGATTAGAGTCCTCTTTGGTCAGTTGGGATCCATAATCCATTGTCGCGACTCTTGCATAGGTCTCGATTGATCTATGAGACGTGAGTCCTTTGTAAATAATTTAGTCTGTTACACGGTTTATAAAATTAATGGCTTTTACCAAATTTTTGTCACCGTATTGTCTTCCACCACCCATTGAATTTATTTCATTAAAGTATACTGGAACTGTGTGGGTACATGTGTGTGATAAGAGACCAAAGCAGAGTTTTCATATGTCATATGAAATATAACAAGTTATCTTACAGATAGTTTATTTTCTTCTCTATACATTTCACTATACTGTTTTCTCATATGTAATGATCATTATGTATTACGTCTATCGAATTCTACCGGATAATTGTGTATTACGTGATAATCCATCCCATTTCCTACGTGCACATGTGGTTACTTATTTGAAGAAGGTAACCACAATCTATAGTCAAGCAAATTATCTGCTATATTTTCGAAGTCATGCTTGAAAAGCAATAGTTTTGTAAATAAAAATTTGTACATTTTTTGAATAGTTAACAATATATGATCACTATTGATCACTAAATAAATGAAGTTTTGAGTACGTTGTCAACTTGACTTTTATTTCATTGTTATTACTGCGCTTCTCACTTTTCGGTTGAGTCACATCCTTGCCTATTCCTTGTGATGTTATCAAGATATATATGTACCTGGTTTACTGGCTTTCGGTGGTGTGCTTATTGAGAATCAGGTAAACTTGTTCTGCTGACAATGAGCTTATAATTCTCAAGTCTTTTCACTATGGCATCATTTTCTGAAAAATTGTATTGTTATTGCAAACGTTAATTCAGTGAAAAGACCGAAAGTGGACGTTCTTTTACGTAAACGGTGACGTTTATTCTGTAAGAGTACTATTACACCGCTATTCATCCAAAAGCAATAGCAACATAAAAGTTCCATGGACTACGATACCTGTAGAAAATTCATTAATCAGTTTTTTTGATGAGCAATTATTGGTTTTAATTTTTGTTTAAATATCATTGCAGATCCTCCGAAAAACTGGTAGCCAGGCGGGCAAATGAACGAAGGGAGCAATATCGCCAGGTCCGCGCCCACGTTAAAAGAGAGGATGGCCGGTTACATGCTTACGGTTGGAGTTTACCAGGAAAGCCAAGTGCTCCAGTGCGGCAGCCTGTGCCAGTGCCAGTCTATTGTAGACCGTTGCAAGAAACAGAACCTGGCATGAAGGTATGCGCATAATTCTAATCCCTTCATACAATTAACCTGCTTGCAGTCATAATTTTTTTTTTTCATAAATCTTTGGTTTTAGATTTGGTGTGGTGCTGGGGTAAATCTTAGTGGTGGAAAAACACGTGATGGTGGTTCTATGATTGGAGGAAGTGTGTTTTATGCTGCTGAAGCACAAGAAGTAACAACTACCTTGAAAAATGAAGCTGAAGATGCTGTTAAACACTTGGATATAGAACTTCAAGAACATGAACAACAACGTTTGGAAGCTGAACGCTTGGAACAGCAATTAAGTTCTCTTGTGTGGATTTGTACGTCTACGCAGAAAATGTCAAAAGTGACTGTGATAGATGCTAATAATCCAGCGGATATTTTGGAGGTTTTTAATGTTTGCCAAGGACATTTATTATGTATTGCAAGTGTACCTGGAGCCAAAGAGAGTGATTATGCTCAAGCAACTATCGAGGAGGCAGTGAGAAATTCGAATGGAACAACTGATAGCGAAGACAATACATCGTCAGATATGCCGACTAGTACGAATGTGGAGCAGAAGAATACAAAAAATCGGAAGGATGGTCTTGTTCGTTCTGAAACAACTGATCAGGATCATGTTTCTGACAGTCAGAGTAATGGGAGTCCAGAGAAATCAGACGATACAGACCAAAATGTAACCACAGAGCCACAGAGTTTAGAAAGCATAGATAATGAAACAATGAACTTCGGGAAAGTGCATTTTATGAAGACCAATATAGAAGCATTAAATTCACGAATAAATGGCAAAGATGGCTTGAGTGAAGAAGGAGAAGCTAATGAAATTGAAGATGATTCTACTATTGAAAAAATGTCTTCAATTCAGCCCACAATGTGGTTGGGAGCTCAAAATGGTGCAGTATTTGTTCACTCGGCTGTTGCTAAATGGTCGATCTGTTTACATTCAGTAACACTAAAGGATGCAGCACTGGCCATTGTGTATGTAACATAAGTTATATGCAACAGTATAAACATATACCTAATGGCTATTTGCTAATTAAAACTACTTGCTTTAGGCACGTGCAAGGTCGGGTCCTTGTAGCTCTAGCTGATGGGACAGTAGCAATATTTCGAAGAGGTGCGGATGGACAGTGGGACCTTTCCCAATATCACGTAATCACTTTAGGCAGTCCACAGCATTCAATAAGGTGCATGACCGCAGTTTTGGGTAAAACTGTATGGTGCGGTTATAGAAATAAGATTCATATTATCGATCCTGTTACTATGACTCTCGAGGTAAGTCAATAAGGAGACATTGGATTAGCCAAAAGTTGGTTTTCTAACTGGAGAAGTGCATGGTATAAACACAAATCTTTTAGTGCACTGTTGATGCCCATCCTCGAAGGGAATCGCAAGTGAGGCAATTGGCCTGGTTAGGAGAAGGAGTTTGGGTTAGCATTAGACTGGATTCTACACTAAGACTCTATCATGCACTCACTTATCAGCATCTACAAGATGTTGATATCGAACCTTATGTTAGTAAAATGCTCGGAACTGGCAAGCTTGGTTTCTCCTTTGTGAGAATTACTGCACTACTCATATCATCGAACAGACTTTGGATTGGAACTGGAAATGGAGTGATTATATCCGTTCCACTTTCTGAAAGTATGTTCCTCCAATTATCTTGAGAGCACAGTACAAAATTGTTCATGAAAAGAAAAGCCACTGATAAATAATGTTTGTAGGCGCAGGAGGATCTATGGCAGTTTCCAGAGTACAAGTGGCTAGTAGTAAAACAGATGCACCTGGAGTTGGAGTCAGAATATTCGCTTCTGACCGAGGTGTTACACCTGGCAGTTTTATTCCTTACTGTAGTATGGCTCATGCCCAGCTTAGCTTTCATGGACATCGAGATGCAGTAAAAATGTTTGTTGCTGTACCAGGTAATTATACATAAAGTGATTGTACTGATAATGCAGTACGGTTATTCGAACAATTCTAAGATTTACTATCAATTGGAATAATGGGTGTAGGTCATGGAGGTGTGAGCGCAATATCAGATGGTTCGCAGCCTGCAATGCTTGTGCTATCGGGTGGAGAGGGCTACATAGACTTCAGAGTGGGTAAGTACTTGGTAGATATTACTAATGCTACAATATTGATCGTTCGTGCACTGCTTCTAGTGGATGAGGCAGAGGACGAGAGCGACATGGAAACACATCTAATTGTATGGCAGTTGGTCAGGTATGCCCCCAGAAAGAAGCGAAACTCTCTAACAGTATAATGGTCTTCTCTGTTGCACGACATGGTCAAATTAACTAACAGAATCCGCAAACATTCAGTCACTTCTAACACGATTGATATGTAAGAATTGCGATTCATCCATTCTTTCTCTCGGAATTTAATAGAATCAGCCATGTAAATAATATGTTTAAATTTCGGAATTTAAGCCTAATGAAAAATCTGTATAGCACAAATAATTTCTATGCATATTGACAAATAGTTGCACTTCCGTGTTTAAATAATACAAAATTTTAATGATATGCTTCTTTTCTTCTCTGGGGGTTGGGCATTTCCAGCTGACATGCATCGTGATGTAAAGCAATAACTGTGAATTGCACTTAATTTCTTAGAACTAATAGCTCAGAGAAAATGAATAACAAAACGACTTACTCTTCTAGGTGATGGAGAAGAAACTGAAGAGAGTATAGAGCGTTCTAACACAGCTGTTGCTGCTAATGCTGAAGAACATGGAGAGCAAAGTCATTTGATTGTGTGGCAAGTACAATGTCCTGTATCTTCGTAAATGAATGGTTAAGCCAATTTAGAAGCGTTTCGACCACAATAAAATGTTTAGGTTGATCGTAATTGTATAAACAGCCATTCTAACTGCAGAGTAATCGAGTAATCGAAAATGTCAAGAAATAACTAAACCTGCCGGTCGAGTGAGTTTTCTTATGCCGGTGTAATGCACTACCTATCCAAGTATATAAATATAATAACAGTAGCAAATATGCCAACGATACTGCAAAAAGTGGTATTTCATATTAGTGATATGTAAAGACACCATTCGATTTTTCAAACGAATTGCTGGAAATCGTTAATCACAGCATTCCCTGACAAATATTCATACGCATTAGATTTCCTCGGTGCATAAAGAACGACATTCATAAGAAAAGTATTCTTGGGATTTCGTATGCAGTGAATCAATTTTGTAAATTTAACATTATAAGTAGAATTTCTTGACGTCATGCCTATAACTTTATGAGTCTAATTAAGTCTCACCCCTAAGAACTACTTCAGAACATGTTCTTTCAGATCAATTATGTTAACACACTCGAGAGAAGTCTCATATACTTTAACATCTAGCCTCCAACTAATTGCAATTATAAAAATACAATTTTTTTTATATATGTATGTACAATGCTCTAAATCTATATGCAAATGCTTGCAAATTCGTTGGCGCAAGCCAATTAAACATTATTGGGAAATAGTGAATATTTCCACCAAATATTGTGATAACTCATAAAAGATATGGGAAAATGAGTTTTACATCTGCCGCTATAATTGCTACATAGTTGTAACAATTTTCGTTCAAATGTTGCGCATAGGTATCGCACTATATTAAGATGAATTAATAGCCAGACGTTTATACATACATATATGCGGAAGGTGAAAGGTTTCAAGCAAATAAGATTTGAACACACTTTACTATTTTTATTCTGATGTATATTGTTTAGTAACTTATTTCGCGTTACACGAATAGAGATTGTAATATATTTTTGTTTTGCGCCCCGTCACCTTAATTGAGATCACGTCCAATTACATTTGACGGTATCCTGTGTAGAATAACAATTCTGGAAAGTGATGCAATTTAATGTAAATATCGCTATGTGTCTATACAGTCATGTAGGGTTTTAATTTAGTTCACAGTCTGCAAGGAATCTAAGAAAGCGCTTTAATAGATTAATGTCTTTTACACAATTCCTGCGATTTCATTTTACCTTCAATATTCTGCCAAAGACAAAGTATGAACTTGTCATAAGCTGAACACGATTTGGGACTACCGTTATTTAAAGTCGTAGACTACAATAGCCACCGAAAGAGCCAGTCTGCCGAAATTTCCCGTGTCTGGAGTATGAACGAATCATCCATTGTCCCAAAAATGGAGTTTTATAAATATCTTTTAAGCGACATCGCGTAAATCAACGCGCGTATGATAAGTGCTGCATAATAGTGTGTGAGCTCGCTTTTGATGTCGAGCTCGGAATTGTACCTGGCTCAGATGAAACTGCAATGGCGTTAATAAAGAAAGTTCCGAAACAGGAAAGCTTGTCTCTTTTCTTAGTTGCCAGTGCTGCGCAGAATCACTTGACCGTAAACGTTAATCGCGAATCTGTACTCAATTATGCAAGATTTTCTATACCTATCGTAACGGGTTTCTGCTATGCTTTTGCGTAGTGGCAGGTTTCCGCGGCTAAATGTAGCTATGGCTAACTTCAACAAAATTGGCATACATATTCTGGCGAATGACCTATGTACATATACTATTTCTATCATGTGAAGTAACATGCGGTTAACAGATCTACAACTATACTTCATTGCATCGACCTATTTAACTAAGGTTACTGAAGGGTCTCAGCACTCCCTGGATCGTATTTAAAGCCGACAGTACTTTTTGTTCGTTAGTAGGCTACGTAGTACAAAGGTATGTATGAATGAATGTGTACGTAATACTAGGTATATGCATTTTTTGGAGATATTTTCGATTGTTACTCTCGTACTATGCCAAGGCAACGCAAATGTGATCGTAATTCTTTTTATTTGAAACTTATTATCCACTTGATAAAAGTCAACTTTTTGATATACGATACATTGGTTTTTTAAAATTAATCGTGAGACTTTCGAAAAAAGTAGTATGAAATTGCAGTGCGCATCGAGAAACCGGAGAACCGCGCATTTCACTAATCAGGACTATTATGTGCAAATGCGAGGATTTCATATGCAACACTTTAATTCGAGGACGGGCGAACTTTTTACAAAGTCTCATTAGGTGCTTCCCGCACGAGCACTTCACGAGATCTTTCAAATTATTTTTTTTTACTAAAAATCAGTAATATAATCCTATGTGGCATGACAAGCAATAATTTGGAATCTCTGTTATACTCAGAAGCCTTGAGACTTTAAATTATGCAGATTCAAACCCCTACGACAAAGTAATCGCCATAGTTCCTTTGCAATTTTAGTATTTATTCTCTTCAAGAGTGCTTTCACACCTGAACAAGCGCATTGTCATTGCAATTTTAGATCGTCTTTCACCGAGAGACTTCACAGTGTATCGTCCCGCAAATTGATCGCGATAGATCTCTGACTTGCAACAGGTTATAAGGAACCGTGCATCTCTAAACCGCAACTACCGTGGCGTCTCTAAATGTCTCGTAGAAAAAGACATTTGATCGGATTCCCGCTGCAGGATGATCGCTGTGAAGCGTGATACTAAGCTCAATTTACTCTGTATAATAGAGAAAAAGCGTGTAAACCACAGTGGTGCCGGTGCGGTACTCGAAAAGAATGTGGATCGGAAAAGGCTTTGGCGGAGTGTTTCGCGCGGAGGCAGCCCCACTGCTGCTTATGATCCATGGTTTGCCACGCTCTCATTCTCACTCGCGGCAAGTGACGTTGCTGGTCGGCGCTGATAAAAGTCCGTTGTCATCGCGGCTGTCCAGTTACTCTGCTGGACTCGGCACGCGATCGCGTCCTCTCTCAACGCAACACTTCTTCACTACTCTCCCACCACAACAGGCCACTCGCACATATTGCTGCTGTACGAAGGAATCAACAGAACCGACAGAAATGGCCTCCCATAAAAGAGACCCAGCTTCCGAGCAGCTCAATAACTACAAGAAAAACATGAAGGTAGGCTTCCAAAGCAATTTCTTCGAATGCCGGTACCCGAGTTCGCGATTAAAGTGTTGTCAATATTTACTCGTCGCAGCCGGCGTTGAGAGCTACAGTATATACATAATATCGACCAATGTTAGCTTATTCCGGTCAGGTGAATGCAGTTTGCTGCGCAGTGTGCGACGCCGTAGAATGCCGCTCACTCTACATTTTTTAACGTCAGTGAAAAATCAAAGACGAGTTTCTTTACAGTCCTGTTACTTCACAGTAGATGCTAAGATGATGTTGACCAGTTAAGATTTATCTTTGACCTTTGACCCTTGAACCGTAGAACACTACTTCACTATGAGTTCCATTTATAAACGAAGGGTTTAAGTTGATTTCCGGGTTTTTGGGTTTCCTTAACCCACACTGGAAGCTTTGCCATTTCTAATAACACTATGCCTTATGACAATGTTCAATGTCGTACGTATTATTCGTGTGTACTACGTAATCATATATATCCACATAGCATAGATATTATGAGCAAGCAGATCGTCAAGGCTCCGTGTAGGCAGTCCGATTTCTCGTTCCATAACTAATGTTCTGTTCTGTGTATCATTACTAGAATCGGAATTTGCACTTAACAGACACAATGACCTCTATTAATGTTATCGGAAATTGCGTGTATATGCGTGAGGAAATTGATCGAATCTTAATGATGCAAATAATAGTCTCCTAAAGCGCCGGCAGGCTTTGAATATGTGTCCGTGATATTCATAAATATTGATCGCTGTATCTAACTGTATATGTAAGGCAATAGGGACAGGATTGATTTTTTGATTTATAGTACTGTTTGAAAGACAGATTGACGAACTTAAACTCGAGCACAATATTCCCCGAACGAACACTGACCACATTGAAAATAACTTTTTGGCACAATGAATCCGATCGATATTCCAAATCCAAATAGATGAACTTCGGGAATGTAGAGTGTAATATTTAGAACAGCGATAAGCGAATCTGCTACGTAAACAGTCCTGCTACCATACACAGTTGCATCCATGTATTGCTATTATCAGAAGATAACATTGCCTATTCACTCTCTGATTTCTTACTTACTTATCGTATCTGTTCTCGCCAGATTCTGCAACGATGCTGTTATCCCATAGTTCACAACCTTTGGATGACATTTGTTTGATAAAATTGAAAGTTGTGTTAGTGGAATTTAGAGGCTTAGGTACTTGGTATGAATCTCGTAGCGATAAAGCACTTGACTATAAAATGCATAGATATATCTGATCATGACCAAAAAGCACACGTAATATATTTATGGATATCGCTAACGAGGCAGGGGGCATCCGATATGGTCAATTTAAAAACAATGAATGCCGCGTCATGCTGCCAGGAAAGTTCCCATGCGATTTACGCCATGGCATACTTACGCTTTTGCAAAGCTGCGCAATCCCACTGTTCTTTACCCCTCGTTATGCTTTTTCTGGCTATAAGCCGATATGCATGGTAATTTCAGTCTAGGAATGGCTCGCAGGCTGTTTACACAATTCTCCTGAGAATCGTAGAATCCATCGATGTTTATTGCACAGCCCTTCACTTACTCAAGTGACATTCCACGACAAAGTAAACAAACGATAAGACTTTTTAGAATGCTGGCATATTCTGCGCAGCAGCAAATATTGGACTTGTGATTTCATATCACAAGTTCGCGTTGTGGTATCCTATATGGAAAAGAAGTATATTATTAAATATTTGGGACTAAATCTCACTAAGATTCCGAAGCACTTGATCCATTACCAGATATTCTACTGTCTGATTCGAAGTGCAATTATGAGACACAGTATAGTAGATAGTAATTAAGTTCATAATTAAGTTCATTGGATGTAAAACCATAAATGGGCAGAAGTTAATACGCAGCGGAACATATTAATACAAAATTTCTCGCATCAAGGAACATTCTAACAATTTAATAAGACGACTAAAGGGAAACTATTCTAGAGTAATTTGACGATTATCTTCTAAATCGGGTTTTGTATGATTGCATAGCCAGGATATGAACTCACAGCAGTTTTTTCTTATAATGCAACTTTTAATGATCCCTGCGATCTGTTGCATGTGAAACTGTAATGAGGCGGAAATTTATGATGCGTGAGTGTGTGTAATTACGATGTTCTGTGAAATCTATCGTGACTCATTTCTTGCACAATAATAGATACAAAAGTGACCTTGCTAATTTTGTCAAATTAGTCTAGGACTTTTAATGCGTGCTGTTTTTTAATTGTTCGTGGTGAAATTATGCTTCCTCAACGGCTCTGTTATTATTTATATATTCCAAAGAATCGTTATAATTGATTGATTGCACAACGTAACTATGGATTTGATTGATTTTATAGGGCGATCCACCCGTATTGTTAACTGGAAATGGAGCACCTATTGCCAACAAGAAGGCAAGTCTTACTGTTGGACCTCGAGGTCCTATGCTCATCCAGGATTTTGTGTATTTAGACGAAATGTCTCACTTTGGCCGTGAAAGAATACCTGAGCGTGTAGTACATGCGAAAGGAGCTGGTAATTATTATTCAATCGTTATTTGTTTCCCTTGCATGTTTCCAACTTCTTATCAGAGATTAAAACACACAAATGTTTAAACTTTCTTATCTCTTTTAACTTTATCCGTTCTCGTGGAATGCCATAGAATAATCTGCAGATAAGCAAGGTGGAATACTTTGCACTGTTATCGATGTGTTCTGAAAAAAACTTGCGCTGCGGTATTATCGATAGAGTTACTCCCTGAAATAAAGTTGCATATCGCTTCAGAGGTGTTTAGTTTATCGTTTATAATTGCCAGTCACATATACCATATATAGTATCCCCGCAATTTTTTTAATTGTGAGCAAATTGATAGATGATTTTTGCAATCATTGTAACGGAGGGTGTATGTTATTACAGGTGCTTTCGGTTACTTTGAGGTAACACACGATATTTCGAAATACTGCAAAGCAAAAGTCTTTGCCGGAATTGGAAAACGCACGCCTATCGCTATACGATGCTCCACGGTCGGTGGTGAAAGTGGATCTGCCGATACTGTTAGGTAAATTCGTTATGCCTCTTCCATAGTATTCAATTAGAACTGAACGAGATTTTAAAGAGCAAAAAACGATGCTCAATTGCATGATGAATAGGTTCGAAAATACTCATGTCGCTTAGAAATGCATGGAGATATGTAAATACATTTCCTGTGGAAACTTTCGTAAATATTTAAGAGTTAATTAAAGTGCACATGTACAGTAGGTAATTATTTTAAACGAGAATATCGCATGTCTTACATTCCTACTACAAGACAATATTGCAACAAAATTGCAGACAGAAACATAATATATATATCGTCCCTATCATATATATACAGTCCTTGAGTTTTTGCATTTCATCTTCAGTGAATCATTGAATTGCACAATGTTTCTGCCACATTATGCAGTTGTTAGAATGACTTCAATTTATATGACGTGTCTAATTAAAGTGGAAGCAGGTCGTATAGGGAGAATAATAGAAGTTTATAATATTCCATTATTTACAGAGATCCTCGTGGATTTGCAGTAAAATTCTACACTGAAGAAGGTATCTGGGACTTGGTCGGCAACAATACACCAATCTTTTTCATTAAGGACCCACTTTTCTTCCCAAGTTTCATTCACACTCAAAAAAGAAATCCAGCCACACACTTGAAGGTCCGTTTGTATACAATTTGTGCATTACAGGTGATATTAGGCCGTTTATAATATGTGGTGCACGGAACAATTTACTTGGTATTAGGACTATTAGCTGCTATGGTGTAATGAGAAACAATGCCAACTACTTTTAGATGACGAACAGATTTAATTAACGCACGTTCCATAAATGTTCATACCGAGTGTTACATTTTACGCAGGATGCGGACATGTTCTGGGACTTTATTTCTCTGAGGCCGGAGACGACGCACCAGGTCATGTTCTTATTTGGAGACCGTGGTATTCCTGACGGCTTTCGCCACATGAACGGCTATGGCTCCCATACATTTAAACTCCTGAATGCCCGGAATGAAATGGTCTACTGTAAATTCCATTACAAGGTACGCTTCCTCCCATCAGATATCTGGATACACTTGAAACTTAAAGTTAAAGTTAAACAACTTCGATCATGTATTTTCAATTTCTTATTTTCAGACCGATCAAGGAATTAAGAATCTTCTTGCCGAAAATGCATCGAAATTGAGTGCATCTGATCCTGACTATTCTATTAGAGATCTTTATAACGCTATCGCCAAAAAGCAGTACCCAACATGGACATTCTATATTCAAGTAATGACTCAAGAACAAGCTAAAACTTTCAAATGGAATCCCTTCGATTTGACAAAGGTAAGAACTCTTTTCCTGAAACCCTGGGTAAACCAAAAACTTCCAGAATCAGGAGACTCTAACGTAACCCAAAGACGTGTGTTTCATAATTATAACACCTAAAGAAATAATAATTGAATAGGTCTGGCCGCACAAAGAATACCCACTAATTCCTGTTGGTAAAATGGTGCTGGACCGAAATCCTACAAATTACTTTGCTGATGTGGAACAAGCTGCCTTTGATCCCGCTCACATGGTTCCTGGTATTGAGCCAAGCCCTGATAAGATGCTCCAGGGTCGACTCTTCGCTTACGGCGATACTCATAGGCATCGCCTTGGTCCTAATCATCTTCAATTACCAGTCAACTGCCCATACAAGGTACTTCCCTTATCCTCATCTTTAATGATTCAATTCTTTCCAACTGGAAATTATCACAATTGTTCTGTTTTTAGGCAATTTCCGCGCTAAATTACCAGCGTGATGGATTGATGAATGTACACAATCAGGCAGATGCACCAAATTACTTCCCCAACAGTTTCGGCGGACCGGAAGAATGTCCAGCGGTAAAGCCGCCGAGCTTCGCTACCAGTGGAAATGTAGATCGTTATGAACCAGTGAACGAAGACGATTTCGGTCAAGCTACTACCTTCTGGAGGCAAGTGCTCGACGCGCCCGCAAAGACCAGGTTGGTGGATAATATGGTATCCAGTCTGCGCAACGCTTCAACGTTTATCGCCGAGAGGGCGGTGAAGAACTTCACTCAAGTTGATACTGAACTTGGAAAGAGACTTACTGAAGGCCTCCGTAAAGCTGGTATGAACATCAGCGTTTGTGCTAAATCAGCCAATTTGTAAAACACTACTTCGCACATGACTGTCCTTTTGTTGTAATTACGTATCGCTCTACGTATGTGTACTTTTTATATTTGTAATAGTTGTAACTGCACGAGCACAAATATATTCGTATTTTCTTTACAAAGCTTGGGGTTTTATTCCAAGGACTTTTCTCGAAAGTATTTTAATTCTTTGCATAATCCACTATGTATATATATTTATATGTATTAAGACTTCTAAGTTCTGCCTAGGTTTTTACTCAGATCTATGTGTGTTACATTAGAAACTCCGACCATTTGAAGATGTTCTTCCTGTAATGTCAGAAATCTTCGTACAACTTTCGAAAAATTGTATTGTACTTCTCAAATCCCGTCGACTTCGTATGCGATCGTCATTAAGGGCGTAATTAATTCCGCTTTTCCCTTTAACAATTTACGATTACGGTATTACGTAGCAGTAGCTGAGGTAGGAAGTGTCACCAAAACTAAATCTGCTGAGATTGCTGCACTCACCTCGAAACCCACGGGCATATAACAGGTAAGAGCTTACTGCTATCCCGAAACGTGCAACTACAGTATGCCACTACAGCATGTGTACAGGTAATAAGAGTAGTGGATGTAAAAAATGCGTCAGTGGTACTTTGAAAATGTTACTCGTGGGGCAACCGTTAGATTCTAACGAATGTATCAAAATCACTTAGAAATCAAATTATATAATATACATATGTTAGACTTTTAATGCAATATGGGCTAGAACGGGGAAGCTAAAGAGTATATATTGCAGAATGAAATGCAAAAAAATTATTTGTACTTATTATAGTTTACCGATCTTAATATTCGGCGTGGAACTGTATTCTGATCCTATCTGCAACATCGAAAGCGTACCGGCGCTTGAGCCTGAATTGCAAAAATTTGCATATTATGAAAGATAATACCATGCTCTGTTGAATATTTATATAGTTAAATCATTCTCGGCCAGATAAAGATTACACAGGTTTTTTTTGCGTTCAATTCGTACGGATAGCAAATCTGACAGGCGAAGCTTGAAACCTTACGGTTTAATATTATTGTTATTGTTAGTTCCCATATCATATATATTTGCCAAGAGTTAGCAGATGAAATAATCGATTTCATTATTGTTTCCATTTTTTTTAAAACTAACAGACATGCTACTGCCCCGAGGGGCTCCACTGCAGTAACGCTGAGGACCAAGTGCAATCGATATTCGATTTGCACACAAACGGCGAGTGGCAAGCATTGCTTGTCAGCAGCACTTTAGTAATAGGCACATAACAAAATGCCTGGTGTCATTGACTTTTAACAAGCACCTTTATTGCTGCGTGCGCTTTAGTATCCAGCAAATTTCGATGCTCGTCAAACTGTGACGCGATTGTATGTATGCACAAAGAACCGGCAGTTTTCTATAAATCTTTTATATAAACACTCAGATACGGAAAATGTTGTGTTAATGTTTATAAATTCATTGGACTCTGATTCATATACATCGATACCGAATAGTTAGTAGTAAGAGAGTTTCTAATATTTATTAGATAGGGTTTTAGAAAACAGAAGAGATTCCAAACGAAGATGTATTGCATCCAATTAATTGGAGAAGAAAAATACTGTCAAATGAAAATCCAGTGCCACTGGTGCTATTGTCTGACTTGACGTGTGATTTATTAAGCCGACGTAATAGTAAACAATGGTCGTTATTCATTGTAGTATGTGCGTAGATCACGCTGTCGAATGTTCTTTCGGCGTCGTGGGAAAAAATTGTTGCTCCGAGCAGTGCCCGGATTGTCGTAATAACTCGCGTTACAACTAATCCGCTCGAAAGTTTGTTTTTGCGGATGTGTTTCGAACTCGCAAAACAATTTTATTGCTTTCAGCCAGCACTATTTGACGGGGTTTCCAGCATTCGGATCTACATTGAATGGACACGGCACACACGGTCTTAAAACCCGTAAAATTTACTAATTTATCGTGAATAGTCCGTTAAATCGAATTAACCTGGCAATTACATTTCTCGGTTCGTAAAAAGACGGTTATTGTTTGCAAAAATGGCGTTCAATTGCAATATCAAGTCAAATGGATTGCGCTTGCAAGTTGTAAGAAAGGAAAATCGGCTTACCGTAAATAACTTCCAATTCCAAGGAATATGGAAAAGTGGAATATCTATGGTTTGTAGAGCATCTACGTTCCCTCCTGGGAATATAATCCTTGGAGGGAAAAAGCTTCCTTTACCATTTCAACTAACAATGTCCTATTGAATGCCGGTAAGTTGCCCGATATCGATGTAGCACTACCTATATTCGGAGTACACCCAGCCAATTTCGATCTCCGATCCACATGTAATCTGATTTTAACCTTCGCTGAACTGCAAATATTGATGATGCACACACCAGATATATGTGCGTTTTGGAAGCGATTGGTAACGCACACGTGCCGTCTGACAAGCGATTACCTGCGGTTAATTAGCGCATGTTGTTTTATCATCTGATCAGTATTTATTACTTTTGAGCAATAGCACGCAAGCCAAACTAGTTTGCGGAATCGACAGCCCGGTACTTTAATAAATCCATGTTACGAAACGTAGTCAAATGTATTACCAAAAATTAAAGCGATCCTTTGGCCGTATGAAACTTGTATTACTACCTCTTCTGTAGGTAGTAATCTGTCTTCAATGTCAATTGATAAAGATACTGGACCGTAAGATATCACAAACATAAATTCGCTCTCATGAAAAAATGATTCAATGCCAGAGAGTTAGACTTTATCGCGTTATGCCGAGCATAAAGAGATGAGTGTGCGAATGAAATATTTGTGTATGTTAGCACGGGAAAACCGTTGCCGCAAATGGATAACGGGGAAGCACCGTCTTCATTGATTAAATACACGCGTTCTTTCCTGTTACTTGCCCCACGTAGGGGATTCAGATTGTCGAGCGCGTATATAAATATGGTTTCAAAGCCGAAGTCATCAGTTCATTCATCAAGCCGGACTGTATCAAAGTAATCGTCAAGATGAAGTTCTACTTGCTCGCCGCCCTTCTTTTGGTCGCTCTCGCAGCCGTCTTCGCCGCTCCAGCAGGTTTGTCCGTTAATTCATCTGCTCTCTGGTCGCTCGCTAGTTGAGTTCTCTAGTACAATACTCGCGAAGTACAAGTAATTATGGGCACATTGGGTCTCGTTTCTACCTTTCTTTCTTCTGGGCATTGTGCCATTGTCGCAAGCAAACGCGCCAAAAGAGATAGACGTCATACGCCGAGGACAAAAGATTTTCCGGGAAACTTTCTAATTGAGTCGCGCTAGGGAGGCGTATCATATTCGCGTCTAATTCTTTGCAGCCCCGGAGGAGTATGAGGCCCTTGAGGAGGTCGAGGAAGGACGTGCCGACAGACAGAGAAGAGTGACCTGTGACCTACTGTCTTTCAAGGGAATAGCGGAACACAGTGCCTGCGCCGCAAACTGTCTCTCCATGGGTAAAGCCGGAGGCCGTTGCGAAAACGGTATCTGCCTCTGCCGCAAGTAAGGGGCCCTTTTAATTATTACGTCCCGCTCGTTCTTCAACTTTCCATTTTTTATTCAAGTACCCCACATTAACGAAATGGAAATTTTCTAACGGTTACTACTTGTCTCTTATCCTTCTATTCTGGTTATAGTAATTCACTATCTAGTTTGGTATCACTAATAGTATTAATTAAATTATTTGTATCTTTTTTCTAGGACCACCTTCAAAGAGCTCTGGGACAGGCGTTTCGGTTAAACAGCTGAAGAAATTGTTATCCTGAATACCGCATCTATCTTGAACCTATTATCATTATCGTTATTCCATCGTTTCTTAAAATCGAATTATTAAGTTATAATAAGTTTTGTATTATTTAAATTTATTTATATTATACGCATGTTACGAAAAATCAAAACCCTTGCACCACTTTCGACGTGATAACGCGAACTTTGCGGAATATGCAAGCTCCTTTGACTTTGATGAAATATTCTCATAGCTCGTAAAGCGGTAATATCATCGCTAACCATATTTCGGGATAACAGCATGTTATTTCTCGGTGCTTTAATACCGCTTTAAGTAGTTAAAGATTAGGAGTTAAATGCTACACGAGACATAACGCGATTTATTAAATCGCCATTAGTTACCAAGATTTTTTTGCCTGCAGAAAGGAAAATATAACTTTTGAGTTAATAAGGAACTTCAAGACTCTATCCCTTCGTTTCTCAGTATTCCACTTTCATCCGAGAAATCTTC
The DNA here is from genome assembly GCA_964023945.1 of Ectemnius cavifrons. Lineage (NCBI taxonomy): Eukaryota > Metazoa > Arthropoda > Insecta > Hymenoptera > Crabronidae > Ectemnius > Ectemnius cavifrons. The sequence continues at coordinate 1,486,995 of OZ030375.1, forward strand.
ATTCGCGTCGTATTTCAATCTTCAATTGAACGACTCGGTTGAGTCATCTTGTGCCATTGATGTCGGCCTCTCTCTTTCATTCTCCCATTTCAATTAGCAGTATCAATAAGCGCCTTAACACACAAGCCGACTTTGAAGAGCTTACTGCTCGAATGCACAATTCAAGGATACTGATTTCCTAATTAGACGGCCTACGCAAGTGAATATAATTGATCTGCAAAGGTGCGACCTACATTTCTAGCAGGATGGGTCAAACAATTTAGTAGATTCGACTAGAGAGCGCAAGGAGATTGGAATGTAATATGGGTTCTGAAGCCAAGTCCGAATTACACGATTGATGGGTGTGCAGTACGCTGTACAGTACGTTGAAAGGAAACATTTTGTGCGCTGAAACGTTGACAATGGGGCACTCAGTCGATTTCATGTCAGCCGCTTTGTACTGACTGCACGACACATAATACGCCTGAAGGTTTACCGTGCTCTAAGAAAGTCTACCCTTTTTCTCCCTGCACAATCCCCCTCGACTATTCAAAGCTGGGAAAGTCCTCGCTCGGACTACTTGACGCGACAGAACAAAGTAAAGACTGTTTCGTCTCATGCGCTAAGTTAAACCCCACTGTTGAATTTCCGGTAGTCAAATTGGCAGGTAGCAATTAAGAGACGCGGAATCTTGCCTTTCTTGTCAGGGATTATTGATAAGATTCTCGGGGTTCTCCGGTACCTTAGCCGAATAAGAGTGGCGGGCAAGTAGAGTCCAGTTGAGTGTTGGAAACCTTAGAGTTACAGCGTTCCTTTGGTATCTAGAAGGGAAAAATAGTGCGATGTGTATGTTGCGTAGCCCGATACGGTGCCGTAGAAGATCTAATGAAACCATAGGGGTGTGTAAGAGAAAACTGGGAGAATGTGGGACTAGCAGAGAGGAGTAGAAGAGGTGGTGGTGGGCGATTACTAAAAGAGGGAGCCTACGGAAATCCAATATGCCTTGTAGGTACTTGGACGTGCAATTAGAGGGGTCGAGAGAGTTTACTGTCGATATTTTTTGACCAGCAATTATTGGAATTCCTTTTCCCTTGTGGGGGAGGCATACTACAAGAGTGAACGGGGTAGACTGTTCGAAGTAGACTGAGCATGCTGGTCCCGCAGGACTCTCGAGGTAGAAGAGTCCTTCAGGGGCGGACAAATGCAGCCCACCATGAGCACTTATGGGTCTTTCCGCGCTTTCATTAAAAATTGGACTCTACTAAACCGGCTCATACCGTATCCGGCATACTCCACTCTTCCGCATTTCATCCTTCTCCCTTGACGTGTCCTACGCGCTGGCCAGCCCTTTCTATGCCTGGCTATCTCCCGACTCTATCTCTTTCTCCGTCTCTTTTCGCCACTTTTCTCTGGCCAGATCTCTCGGCGTGTACCTCAATGCCAGTCATATTCGTGTCTGGCTTTTCATCTTTGTTCGCGGCCCCGGTCCTCGCTCGTTCCGCTGAAAATAATTTCCTCCGCCATTCCAGCTGAGCATTTCGGGATTTTCGACTGTTGTGGAAAGCGAATACCACCGGCGGAATTGTGGCTAGCGACGTCTGCCTCGTGGCGCTTGCAAAACGTTTGTCTCACGTTTGCTGCACTCCCGCCGAGAGGGAATCCAAGGCCCCAATAGACTGCGTTAACATAACAAGATCAGTTAAAGACAGGTATCGATTTAAAGAGGGAGAACCAATTCATTCGAGTTTAACTGCCTGCGCAAAGCCGATCGTTAAATCACACGATTGTATCGGATTCTTCTCGCCAGCCGTCAGCATTTCCTTATTACTGTATAAAGTATGCCGCCATCGCTGAATAAAGTGCCAGGTGTACACGACGCAGGAGATACCTTTTATTTTAAACTGATTTTCCCAGGGTGTCAGAATTGTTTCTGTGTCGCATTTGATGTGAATTTTCGTTCGAGTGAAAACTGATATTTCACTAGAAAAAGTCCTGAGAACCGGGTGCAACGGCTTTAACAAATTCCGTACTCGGCTGCGAATCGGTCGTCTGGATTTGGCGGTGCGAATTCCCATTAAAAAACTGCCTCGCCTTCACTGTGTTTGCGAGAACGTATCGGGGGGTGTATCGGCACCGGAAATCGGCGCTCCCTGCGATTTCTATACTTTCACGCGCAAGCTGCCACTGCTGGCACCGCGTTTCCACCGACACTTGGAATATATTGAGCCTGGATTTTTATGCTTCGCTGATTTAATGGATCGGAAGGTGAATGGACTATATCGTGTCGCGAGAGCCGGGCGGTGCGCAAGCTTTCATCTCGCGTTGATTTCAGAGAAGAGTCGCTGCTTCTTGTCAGACTGAAGGGCAACCATTAACGCGGCTCTACCACTTCCGCCCGGCTGCTGGTGTTAACATCGCGCCGGAAAACTTGTTACAACCAGACAGGCCGGAAATGAAGCCGAGATGTTACCGACACTGTATCCGGGAAGTCCGAGAAAGTTACGGTTAATGCCGCATACTCCCCATGTAACACACTTCCACCAACAGATCGTCACATCTCTGTTAAAATCCCTGCATCCCTTTTACCTGGATTATTTAATTAGCCCCGTAGCGTACGAATTTCATATATGCTTATAAAACAAGGCCGTGTCAAGTAAAGAGAAGTACGTTAAATACTTAAAAAAGTATTTTTCAATTCGATGTACATATTCCAGCAGTTTGAGCGGATGCAATTCAATCTCAAACGATCGAATTGGAGTGGAGAAAAAGGCCGAATAATTCAATAGGTTTATGATATATGGCGATCACCGTTTAAGCAGAAATAATTATTAATTTCAATCTCGCGTTATGAGTTAATATTAATCCTTTAACGGTTTTAAATAAAGTTAATTAATCGATACCGCAAAGTAATACTCTTTACTCGGAATGCTTGGGATTGCTTTAAATGCGAATGCGTGAAGAGCAATTCCCGAAATGATGTTTGTGCGTGTCACCCACAACCAATTATCGGAATGCAAATTTAATGTAACGCTTGGTTAAATAAATATAAGTTCACTACTACTGGACGAATCTTTGGAAACATTTATCAAAGTGGATCAAATTGATTTAGAAAAGGTATTTTAAGTTGCCCTTCCAATTGAGACAGCGTTTTACCATCACATTGGACTCGCAACCGCCGATTTGAGACCCGGTTTGACCTCCTCAGTGTTAAAATATCAGATTCAAAGAAAATGAAAACATAATCGCTTGTTTTTCGTGACCAACGATCTGTACGGTCAGGTGGGGAGTAGTCAATTTACCCCGGCAAACTGTTCGCGACAAGCCGATTGCCTCGTTTTCGCCGGGACAAACGCAATTTGCTCGAAGGGCGGCTAATGCTGGAATTAGCAGACAGGCGGTGGTCGCAGCTCACGATATAATCGGATTTTGCGAGCGTTAATTCGCGGCCCGGCTGGAGTTACCTGTACTCTACCGAGCACCCAACGTTATTTCGAAACCGGAAACTCGTTCTGTCCTATTTTAGAGACAGGCGTAAGTACTCTTACACCATGCATTTGCTTCTTTCCAATACTGCTAGTTTTGCCGATTAGTCTTGCCAGCAGAGCTTTCACCAACTTCAATCGTAACCCTTGTATTTTTAAGCCACCGGCGCTATTATTGTTTGCCCCGTTGGCAGTTTTTAACACTTTACAAAGTGGAGATGTCGCTAAAGTAATGAAACATTCATTCACCAATAGCACTTCGAATACAAACAGCTATTAAAAAATCGAACTATTGAAGGACGTCTGATTGCTGTGTTAAAGTATGTACTTTACAAACAAGTACCATAGTAATTGGTTGGAAAATATTAGAAATACTAATTGCAATGCAAATCTAAACAATCTACCAGGTAAACCGATAGAACTTTTCAAGTGCGAAACAATGAAGGGTTGTACTTCACAAGAATTCCTAGCTTAGGAAGCAGTATTCTATGCGAAGCTTTTTGTAAAGAGTGAGCCACTTTCCTTCGGTGTTACACGAGACTTTCTATTTTGCCGGTCGAGACTCATCGGCTGACAGTTCTCATCCCACAGCGTATTGCTCGTCTATGAGAAGGATAAGCTGCTTGACAGGATATATCCGGGTGAGGCGATACTATCGCTGTGGGAGTAATCAGCTTTGCGAGAGAGCTCAAGCAACAACTATCTTATACATCTAATAATATCATATATGCTCTTGTTTGTCGAATAGATTTAATGGATTAATAAAATTCGGAAATTGGCACTAGGGTGTCATTTGGCTATCGAAATGTCGGTGATCGTTGATCAAAGGAATGTTTTATCAGTCACTTGGCTGCTGGTATGTTTCGATCTGACAGTAGGGGCTGCGCCTCCGAATATCGTGGACGTATAGTCCTGTTACAAGGATTATATGAGGGCTTCGTGGCAAGGCTTGTTCAATCAATCAGCTGTTCTCGCATTAACCTTGCGGAGCACGTACTACCAGGCGATGGTATTCCTGCTGATCCGAAGGCATTCCAACCTCGGCAATCGTCTTTTCCGTGTTGATAGTTGGTACTCTCTCTCCTTCTCCCTCATTTAACCAGCGATCCTACACCGTGAATAACAGGGTCACGTGTCTCCCGTTGGATTCTGCAAATCAAAGATGTGATGCGATTCCATTCGCATACCTCGTCTTCTATTAGGCTCATTCCAGTAGTTCAGGTTTACTCGCTTGCTCGTTTGCACATCCATATTTGGCTATAAATTTTAGTTGCTACACGCGTGTTGAATCATTTCATTCAACTAGTCGTAATATTAGTTAGTGAAGTTGACGCCGTAATATCAACAATATTAGCTTGTTGAAAGGTGAGCACTCAAATTCGCTAATATTATCAATAATTATTGGTAGGGCTGTGTAGGATTGGAGAGAGGGACTGGGAAACACGACTGAATATCCGCTTATCGGCTTAAAGATTTCATAAACAGTAATGAGTTTATTTCCGATCAATAATTACCTCGTAACATAATCGCTACATAGACACACGTGCCGATAACGTTTTTTCAATATTATATGTTTAGTTCGTAACTCAAAGTAAATATATTTTGATTCTTGCCTCTTAGAAGGTTCTAAATTGAACCTATTCTAAAGACGTTTTCAGGGTTACCAAAATGGTACTCAATTTCGTATACAATTTAGAATGAGTAACAATATTTGAGGAAGTTATTCAAGGAAATGAAGTTGAAGCGTCTATTTGCGTCGATCGTAGTATTGCCAGCCTTTCCCCTGATATTAGAAAGGTATCGTACTTTCCCTATTAGGGTTACGTCATGAATAAATAAGTTTGAGAGAATGGACACGATTACGGTGATCAACGTGTATCTAATACAATGAAATATTTAATACGATTAGATAAAGGGCTGCCTGAACACTGCAGATACTTTATAAGTCTGTAAAAAGAATGCAACATGGAATACGATGTGCATTGGTGGACTTGTAATTAATTAATTACCTTCGGCGATTTTTTTGTTATGCATTCTCAGTCTTTCTCACTCTCTGTCTCTCTTTCTTTGTGAGAAATAAATCCTCTGACATTCGTTCATTATGATAACTCTGAATATTAACGAGCTCCGTAGCGTACTTGCTGGTCGGGAAGAACCTAAAGTTCAATTATTCCTTTTTCTAGCTGGGAACGAGGGCGGCAACAGTAGTGTAGTAAAATTACTTTGAAATTTGTGAGCAGTGGAGAGAGGATTAGTGGATATGACGTAGCGAGAGAATATCTCTTAAAAGGATTGTGCTGCACTATTCAACAGGCAGGAGTTCCCTTTTATCGAGTCACATTTCCGTGGCCGCGCGCGAATATACCCGATTGCCAATATGTAGCGTGCAATCTACACCAGACAATTCCGTTTGTTCTCTTCTTTTTTACATAACAATACGATCCGGTCGCTCGATTGGCGGGCAGTATTAATCATGTAGCAGGATAATAGATTTATTTGACGGGTGAGTGCGCCCTCGGCCGGTTTACCACGTGACAGAGCAAGTCGGGATAATCCAGCGACTGCTTGGCCACAATTGATATTCCATTCATTGGCTCGGTGAGATAGGCTAGCAATAAAATTACGTTGCGCGGTTAACCGATTACCAGTTAACCGGCGCACTCGGTGCACCCGGTTCGCTCGATTGCCCATTTTATACGGCTAATCAATTTAGTTGCATTATCCAATTTTTACACCTCCTCGGTTAGGCGTACTGTACTGGCAGAAATTATTTTCCCGATACATATAAGCAATATGCATACCACAGAAATCTGAATTCAGGGCAATCAGAATACTACAGCTTCTTTGTATTCGCACGTCATTTCTGCTACTGATTGCATTCTCATGCGATGATCAGTTTGTGCAGTATTAAATAGGATATTCCGCGGAGGATATAATATTAAAAGTGCAAAGAATAGAGCGAAATATTCCATTGCGTTTATATTTGAATCCACGCTATTTGAACAGTTAATCCACAATGAAAGTTGGCAAGCTTATTGCCGAAGGGCAGATTACTTTCTATCTGCAGTCGAGCAATTGAAACGCATAGTTCATTCCATATACTTATTTGTTAAATGATATTCAGCAAAACAAATTCATTGCGTGAACTAAGAGCAAGTGCGTACACTGCAAATATGTGGGTGCACCTTCTCAAAACGAATTGTTAAAGCGAGCGAGCATTGGGTCGGTAAATTCAGCAACTCACAAGAGGCTCACTTTGCGGAAATTATTTCATTGTTCAACGTAAATTGGTAGCAAGCCGACATTCCGAAGGTGATTTATCACATTGAAGGAGCTCTCCTCATACTAACTTCATCTGTATTCTTCTCTCGTAGTCGAAAGGGGAAACGAATAATTCGATTCTATCGGTTTACCGAGTTCGCCGGGTATGCGGTGGAGATTTACGGTAACGAGATCACGAAATAGAGGAAGCGGAGGAGGAAGGCAACGTGGCTCTGAGGCAAGCAGCAACCGGTCTGCACATCTCTATATATGTATACCACCGAAATGGTCTACAACGTTCTTTGCACTTTCTCTTAAGCGCTTCGTAAACATTCCTTGACGTATTACATATTGTAAAGCAATGAATATTAATTATTGTTTGAGATGGGTGTAACTCTACAAGATCAATTAACAACGTACATACTTCATACTCAACTGATAAAATCAGGGCCAAACATATTTGTCGCAACTCGTTAAACTAATACGATTAATCAACGTCAGTCGTAAAGCTTTCAGAAAGACAAATTCGAAAGAGAATGGTCATCGTTTATCAATAAGTAATAGACGATATATCACAAGTGAACAAAAATCGGTATCGAACGATAACGAGTGGACCCGAGTGTTCTGCCGTTTTCTTGCTTCACTTTGGCCTAAATCGCCCTATGAATTTTGCACCTCCTCTCTTTTAGCCTCGGTCACTAGAGTGGCAAGCCCTCTCGCTCCCTCAGCATGTACCTCCATTCGCTCTCCGGACCGGTTTCGGTCGATCGATTTCGTCGTGGATATACGCAGAGAGGTAGTAAGGTTGGCGGACAGGCTGGCGGACAGGCAGGCAGGCAGGCAGGCAGGCAGGCAAGCAAGCAAGCAGGCAGCTCTGGGTAAAAGAGAAGCCCGTGAAGCAGCGGAAGAACACGAAGGGCGGGGGCCGTTGCGGAGGTGAACCGGCGGTGGCGGGGTGAAGAAGCGGGGGAGGATAAAAAGGGAGAAAAAAAGGAACGCTCCCGCGGGAACGAGATCGCGAAATAAAAGGGTTGTGAGAGCTGGGCCCGAATGGAGCAGAGCGGGAGGAGAGAAGAGGGCCGTGCAGAAGGTAAAGTGAATCTGTGGGCGCAAGCGAGAGAGAGAGAGTGAGTGAGTGAGTGAGTGAGCGGGGAAGAAAGATAGACAGAAAGGAAGGAAGAAAGAAAGGAAGGAGGATGGATGAAGGGGATCAGAGAAAGAGAGAGTGAGTGTGATAGCGCCGGAGGGAGAAGCAAGGGAGGAGGACAGAAGAGAAGGAGGAGAAAAGTCGCGGACGAGTTGTGCCTCTTTTTCAATTACCCTGCTACAGGGGGAGAACGGTACCGCACGGTCGCTCCGGACCCTTCCTATCTTCCTCTCTTTTCCGCCTGCTTTCTCCATTTCTAGTAGCGGCAGGAAAACAAATTTCAGTTCGGTGTGCAGTGGCTGTGTGTACCAGCTCTCACTAACACCGATGCTCCGCCACTATCATTGGCCTGGCGGGCGCGCCGGTGCGGGCACCACCACACTGGCAACGCTGACATGACAAGATACTACCGGCGCGGTGCGGCCAGCACCGGCGTCGACCACTACTACTGGAGTCGGTGGCTCCGCCGCTCCACGCTCGCGCTTACCTCTTCCACTTGGTATCGCCGAACCACCGCCGACGCCGCCACCGCACCACCACACCGCTCCCACCGCCTCCTACGCCGCCTCCGCCATCGGCACCAACACTACCCAGAACAGTAACAGTAGCTCGCCGCTCGTCGGCTCCTGCAGTGCACTACCACTCTTAAAGCGCAGCATCGACAGCCTCTCTCTATCAGCGTGGTCTCATCACCAGCACCTGAAGCGAGCGCGTGCAGCAGGCAGCACCAGCAGCAGCAGCAACAGCAGCCCCGGTAGCGGCAAGCGTTCGTCGAGCCCCTCGGTGGCCGGCTCCCCGCTTTGAATGTAACTAATTAGTAACTACGTTCAACGTGACGTAATAAGCAGCAGACGGTCTCTAGCAGCGGGGCTGCTCGACGAACTGCAGTGCGCGGAGCCGAGCGCGCTCTGCGCCCTCGTTATCGTTTTATTTCAAAATTTTCATCCCCCTCGACTCGGCGACGGCTCCTTTCACCGGGAGGCTGTGCCAGGAGGGCCACCACCGCGCCACGTCCTCCCGCTCCTATGCTTCTTGTCAACGCCGCGCACCGCACTCCTCCTTCTCGCCGAGAGGAGAGGACTTTTTTCTCGCCGCTGGAACGCAAAGAGATACTCCGCTCTTATACACACACACACACACACATACACCACTCTCACTGTCTTCACCTAGCAAGCTGCTTATACAGAGGGAAAAGGAGAGAGACAGGAAAGTTGAATGTTAGCCGATATCGTTAGTGAAGGGGTCGCTTTTATCCTGCGGATGATGACTTAGAAGAGATTACACTGTCTCAGTAGATCCGTGGAAACTTTCCTCCGAACCATTCCACCGTACCGTAATTTTTACTATAAACTATTGCTGTTACGTTTAACTTGTGTAATTTTATATTTATATAAAATGGATGAAATATATAAAAAATATATATAAAAAGCGTATGTAATAGATGGAATACATACGACTGTATAACTGACTCGTGAAGTAATTCTATATTTTACTGTGCGTATTAAATTTCTGAGGCATATTCCGTGCTATCATAGACATTCCTGTGCGGCTGTTATTACAGAGAGCAATTTTCCTACCTTTGTGGAATGGGATTGGATCGAAATCTGAGTGAAAAGCAGCATTGGCCCAGGGATTCCCAATGAAATCAGATATTAGCACACGAATGCTTTAAAGAATTATACTTCATGATCGCTTCAAGGTAGGACGATGTGCTAGACAAGGAAATATCGGAACGGTGGTCCCTCTAATTAAAATCCACTGCGATCCGTCCATCCGTGACTATCTGCCTTCAGGGATTAACCACGATCTCGGCCCTATTATACAGGGACTGTTAAGTCCCTGCTGCATACCGGGTGCTCTCTCATTATTATACTAAATATTGACGATAAGTATGACAAAACTTCAGAAGCCTTTCTATCAGGATTGATTTCATTTCAAATATCATGCTGAAATATTTCACTTCGGAATAATCTCCGATAAGTATGGCAAAACTTAAAATGTTCCCTATCAGGAATGAGTTCATTTTAAATATCATTCGACGCACCGTGATCGAAAACAAGATTCTATAGATACCGAAAGAGATGCGTCTCTCAACAATCGAGGAATCTGGCGTGCTGCTATCGACTGTAAGCTCGTGAAAGGGTTTTGCGCGAGATTTTATGTCGCTCGACGAATTCCTTATCTGCGTGGAATTTTATATCGTCGACTACGGTGGCGCGCGTTATTGTAGCTGCCGCTTATCCACCGGCTCGATCTGCGGGCTACGAGAGGGAATTCGTCTGCTTTACGGTTATATCGATTCGCGCGCTTCTGTGCGCGCCGGCGATCATTATATCTATGCGATTGCCTTTTACGAGCGTCTCGGCGCATTTAAAAGATTCCGGTGCCGGTAATCGATGAAATAACTATCGACCAAATCTCCTCCGCCAATGTGCTCCGAGCACTTCGGTAAACGGGAGTGCTCGTTCGTCCTGACACGTAGTCACAGTCACACAGAGTGCTTAGAACTTGGAACTTAGAACTCTACATATACGTAGAATGTTCCGAAAAGCCAGCTTTGTGGGCTTCTTCCGAAATATCCTGCGTCATTAAATTATTCTCGAAGCAGGCCTTTAATTTTCACTTTGATTGCTATTGGTAACACCTGATGGAAAATTACTTAGTTAATGTCATTGTTGGAACTTCGTAGTCCGTACTTTTGCAATCGATTTTCCATCTCGGCGGCGTATTATTCCGGTTGCAATTCGTGGAACAATGTAATCAATGTGGGTTGTAATTAGGCCATCCATTAATGGATTGAAGTGCCGCCAACATCGCATCATCTATTTACTGATTTCGTTGTACTCTCGTAAAGCTCTTTCGACTATCCAATAACAATAGCGAATGCATCGATCGGATTGCGAGTGCTAGAAATTTCTCTAATGAATCGTAATTGTTTTGTTAAATGAGCCTCAAGATTTCCTGATTTTATTTCCAGTAGGAATAAATAATCCTTTGAAGTTATTCGTATAAATAGTTCTATTTCGAGCTGGAATTTTCCGGAAGCAATGTCGTCAATAAGCATCTTCTACAGGTGGAATATTCTTCTATCCAAGAAATCTTGGGAATTTCTTGGAAGCGCTTCTGGGAAGTGAATAATCGCATCAAAGGTTCTCGTTCGGTGGCGATTCGACCAAATCACTGAACCCGACTGCTTGAAATGCCCCAGAGGAAAATAAAGAGAGATGAGTGAATAAGAGATTAATATTTCACTGGATAGTAATTAGTATTTGCATCGACCTGCCAATTAGTGCGAGTCTTTTGTGCTCGTTCACATTCCGGATGCAGCAATCTGTTAAACCAGGTATTATGTAAGAGGGCTTCTCCCGGGAGAACCGTCGTTATTGGAGATCTTAAAAGCTCGAAACTTTCTTTAATAAGTCTCTTTCTTGCGGCTTCAAAGTAATTAACGTTTGTTTGGCAAACAATACCGCGATCGTACAGTGGTGTGGCACAAAATCTAAATGGTAATTACCTTCCTCACGCAATTTTTCTCTCTCCATAGAGCGGGAACATTTTGAACCAGTTTGAAAGAGGCGGATGAAACGAAGTAGTCAAAGACGTAAAGTTTGTGGAACGGCGGCGTGCGTTCACCGCTTCCACTTACTAAGTATAGCTTGCAAGCTGAAGCATTCATTGAACTACATCAAGGAGTACGGAGACTTTGCTTTCTTACGACGTTGATTCAGTGAATTCGACTAAAAACCCCTCTAAACGCTCTGACAGCCAAACTTTTCGAACTACCCTTAATAAATCTTTCTCGGCGAAGAGTCCAGCGGAAAGGTCGGACAGCATCGATACTGCTAAAAAAAACTGTCGCCGAGGCGTCGTTGTCGTACGGTACTAATTATGCTTTAGCAGATTTCACTCGGGCATTCGAGTAGCCCGCGCGCGGGTTGATCGAAGTGGCAAGCGAAAAAGTTCGCCTTCAACCATTCACCGTCATTCGAAAGCCGAGCACGTAGTTGTGCAACTTGAGAAATTATAATTAGCTTTGCCGCACACCGGGGATAATGCTATTTTGATAAATACACTGCGCTAGTTTCCTGCATGTTCATGAACAGCCATATAAATTTACGAGAGTCGGAGTATAAAATCTATTCGATATCTGCGATTCAGGGATTGCTAATAATAACGCTATTTAGCCGGAAGGGAAAGGAAAATTGCTGGTCGAATTCATCTTGCGATTGAAATCGATACGAAAAGGATTTCTGGCGAGACTTTGGCGCGTTCTCAGACATGGATCCACGGTCGTCGGTATATCCGAGTTGTCCAGACTACTTGACGATACAGTCCTACTTAGAGCTTCTTTGAAGTAAGTCGCCTCGATTACCAGGGAATCGAGGGGAAGCTCGAAGTGTCTTTTACCTTGGGTAGCTAAGTAGTAATTCAGGATCGGTACGCTTTCAGAAGTGAGTGTCTGTCCCATCCCATTCTTCCGTCTTATTCCACTGGCTCGATTCCGATCTCCCTTTCCCTATTCTACTCCCACGGGGGTCCAGTCGATGGTAGCGTGAAGACGCCGCCGTTGCACAAGGAAACGAGAACAAAAGCGTTCCTTTATGAGGAAAGGATGGCATGGCAGTCCTCGGACAGGCGCGGCTGGAAGATCCGAGGAGAGGAGAGCGAGCGACGAAAACGGAGCAAGGTGGAGGATGAAGCGGTGTTGGTGGTTCCTCCTTCGGGCTCGCTCCCATTAGTAGTAGGAGTAACGCGTCCCTTTATGCGTTAACGAGACCCTCCTTGGAGTCTCGGGTCTGACGCAAGCGCGGAAAAATGAGGGAAGAGAGAAAAACTGAGTGCCGTGAAAGAGAAGCTGGCGTTGGCGGTCTGCTGGGTGTAGAGAAGAGGAAGAGGGAGAGGGAGAGGGAAAGAGGAAGAAATGAGCGAGAGGGAGAGAACGCGCTGGAGAAGAAGAGCAGAGAAAAGGAAACCCTCGCAGTAATGCCGGCTTCACTCCTCTGCACGCGCGTTACACGTTGTACACTTTTATTCTAGCTCGCTCGGCCTGTCTACGTGTGAGTAGAGCTACGTGAGGGGAGCCAGCCAGCATGTGTACACGGCGGGGCTGGATATTGTTCGTCCTGCAACAATGTCGCCTTGATTAGGGAGCCGTCTTCCGGCTGGATTTGCGTGGCGGCACGCTCATTCCTTTCTCTTAACTGCTGATGCCCTACCCCGCCACCTGCCATTCGCCACCCTACTCTATCCTCGATCAGTCTACCGTCCGCACTTGCACGCTTTCCAGAAGAAGGAAGTGCCAAGCTGCGATCAAGCGGAGCAACATTTCGCATCAACCTGCCACGTTGATTGCAGATTATTATCGACTAACCAGTTATCGAAGATCCGATTAACTCAGGATCAATGCTTGCGATCCATTCTTACGTAATACATTGTTACCAGAGTACTCTTCACTGACCAGTTTTAACAGGCTGCTCAAGCGCAATCCTGGGAAAGGCGACTTGAAACTCTTGCTCCTCCAGGATCCTAATACCTACCTTTGCAATGATAGCAAGCAGCAAAGCGTTCACCGTGAAAGGGATCTTTCCTACTTTCCTAATTGGAAAGCGTCACGATAAATGAGAAGAAAATTCGCTGCGTCGTTTCAGATTTGCTTTACATTTTCCATGTTTCGATTAAATGTTTTCTTTATAAAGATCTTTTTCTTGTCAACGCAAAAGGAAGCCCAGCAGCCCGCGGAATTAGCTCGACTGATAAAAATGGAGAAGTCAGTTGGGAGTGTAATTTGTCGATGGCTAAATTCAACAAATAATACAGGCTGAATTCTCGTTCATCTAGAATTATTAACGCTACATTTTATCGACGATATCGTCCATTGGAAAAACGTCGATCGAAGGGCAGAGTTGAAAGTCAGTTAACCCTTTCCCCGAAAGCGGGGCAGCAAGCACGAGTTACCAAGTTAGTGCCGAGCAGTCATTGTAAGAGGGGATATCAAAAAAAAGCACGCCAAGTGGGAAAGTTTTTCATCGGAGAGCTTGTATTGTACGAAGGGAGAAAACATGGAGGAATAGGGCGACAGATTTAACGGGGCAGAAGTCCGCATTTCCTTCAAGAATCAACCTTTAAATGTCTCTTTGAGACACGAAACATAGATAGAGTCGATCGAATTTCAAACTACAACTGTCCAACTTCATTACTCACCCTTCATGATTCTTTTGAACTAACCCAGAATTATACTTACAACTGCGAACTGTCGCTCTGTCAGGTTCCGTAACAGGATCTTTACTTATTTAGTATGCACGGAAGCGCGCACTCGTTCTAGCAAGTAACTGAGTTTTAAGCGGATGTAGAATAGCTGGAGCTGGAAAAGAGCGTATAACAAAGGGCTCGCACGCAAACAGTAAAGGGAAAAAATACCAAGCTCTTGCTGACAGGGAGCTTCTGGAAGTTGAGCTTCTTCAAAGAGAGCAAGATTCACGAAGGGTAGGCGTTGTCGACTTTGCTGTCTGGCTGGATATGACGGTACGTAGAGTGTAAGAGTAGAGGGAGCAGGAGATTGCCGGTCGTATCGTTGCTACGCCACCATAACTTACAGCTTCGCTCGTTGCGCTGCTACTGAAACTGCTCGCGATAGCGCGTTACCGAATATCGGTCCTCGACTTTACGAGCGCACCAGCAGGATCGATACGGCAAATTGAGCGTGACGAGTTTGCCGAGTCTCACACGTATGCCGGGCAGCCGGAGGCATGATCGAAAGCTCCGCATGATACAGCTAGCAAGAGCGAGAGAGAATGTGTGCCAGACACAACCGCCCTCCTCCGGCACACTCTCGTTTCCCCTCGTTTGGAAAAGTGGCGTGCGCTTGGTCAGGTTGCTTAAGTGATGAACAGTCGAATTTCGCTTTATTTAGCAGAAGATTGTTGCGCTAAGGTGTCACGTTGTCCCCCAACTGAAAAGGAAGTCACGACCACATTTTTCCCGATGCCAAACACACGCTGGGAGAGCGACATCCCGCTCAATCGAGTTTACCCTTTGTCCTTCGTTCTGGAATCGTCTTGGCAGGACTCGCACGTAACCACCCTAGAGAAAGCTCTAATTCTGTTTCTCTTCGTGGCAAACGACTTTTTTCTTGCACCGATTTACTTTGTCCCGTAGAACCTTCTTTCTTTTGTGTTAAGCCCGTGTTGGATTGGGTTAATGCAAGGATCTCGATGTATGCGTTCTTTGTACGACCCTCCCTGCTTTCTTGTACTCGGATTTCTTTTTCTATATTTACGCTAGATAGTTTCGAGAAAGCTTGGATTATTCGATCGTAGGATGTCGCTTTTCTCGTGAAAGCTATCGGAAGGCAGGAAACAGCTCTCGAGCTTGCTCCCTCGTAAACAAGAGCATCTAATCCGTTCCAGCTGTAAATACGAAATTGTGCGTGGTAGCAAGCCTTTCGAAAACATGCTTTTACGAACCTGTTACCAACGTCGACTGGAGAATTTATTTCTATGGATTATAAATGTGCAGGTGAATAGTCAAACAGTCGCTCGCCAAAAGAAAGCAAAGTCCTTTTTCCACCTTCCTATGTAGAAACGAGACCAACGTGACAAGTCCGACGCCTTGCTTATATGTATGCCACTGCGGAATGCGTCGCTCATACACATATGTATGTATAAGCTTTATAGAAGAGAACGCGCTGGGAAATTTCGTTCTTTATGTCTGAAAGTTTGCCGAAGTGGCAACGAGCAGCACGTGAAATGCAGAGCTACGAATTCCAGCAGCTCATATTGCTTCCTTGCGAAACAAACTTTAGTAAATTCCCTTACCTTTATGCGTACGACAAAGCTTCCTCGGCTACTTAAATTCCACGCGAACTCAATCGTATTATCTAGTATCAGCGTCATACCTTTTTTCACGATTGCGCCAATAGTATATTCAATGCTGATTGAATAGCTTTTGCAATTGCTATCGATACATTCGGGAAAGTTTCATTCCTGATGAGGACTTCAGCCAGAATCACTTCGATATTTCATAAACTACACGAACCATGAAGGTATCTTTGCCAGAACATTTCATAGTGTACGCGTGAATAGAGGAAAGTTGAAGGAGTTCGGATTCGCATTTAAGAAAGGAAGTAGAAAAAGTCTGGCTCGGCAGTAGTAACGCGAGTGTAAGGCGGGACTTGCCGGATTTATATCCAAAGTCACTTGCGCTTTGCAGAATACGAAGTTATAGCCGTCCAGCTTTAATTCCGTATATTCGTACTATTATACTGATATAGTCCAGTAAGACGAGAAATGAAATACGGACCGGATATCTTTGGAGACGAGCGATAAATTTTATTGCGCCAATCCGCTTGCTAGGTGGATACACGATTGCGGCTAAAAGGAACCGATGAAAAATCGAGCTTTTTCATTCCGCGAAAGGAGGGCGTGCTCGTTATACTGTGTGATCGATCACACCGATAACACCCCTTGATCGGTACTAGAAGCTTCCTCATGACTAACGACGGGATCAATGATTTTGATATAACGCGTGGGATTGCTTTGGATAGTCTTTGAACCGCCAACGATGTTAGTTCTAATACATCATGCTTTCCAAATATCGATTTGTTAAGGAGGAATTCTTTCCTATGGGAATTGGAGTATTCAATGATCTTCAAATATTTGATCTGCTCGAATTAATGTTAAATGTAATTTACTCTTTTAATTACAAACATATGACGTAGCTTGCGGGTTTTAGACTCTGCACAAGACAGGCAAATACCAAGTGTGTTTTCACCTATTTCTTTAAACGAAAACTGGTTAAAAGTTTCCTTCGTGTTTTCACCCAACTTTCCTTTCAAAGCTTAAAAAATACTCTGTAATGCCGTATTACAGAGGTTCCATGTTTAATTTACACGGAACTGCGCTTTTCACAGAAGGTGGATAAAATTGGTTGAGAAAAAGATTCTCTCTAACATTGACCGAGCTAAAATTCAAAGAAGTGGGTGATTCTGTCTGTCTTATAACTTTTAGATCCAAGGACTTTTTTAAGTGACATTATGTCATGCTATTGGCTTTTCAAGATTTTTTCTTAGAGTAATGGTTCTTTGGAGATATTCTTTGCGGCGGATGAAAAATGACAGGCGTGGGAGATACGCCAACGCCGACAGAACGCGAAGTAATGACGGAAGGAAGAAGAGGAGATGAAGTACTTGTACCTTCATACCACTCTTGCCGCTCAATCCAGCTAAATGAAGTAGAAGCGACTGGTGAATTCGACTGAATTCGATTGCCGATCTTAATAATAGCTTGATTCACCGGATCTTTTATGAGTTCATTAAATACTTAAGATGGATGCCAGTCAGGTTATTGATTCTATTAAATTAGAAAGCATCCAAATCTCATCTTATCGCTCCACGGAAATCACGTGTTACGTTTTGCCAACTATTTATACTACTATTTCATTAATTGGCAGCACATCCAAAATAACATAAATTCTGCAATTCCCTCAATTCTAAACTTGCAAAATTACTGCTTCAACTAATCTAGACATTTCAAGATGTTCATAAACACGGAGGTTTCTTTGGCGGAAGTGAATCAGCAAGTTGAGCAGAAACTTGGCACACTCTGGAATCAATGGAAGGGCTGTTTAGCGCACGGTACTCGTGTTCACCGTTCTGTCGTGCTCGGAAGGTGGTTGAGTTGGCCGAATTTCTGTCCGACTTGGAAGCAGGTTGGCTCGTTTAGGTAGCGATGAGTCGCTCGAAGCGAAGAGGCGTTGCTTAATAGGTACGATTAGTGTGGAGTGGGCAAGCACGAGGGCAGGTGTCGAGTTCGAAAGGAGAGAAGTCAGAGGTGCAGAAGGGTGCGGCAGCTGGAAGAGTTGGCAACTCGAGGGAAAGGAAGAAGAGGGTGGCTAGTAGGGTGTCGAGCGAGCGAGTTGCAATTAGCTTTATTAGAAGTGAGATCGAAGCAGGTTCGAGCATGTTGGTGCAAGGAAACCCCAAAGTAAAAGCGGATCCCTTTCTTCGTGGAAGGCGAACCGACAGCGACATTTGACTGGTTTCTCCCGAGAAGTGGACATCCTATCGCAAAATTGGTCCACTGTTCTCTCACTCGAACGAGCACTGGAAGAGAGAATCCCGATCCATGTACCGCGCACGGCCACGTTGTAGACCTGCTGCAACCTCCCTTCACGTACACTTAAACTCCACTTTGCTCAGGGAATACTTCCTTATCGCGGTAAGCTCTGACCATAAAGATCATCTCGCATCCAAGTCAGGTAGTTGGGCGTGAGCTGCAAACGATACAAGCTAAGCCATCGAAAGCGAAATCTGTCCTGGCTGCTGTTGCTGGTGCACGCGCCCGTTCTCGCCGCTACCTATTCCAGCTGGCGATCCTTTTCCCAATCCGCTAGATAACTGAAATCTTATTGGGAGGTTATTTGTACCCGCGAGGTAAATGCTTTTTATGTCCACTTTCCTGGCTTTGCCTTGTGTTGAGTATATCGCAATAATATCGATACACTTGCAGAATCGACGCTCCCTGTATCTCCTTGTTGAGTATACTCAAATTGAAAGTAAGATATCATGAAACTTCCATTTATTTCAAGAGACCGTTACCGTTCACTTAAAAGAAAGTGCAAAATGCAGGCTATCACTGGGCTGTGCCTCTACGGTGAACGGTATGCACGTAATAATTCAGATGCGTTTCCAATTGGTCAATATATTGCACAATTTCTTCGATGAAGAAAGAATGGAATACATTTCTTAGAAGAGAAAGGAAGTGCCTGATTTCCACATCTTAGATGGCTGTTTATCAAGATTATTTATCGGTATTAATTATAAACGATCGATCCGGAGAGCAATTGCACTGTAATAATCACTTTCCCTATCTTTCATGTTTCAGATATCATTATTGTCATACAATCATTATTATCATTACCATTTTATGAGTTTTCAACTTAATAACCGAGACGAAATCACACTCTTCCGCGAGGTCAGCGTGATTTTAAATCTGCGCAGCCGGTTGAGAGTGGCCACCGCGGAAAATCGTTAATTGCACGTGGAAAATGATGAACTGAATTAATTATCCGTGCTCCGGGGAACTTCCACGCGAGCGCGGGCCTCCTTTTTTATGCAGATGCCGCGCTTTCCTCGAGAAATTCCCAGCACTCAGGGGGATCATCATCAATCATTCCGTTCCTTGCTCTAACTAAGCGCGCCGAGGGGTAGAAAAAAAAAGAAGGTCGGCTTCGCCATTTTACGAACAAATACCAAGATTGAGTCCATCTCTTTCAACGGCTCCAACTGGTCCTCTCACCCTTCTTTCGAGTGATCGCTGTCATTCCCTTATGACTACTACGATATCATTATCGGACTCGCCAGAAGCCGGCGGGGACACGAGATTGTGCTTGATTGCTCGCAGGAACAAGACTACCGACTCCTGTATTTGTCAAGTAGTAAACTATGGTGATAAATCTGAAAGTAGAAAGTAGTACGCGCGTTAGGTTGCATGGAAATGTAAATTTCTGCGGGCATATTGCCCCAGGTAATATGGTCGTACTCAACGCTCATTACGCTCCACTGGGAGCGCCCAAGATCACGTAATAGAAGCTTATGCCGAGGCTCGGTATCAAAGTTTTACAACGTTATCCTACATAAGGCTTGTGAATGGCCGGCCTGTTTTTTAGAGGCTCGCATCGAGCGCTGCGCGCCGGGCTGGTTGCTTTATCCGCAAATCCTCTGCAATTAAGCGGAAGGCACGTTCGACGAGTAGGATCAATGAGAGTTACCCTCCCGATAATACGGAAGTAGCGATAAACTTTTTCCTACCGAAAGAAATCTTGCTGCTGGCCGATCCGCCGCCACATAGATTACGTCTAACTAAAGCGCAGCTAAACGAAGTACGCAAGTTTTGCAATGAGTAAAGTTGCGTACCTCACTGAGAGTCTGGTTAGCGGTTTAAACTTGGTTGCAATATGTGCATGCTATACTAGATTCAAAGCAAACTTGACAACATCGAATTGCATAGTAATCGATGGTCATCGTACACGAACCTCTCAAAGCTTCTTCCCTTGAATTCAAACTTCTTCGGTTTCCAACCGTTCTAATCATAGTTCATGGTTTGTTGCAACTCACACTCACCACAACCTGGACTTGACAAGGCACAGTCCTCAGGATAGAGACTAGGCCTCGAGGCCTGACCTCAGGCGGGAGGTCTGGTTTAAGACGTCAATCAGGATGTACATCGCACACCCGGACGAACCATAGTGGGCAAGCCAGTTCTGGTCTCAACGAATATGGAAAGGAAACCTATTTATCAAAGCTGTTCTAAGACAAGAAGTCTGCCCATGATTATGCACTGGATAATCATTTTTATCGTACTATTCTTAAAGTCATCGTTCGATTTTAAAGGTCTAACATATCATTTTTGATTTATAGTATTCTTCTTGAAATTATGATAGTAATTTCCTTAGTTTCTCCAAACGAATTATAAGAGATTCTTCATTTCAATGTAATTCTCACGCGCTTAATCAAACGCAGATCTTTGGCTGTGCTCTTTAGGATTCTGGCAACGGTAAAAAATAATCACCGCGATCGCTGCCAAGTGCTAATGGTAATCCGCAGTAATGTGTTTCCACTCTCAGCGCTGCTTTCAGACAACGAGCTCGGTTATTATCGTCATTACGTATCCACCGTTCTCTACGCTTTATCGACGAAGTGCAAGTGCGCGACACACCTCCCCCGACAGTTTTCTCGCAATCCTACTGGCATGTGCATACATAGACGCACACATTGTGGCAGATCATTTAAAACTCTGTTCTCATGGGAAAGAGACATCGTCCCTTGTAGAATCATTCGAAACAATCGATTCCCTTAAACCACCATCATTCTTTACTGACAGTACACACGCAGTTTATGTTGAGTTGCGAAATTCCAATTTATACTTAGATTTCTATCAAGCCGCGACATTCAATTAGCAATCAGTTTCACCGCTCAATTAAATAATCACATAGAATAGCAATTAAGTAGCTGCATTTAGATAGGAAGTATTACTGGAGATTAATTATAAAATTGCCATTTGCAATTGCATTATTATGATCGACGATCCCGTTTTCCTTGTACATTTGCATTGACAGTTTCATAGGTTTATAATAATAATTAATTATCTCGTCAGTGTGACCAAGATACACTATCTTTTATTCGAGTGGCCATGCTCGTGGGAAAGAGGTTCTCGCAAGATCCTTACCACACATCCTGTCTTGGTGTTAGCCAACTATCCATACACCTCGCGAAAGGTGAAAGGTGGCCAAAGTTATCTTGCATCTTCCTTGGGGGTCCATATTCTGCTCGTCCTAACGTCCTGTCTCCTATCCGGCCTCACATCCGTTGTTCCTAATTCCCAGCCGTATGCAGATAGTATTAGCTTCCAACACAATTTACAATTTGCCATTTTACTTTAACGCTAATACTAGCTTGGCCAATCTGTACTTTCAAGACTAATTGCAAAATACACCTTTTGATGCTCGTATTTGTGCTTCCTGACTCGATGGTTCGGACGAGGTAATATCAGCCACTTTCTCTTCCCATTGTGCTGATGAATAGGCCACTTTATTTAAAGTAATGCCGAGCTGTAGCAGCGTTGAACCGTAGTCTGATTCTTGCGAGAAAAGGTGAGAGTAAGCTTGTAATCGGAATCTCGAAAGATGTGATGTTCCCTGTCGTCGGATAGATGGAATCGAAACGGGCTGGGAAACGTCCTACATGCTTTGCCAATGCGTCAAATCCTTCAGCGAATCAATTCATGTCGAGAATGATATTCGGTCAATGGCTACTAGTATTTAATGGTAGAGAGGAGCGTCGGTGTGGTTGTAGTCCTCTTCAATCGGTCGGCGTTCGATGGGTTTATGTGGAAGTTCGAATGATTGATTGATCGGCTGTTCCGATGGAATGAGCCGCGATCATTGTACTCCAGGCTTTTATCCATCGACCAATCCCAATGATGCTATTAATAATACTTATAGTCTTCCCTATCACGTCGAGAGTCTTATTTTTCTATCAGTACAATTCATGTAATCTACGGTTGTTTCTAGCTTTGCTAATACGTGTACAACAACTCTCTACAGAGTGCTGCTGATGGTACTCTGTTATACTGGATGTCTTAAATGTCAGATTTCCTCGCTTCGCTGAGCTCAAACTAAGCGTTCCTTCGCTCTCGGTACACTCACACCACGTAAAAGGCCACACTCTCCTGGAGGATTCCGTAATCCGAAAATGTCGATGGGTTTCCCATCTACTGCGTACTGGTAGTGAATCATACCAGAACTAAGGAAAATTTATCTTGACCGTACTACTTACTATGACTCATAATTGCTACGGTAGTTATTAGTCGAAGGTGCAAGCGGCACTAATGAAATTTCGCAAACCAACTAGATACGGCCTCTGAGGCGTATTATTAATGACAGTGTGTGTGTCTCATTTTACGAATCAAAGGTCGTTGAACCAAACTTTTAAATCGTCGGATTACTCAATCGCAAGTGGTCTCAGTGAAGAGATCGAAGCACTTATCAAACCATTCCAGGATTTCCTTGCGATAAAATCTATCCCGCGTTAAATAGAAATCCTGCATCCAGTTAATGACGTACTTCATAGTAAACGGAGTGTTAAGATGGAGCGTTGATTAATTATGCGGAATCCTTAAGGGGAAGTCTTTTTGAGAGCGTCAAAGATTATAATTGGACACTTTGGATCGATGGCGTACGTCAAACTTATACGTTAAGGTCACGATAACATTGGGAATTGGGTGTAGTGATTTTCATGAAAGCCCTCATTCGTACAAAATCGAGGTTTATTCGAAATCGGCTTACAATAATAAGGGCTGTTTACACGAAGCCTCTGGAAAGCTAGCTAATAAAGACTTAAGCTGCTCCGTAGAAGTACCTCGTCGTTTTGTTTCGTCCGCGGTGTATAATAGCTCATTATAAGCTTACGAAAGGATGTCGGACTTTTCTATCTTGGATTCTCGACTGCTTCGCGTATCGCTTTCGCTGCTGGGCCAACATAATCTTCCACTCATGATAAATGATAAAACCCTGTACTTGAGTATTCGACCGGGCCACTCGAATGTCCGATCTTCTGCTGGAATGCAGATCAGCAGACTCGGTAGAGTTTCGCGCCAAGTAGTAGTATATGTACATGTATGATACTTATCCTGTATAGCAGTTTTCGATCGATATCAAACTTTCACCTTGATTTCTGAAAAAGTTCTTGTTCCAAGGATTTATTTACGAATTTTATTAATTTAAGAATAACAAACCGGCACCTAATTTGTCCCCTGTCAGTCCCCAAGTCAGGTTCCGGTACGAAGATACACATGTACGGATTGGTACGCGCGATAAGAAAAATGAGGACGCTTGGTGAATAAGAATTTCAGCCAACAGGTATGTATCTATTATTCAAGAAGACTTATTGCATAGCCGTGCGGTGCTAGCGTGTACCTAGCAAGTTTAAGTCGATTGCGGTGAATGTGAAGATATCGAAGTGAAAACAACGAAGTCCAGGGTAGTGTTCCGTACGATAAGTTCAATGTATCTGATGTGACCTGGAAGCATTCTTACTGGATGTTCTTCTGAAGCAAACCACCGAGGAACCACAAAAGTAGGAGGCGAGAGACGATAAACGATCGAAGTGTGGTGGCTGCGGCGATAGTGGAACGGCGTGTCGTCGGCCTCCAGTAGCCTTGACACGATGCACTCGAGGCTGCAGACGAAAGGATGTTCGTGAGCTGGAAAGAGAGACTGCCAGATGGCAAGTGGCATCGCCGATGGAAAGGAGAACGCCGGATGGCTAGTAGTTATGGTCAGTCGACATGTTCCATCGAACAAGATGTCTTAGTACATGTATGCTTTCTATAAATGCAAATACTCGACTGCAGTGTCTGTCAATATGTATTTAACCACCGTAGGATCTCTCCTTGCAAATTAGTACACTTTAACTTCGGCCCCAATTATTCTTATCGTCGAAAGGATGACCTCATTTCTGATTAACTGCTCGCCTCGAGTAAAATCGATTTACAAGCGATTGCGGTGTATATGATTGCGCATGACTTTGAAGGACGAATCCTTCAAGCCGAAAGACACATGAGTGACTTCTGCGGTGTTAATTATCTTTCAGTAATCGGTGACGTTGTTGAATTTAATTGTTATCTCTAAATATCTCCGCTTCTTAATTACACCTCGCTCCAAGTTACGCAGATGATTGTGCCAAAAGTCCTTTTATTCCTGTTGGGTTTAAATTGTTGTTGAAGCAAGACTTCTTTTCTTGTGAAAAACTGTGAAGTCTGCCTTGTCTTCGGATATTCCTACGCTTAATACGTACTCATTCGCTATCAAATTGTTTAAACGTAACGTTAATAAGCGGTGAGGGCGCGAATGGGAATACAAATAAAAGACAACCGGTGGTGGTTTGGGAATTTGGTGGTAGGAATTTAGCAATAGAGGGTCAACTAATCGATGGAACATTTGTTTAAACTAAAGCAAGGGTTTCATGGCAGTCAGCAGAGCGTAACAAGAACTGGCCATTACCGCCCTACTGAAAAGCAAGCATGCACGCATACTGTCTACCACATCGCAGGTCGACTAAAACGATTCACGTGGGGAATTTCATCGTGTTGGTTCTGCTCCTGTTATTCCCTTTTTCTCAAACAGGCAGTCTAATGCTCCCGCAAATCGGCTCTCGTTTCTTCCTTTTCGAGGGACTCTCTATCCCTAGAGGGCATGCAATTGAACATCCAGGCCAACCGAACCATGCTATTACTGGTGCTAGTAGTGGATCGATTTTCGACTACTCGTGCAGTCACATCTCGATATGGGCTTCGAGTACCGAAATCCTTTAATCTGTTCAAGAAGACTGACACATCTGTGTACCTTTATTCTTTTTCCAAACCAAGCAATATATCTTCAATACAACTTTTTCTTTAATTCACCGAATGTTTATCCCGTCGAGTGAACGCGAATAAATTCTGACTAACTAGTACTTAAAATATTCATTTTCTAACGTAAAATACTCGTTGCCGAAGTGGTTGAGCGACCGTCAGTTCTTTCGGAGGCATGTGAAAGTCACGATTCAAGCTGAAATGTGTATCCTTCCTAAATATAGCTTATGTATGCGAAGTAAGGGGGCAAGTTGCACGGACACGTAGGCGACTGGCATTGCGCTCTTATTGCAAACTTGCGTAATATCAGTGGCGATGCCGCTTAATCCTTACGAGACCGCTGCTGTAACCGAAGTTACGAGCACTTTCCCCCTGGTTAACGCGGCACTTGCACTGTTTCAAGCGTGCCGGGGCACTGGTGAGATGGGTGGGCTTCATAGAGTCAAGGTAGAGATTGCACCAGTAATCGGGCTCTTGCCCAACCAGCCGGTTGGCATTCCCACATTCTTCTTGATTTGTTCTAAAGCTAGCGGCGTGCGCCACTCGAATTCCGGCAATTCCAAATCCTTCTCCGTCTTAAAAGGACTGTTAAGGGAAGCAGGATTGGCTGATTGACTCGAAGCAAGAGCTACTTCCAAAGTGTCCGCGGTTAACCGCTAGATTATACATCTTCCAATTGCGGCGAAAGGGAGTGACGCAGGCTTACCTTACAGGCTATCGTAAAGGACGGCCCGTTTTATTATTTCGCCCGACAATTTCTTTCACTTGCAATGTGTCAGGCGGTCGACTTTATGGCTTTCTGCCTTCCGTTTGGCGCCAAATTACTTTTCCTCTTCAACTGCCTCGAGGCTCTCGTTGCGCGCTCGAGCGGGTACCCTTAATTACGAGCAAGCGATGCTCCCGATTCGTTTCGGCTGGACCTGCCGAGTCTCGCGGATGGTAACTGCTGCCTCCACAATTGTTCTCCTGTGTCCGGCTCTGCGGCCCTTTAACCAGCTACGCGACAATTTAATTCCGAAACGCTCCTGTTCCTGCTCCTGCTTCTGCTCCTGCTACTAGTCGCTCGTTACGCACCCGCTCGACGCGCGATTAGCCGTAATGCGCTCGGCCTACTTTTGCAAATTAGTCCGCCTCCATTTGCCATCCTCTCGCGTGAAATCGCGCGATTGTCAGACCATCTACGCGCTCCTCTCGCAACCTCTAATTCGCCCCTCGCGGCGAATGACTGATGAGCCATTGATAGTCGATTGATCAATAGATTGCCGGCACGGCCACCGGTAATCAAGGCAGACCTTCATCGCAGAAATTACTTTCACAAGGCATCATAATTCAAGTTAAATTCTTGGTAACAAGATTGTTAAACTTTAGATGTTCGTAGGAAATATTTATGATAACATTTGATTGAAAGGACGGTCGGCTTTTTAAAACATGTACTTTAATTATCATGTTTTTCTATTGTTGCATAGTTTCTCTCATATTCTCTGCTCTTCCAAGATACCCTTTGAACGTTATACCAAATATTTCATATTCCTCTTTTCAGGAAAGTTGGAACAATAGCGCACGAAATTTTATATCTCCCATTGCATGGTTGAAATTAATATTACATATGAACGTAATTTCCAGATATGTAGCAGCGCGCGATGCTTTGACAATCTAGAAAAATTAGCTGCCGCATTCATTCGTAATTAATTACCTGGTCGTTAGTCATGGACATTCGATGACAAGGGATCTTTCCAACTATTGCTGTTTTATGAGTTACTACTAGGTTATTGCGTAATAAATATTACTGATAATTGATATTAGATTCTTGCGCTTGCATATGAGTCTCATAAATCAGCATAGTTCATTCCACTGGCAGCAGTGTAGTATTATTCAAACGATACTATTTTGAACAGAGAATTCCAGAGGAGGAAAATATCTCATGTTGCTCAAAAGGAAATATTAAAAGGATAATACCCGAGCTTCCGAACAAATAGACTTCAATGCAAATGCTGGCATCGACGAATTTAAATTATTAATCTACACCGATGATCCGAATGTTTGGCTACGAATTGCACAAAAGAAGAATCGTTACAAGCTTTTCAACATGGAGTTGCATACGGACGAATGCAAACACGTCCCTTTTGACAAATCCGTGGAATAGAATAGTATAACTAATTCTCTATTCTTTGTGGACCTTGTTCCTTTATATTGTACTTTAATGGGGATTATTTTATTCTTTAAAAAAGCAGTAGTTCTAAATTGCCCATCTTTTGTTGACCGTTGTATTATCAGTGTTATGCGGGTGGCTAGCATTTTTATTGTACCAAGCTAACACAAAGCGAATGCGGCATCGGACGTCGGGTAATATGGACACGAACGGAGATGAGATCACCGTTGGCAGAACGGAATTATGGGTAAAACTGCAGGTAGGGCTTGGCGGGTCTGGACCAGGAGGGTGGCGGGGCCCAATCGGGCTATTAGCGGTTTTGCATACAATGGATTTGCGTGCAATTGACTTGCGCTCGAATCAGCAAGAGCTTGCACACCACGGACCTTCGTAATTAGAAGTTAAAGTGGATGTAGCGCGCTATAATGTACGTCGCACAGAAATAGCATGAATCTTTGTTTTTGCCATCGACTGCCGTTTAATGTTTCTTGGCGGCTTAAGAAATCATTTAGGAAGGCGAAACCAATGAGTGTAAATGGTGATTGCAATTAAGGAAGAAAAGATCTGTCCGAGAAACTTTTAGAGCGAGGCTCATCAACGATGACGAGCAGGATAAACCCATTAAATAACGGGTTACCAACGAACAAGGTACAAAACTATATTCTCACAGACACAGCTCGCTCTTCCTTTCTCTTAGCGATGGTTCAAGATAAAGAGCGAAACTCGAAGCCGAAAATCCTTGTCGTGCAGTTTGGTGTGGGTCAAGATTAATGGCGACATTTTTGTAAGCATACGCGACCTTCCAGAAGAGTTCCTATAGCTCCAACTTACATAATGAAGTGCGCAGAGTTAACAAGTACCCTCAGTATCAACTGTACACGTGTAAGAGTGGCCCCGCACTATAACCACTCAGTGAAACAAGGATGAATCGGTGATTAAATGCCACGGAAGTCTCGGGAGTCACAATGCAGGACTCTCAACAAGGACGAATCGTCTTTAAGGCTATCTCAGCTTCTTTTTTCTTTTTTATTTCTCTCTACCAGCAGAATATGTCGCAATCAGTCGAAAAGCAGGAGCTAGCACTCTACGTTATTCCTCTTCCTACTTTTGATCTCGTTCTCATGCTAATTCCCATGGCCCCAATGGCGCGCTCCGGCAACCTTGGATGCTGCCCACGAATCTGGAAAGCAAGATGTACGATCTCGCGAGCCGACTCTGCCACCCGGACGCATCTCCTTCGCTCGGAGATGGATGATGATGACTCACGCTCGACGAGACGAAAACACGATGTAGCCGGCCGAATTTATAGAATCCCTTGAAACCCCAGCGAACAACTAATTCTCTAACTGAGCGAGGAACGGCAACTCTTGATTCTGATAAGCATTTGGATATGATACAATCTATCATAAAAGGAACAGCAAACTCTTGCCAGTCAGTTTCTCACTGTCCTAGTTGCCAACATCGTTGTATGTCACTAGATAGTCCAACTTGAAGACATAGTAACGGTGACAACTGCAACAGAATATTTATTGGCGATTCTTCTCCTCGCATTAGAATTCATGGTACTCCGATGTGCAATCACTTGCAAACTATCCGCGCTCAAATATAGTGGGAATTCGAAATTCTCGGTACAAGTAAGCATTTGAATTTCTGATTTCGAAAGGCTTATTCGATTTTTACTTGGGGTTGTATCACGAAGGCAGAACGTACTAGAATGTTTTCAGTATCGAAAGGAATAGCGTTCATGTCTCCGAGAATGAACGGCACTACGGCGACGCCGGCTACGTAAATGGCGCGCGCATTTTTACACTTGCAGTTGCGCGCCCAGAGATAAACGCGAAGCGGGCGAACCGCAAAGCGCTCGTAGGTGCGTGAAAAATGTTCCGAAAGAGGGAGCGAATCGATTTCAGGGAAATCTACACAAATCTATTCCTGCCTGGCGAACGACGTCGGCAGCGCTTCGGCACCGCCGCTATACGCCGAGGAGGAATTGCCCCGAGCAGAGAGAACGACAAGGGAGAGGCCGATGAGAAACGATGCTTCCTTCCTACCGTCTGATCGATCACACAGCACCGATAAGTTTTCTAGCATGAAATCAAATTCCCAGCCAAGTTTTACAGGTACCTTTTCACCCAAAAGAACTAGCCTAGATGTCCGAAAGAAAGGCCATCGAGCGAGAAAGCTTTTAGATTGACCCTTTAAACAGAAAAGCTTTCGAAACATTTTCCACGTCATATTCTAGATGAGTAAAACCCGATGTAGATATTAGACAGGCAAACGGGAAACCCGCAAACTTTGTGCAAGTAACTCTTCCGACATTTCGATCGGAATTCAGTAACGAATCACGATGAACCACTTATAATAACATTGCAAGTGTAACCATACATTGTTCGCTTATTTCGACAATCTATAATAAACCCTTACATTTTAGCATTATAAAATTCTTATTAAAAGGGAGATATTTCTCGGAAAATACCACGTTCGATTTGTACTAATTCCGCCGGCAAAGAGCCTTTCAGGAAAATCGTACGAATTTCGTACTGCAGGATATTTCATGGAATATTATTCGCAGCGGGAGTAATTAGAGAGACACGCTCGATTGCACATTCGAGTGCGCATTGCGAGCGACACATCTACCATCGTCGGATGGACTAGATATTTGAGAAGATTTCGGGCAAAAAGAAGCCATTGATAAAATTTCGTGGTACTCGACGGACTTTGATTCGAAGGGGAGAACCAATGCTGATAGGTAGAAGATCGGTATCGAGCGTGGTGGGACGTGTGAAGCGTGTACGCGCAGCATACCAGAGAAAGAGTTTGAAAATCGGAAGAGGAGACGGCAGAGAGAAAGAGCGGTTGAATTCCTGCGCGACAGAGTTCTCGCGTGATTCCTCGAGTGGAATTCCAACGTGTCGACGAGCAGTTGGAATTGCGACACACGATTGGCAGTCGTCCACTGCCCGCCCGTTGTCCGATTCCTCCAATAGATCGTCCGCTATATCCCTCCAAGCCTTTTTCAACAGTTCGTGAACAATATCTTGTAACGCAACCACGCGCCGTTTTGAAAAATCGACATCTTTCATAATAGGTGTTTGCACACTCATCGATTGCACGATATTGCTCGGTATTCATATTTAGACGGATCCGGGGTTAATGGATAATTTATTTAAAAGCAAACGAGTTAAATTAATCTTTATCTTTATGGTACTTTAAATGGCTAAAGTTTTCCCAACAGAGAAGAAGAATACACGACTGACATTACGAACGTAAGAGCTCGACATTTGTTGGAATTCTTAAATTCCTATACAGCACAAAGAATGAATCTTTTCACTTTGGATTGCCACTATTTGTTAACTATATCAATTTGCAAATTCCAAGCATTAGTATCTGACAGAAGAGAGGGAAGCTTTGAAGGCAATCGGCGGTTAAAGCGTTTCCCTCACGAGCTTTGTCATGCTAAAGCGCACGCGCTTGCTGGCCTCAAAAGGGAGGCAAACGCGATGTAATTTACTCGTCGAAAATGTAGTTTGGCGAGCGACAGACGACGGCGATGGGGTATAAATTGGCGAGAGCCAAGCGAGGCCGTGTAAGTGTGGCTCGAGAGAAGACGGAGGAAGTAGAGGTGGTGGAAAATCAATTCCTGGAAAGCCTGGACCGCAGCTTGCTCGATAATTCGCGCGAACACCCCTCAATGCTTACACCTCGTTTGACACGGGAGAGACCCTACATTCGCTGTCGATTCTCAAACTTGACGTCGTGATAGGCCCTTAAACACCTCTAACTTCTTCCTTTACGCAAGATAGACTATTCTGTTAACCTAACAGGAAAGATTCCCAACGGAAGTCATGCTGAAAGAGAAGCGCTATGCTGAATCACTAGAATAAACCTTTTCTATATACTGAGTACATTGTGGAATCTAGAACTTATTCTCGGTACGTAACTCGTTCAATTATATCCCTCGTTGAACTGACTCTTCAAAAACTGAAATTCCCTCTGTAAGCTCCCTCTCTCTCTCTCTCTCTCTTTCCCGTAGTCTTTATTTCACCGCTGACTTTTCCATTCATTTGAAATTCCTTCTGTCTGCAATTATGAATGCGAGCCGAGCAAAATGAAAAATTTCCCTTTCCGACCGTAATCAACTACGGCCACGTAAAATTATCGGGAACTCGAGAAATGAAGTGCCGGTGTATCCCCGGTAATACCAAGTATCGGCAAACATTTCTCCCTGGTAGGGTGCACATTTCACGCGGCTGATCTGTCCGAGTAAAAAAAAAAAGAAGGTATGGCCTCGAAATCCTAAAGGATTAAATGAAATAAGTACTGCGCAGCAGAGTTTCCTGCAGAAGTGAAGTATGCATAAACTAGGAGCTTCGGTACTCATAGTTGGGTGAATTTCCAACACATTGCCTTGGAGTTCTTCTCGTTCGTCGCGTTTCCCAATGAAAATCTTGGCCAAGCTTACTACGACAGGAGAGTAATACGACTTTTAAACTAAACACTGCTATACGAGTTAGGTACAAGGTATTCCCCAACTATTCCAGAGTTAATTAAAGTTTCGTCAAATTCACTAAATGGTCTGTCAAACATTTAGTCGCTCGGCTTGGCCAGTACCGCTTAAGCACAGAAACACTTGGGATCGCCCTTTGCGTCGTCCACACCATTTACCAAGTATATGTATATAGTGGCCCATATTTCGAATACCAAACAAACTTCTAGCCAGACGGTTTAGTCAAGCGGCAGATTGAACTCATTCAATACTATTTGATCGAAGCCTCTAAAGCATACGCGTTCGTCGTTGAACGCCAATTCGAAGAGCATTTCGGTTCGGCAACTTCACTGGCGAGGAGTTTCAAAGCTTGAGCGCACGTGTAAAGACGTTTACAGGGAACGGGTTAAGTTGCAGATAAGAGGGCCGGTAAGTTCTGGCCATCAAGGAAGCCCTTGCTAAAGTGCTCGCACCCGACGAAGCCGAATCGATTTCTTGATAGACGTGCGCACTGATTTACGGCAATAACGTGCCACCACCGAACCATGACGGAACCCAACGACGCCCAAGACTCGATGGGGACCGAGCGTTACCACTTGAATCGTTATTGTCGATAATCGAATTCATTAGAAGTCCCCAACGGCATCCTTAAAATCATGCCCGACTACCGGCGAAATCTCAAGAATCTCTAATGACTCTCTCCGATACTTACTTGCGATGGAAATTCAATCCAAGTGAGAAATCAAAGTAACACGCTTCGAATTTCGACGGGAATAACTTACAGGCGACCGATTGAACTCACCGAACGGAATTCGAATCTATTACTGTGTTAGTCTTAGATCTTACTTCGTTAGTGCAAACTTGTAGCTACTTGTTTGAAAGCAGTAAGGATACACTGCCTTACTGAAACATCGCGATCCACGATAAAAGTGCTAATTAGTCACGCATTCGTGCAACTTTAATTACGCGTAGACAAACTGCGTCTTTTTCTCTTGCCTTTTTGGTTTTGAAGCTGTTGTGAGAATGTCGGAGCGTATAAATTAGTTTCAGGATATATTGGAATGCCAGATGGCGTATACCAAGATCTCCAGCATCTTTCTTCTTCTATTGGCTTGCATTTTTGCGAGCCATTGCAGCATTGCATCGATGCTGTACTCGCAAATCGTGCGAACGAAGCGGTGCGGAGTAGAGTAGCAGTTCTCCAGGCTGTCGCCATAAATCGAGAGGCAATTTGTCCGAAGCGGTCACGCTCTTCCGTCCCCCGTGTCTCGTAATCGTCGGTGGCTAGGTTTCATTTTGTGCCAAGCTCTCTTTCCCTTTGAATCTCCTGCGATCCATAATTCTCGTCTATAGGGTTAAGGGCCCTGGCTACTCGAGCCTGTCCCAGCCATCTGGACCCCAACACCAATACTTCGCCTCGCTTCGCCTAACCCTGAGAACCACTTGCTCTCCTTTCCCCTCTCAGATTTTAATAGCGGCATGGTTTACCACCCTTTAATTATACCACTGTCTACCTTCCGTGTCACTGCGACCCTCTTAGTTTTACTCGCCCCCAACTACTTATATTACAGATGGTCAACGAAGTAATATTAATTGGCCAAGCCCTTATCAAGAGCAATCAAGCAATTTAATCCGATTGGTATACCAATAACTATCCAATATGTCATTCTTAATGATCAATACGATTCGTTTTACACAACAATGTACTAATAAACATGTAATATCAATTTGGTTAATGAAATGTAATTTCGACCTGCAAATAACAATTATAGTATATTGCTACTGATAAAAATGGTCGAGGAAAGTATTTTCCTCTCAGAGTTACTTCGGACCAATCTCCGTCCAAGCTCTCCTATCACCGAGTAGGTACGCAGCCGCCTCGAGGTTTACGCTTTAATCCACTTGAACTGATTACGGCTAAGAATCCCTTCAGACGCCAAATTTAATTCAGCGCGCTGAAACTTGGGGGATGAGCTGAAAAGTTCGACTTTCTCATCCAAGGGTCGCTCGGGAACTGCTGGGATACACGCACGTAACTACGAGTGTACGAGTATGCGTAGTTAGTCACATACTCCCTAAGCGCGCACCCTGAATCCCTCAGCATATTTGTATATCCATCCATTCGCGTCAATTACTCGGCTCTTATCAGGAGACTCGGTAGAGTCTCGCGCCAAGTAGTAGTTATATATATAGTACAGCGCGCGACTACTGAGGATACTTATCCCGAAGTGTAGCGGTTTTCGTCCGCTATAAAACTTTCACCTCGATTTATGGAAAAGTTACAGCTCCAAGGATTTATTTCTAAATTTTGTATTTTTTCGTTGATTTTTCTGAATCGAATGAGCTAAGAATCAAGCGAATCGGTTCAGTCGTTCAAGAGATATGGATTTCTCCTGCTTATTCTTCTCGTGAAAACGGCAAGGCAAATTAAGATTCATCAGGGGAACTAATTCCTAAAAATGTGGTTTTCACTTTTCTCATACGAGATGGCAGCAAACGGGAATATCGTATTTACGTTACCGATCTATAATCTGTAATCTGTGTCATACCGACACATTGGTTAAGCCAGTTATGCTATGGCTGGTTATGTGTCATAATGGTTATGTGATACAGTTCAATTTTATTATTTTATTTTATTCCAGATTCCATGCTTTTATTTAGTTAATAAAAGAGTATAGTGTCCTTGCCCCTGTCCCTGTAATCTTGTCATTATTAAGAATTATGAAGTGTCAAATGTGTTTGGTGAACGAGTGCTGATTTCCAATAATTAAAATTGTCAAGAGTGTAGCATATTTATCTTTAAAGCAATATTAGCAATTATTTATTTACAGTTCAAGGGAATGCTCGGTATTAATAATCAGTACTTGCTCAAACTAATTTCAGTACATTAGGTTTGCGCTCCGTCAGCTAGGTATTTGACAGTCAGGAATAATTTGTAAAGTGTTAAGTCCAATCATTTAAAATTTCAATATATTATAGCTATTGGGAATCTCTCTTTTGCTACTCTGAATCATTATTTGATTTAACGCTTCAGAATTATAATATATAAACCAAGCAGAATGCTCATAGGCAATCTAATTTAGTTGTATTATGATCATGACTGTCAAGTTCATCGCTCAAGGAACACTTCAGCTAAAGAATAAAATGAATCAAGCAAGCAATAATTATCAATCATGTGTCATTAAGCGATATACTATCTATTGATAATCAGTACTTGCTTAGTAAATTTCATTACTTTAGGTTTGCGCTTCGTGAGCTAGGTATTTGACAGTCAGGAATAATTTGTAAAGTGTTAAGTCCAATCATTTAAAATTTCAATATATTATAGCTATTGGGAATCCCTCTTTTGCTACTCTGAATCATTATTTGATTTAACGCTTTAGAATTATAATATATAAACCAAGCAGAATGCTCATAGGCAATCTAATTTAGTTGTATCATGATCATGACTGTCAAGTTCATCGCTCAAGGAACACTTCAGCTAAAGAATTAAATGAATTAAGCAAACAATAATTATCAATCATGTGTCATTTAGCGACATACTAGCTATTGGTAATCAGTACTTATTTAACAAATTTTATTACATTAGATTATGCGCTCCCTGAGGTACGCATTTGGCTGTCAAGATACACCAATGTTAGAGTGCGTGTGAGGGTATAGCTTATCTAATTTGCAATTTAAATGCATCCTAGCTATTGGTAATTTTTCTTTTGCTAATGTGAATTTGTCAAGTGCAAAGTATATTATCTGAGGAATCTATATTCTCACATTCAGCTCAATTTCTTAGATCTCCTCCTATGTGCATGATTAAGTAATAAATACATTGTAACATTAAAGTTACATTATAACATAAACATGCACATAGATGATGGTGCATATTTGAACAGAAATGGCACTTGACATTTTAATAAAATTTTACTTTTATATTTATTAATTAAACCATTGATAAATACTTAGAATTTTTATTGTCTTTATTGTTAAGCATTAACTAACAAAAAGGCATGAAATCCGTCGAAAAACATTAAACTGCAAAAAATTCGTCAAGTAGCAGTTTGATTTTCCCACAAAAATGAAACATTGATAAATAATTAAAAATTTTATTGCCTTTATTGTTAAGCATTAACTAACAAAAAGACATGAAATCCGTACAAAAACATTAAAATGTAAGAAAATGCGCCAAGTAGCAGTTGGATTTCCCCACAAAAATATAACAAATATAATATACAATGAAATATAACAAAAAAAAATAGATATCATACAAGAAAGCCAAGCTTTCATTCAAAGATATCTCGATTTAACTCGCATTAGCAATTAACAATAAATTAACAATAAATTACCGATTAACAATACAAAAAATCTTGGCGTGTGCGCGCTTCATTGTGAGGTAAAAAGGCAATGGAAGACTGATTTAACACTAGAACTACCGATGATTGTTATGGTGTTATATCGAACCACGTAAAAAAAAGTAATTTCGACTCGTTCGGTAGTACTGGTGTTGAACCTAACACGGACTTTACTACAATATGAGTAAATCCTAATAAATCTTTCATTTTCAATCATATATACTATATACAGCGGCCTTGTTATCCCATTTTTGCCTCCAACATAACTGACAGGGAGATCATTTTCCTCGATATTGATAAGAAGGAGGTTCTCTCAGTTCATCGCGTATATGTTTCTTTAAAAGCTTTTTAGTAATATTACCGGAGCAAGTGCCTCGAATGAAGCGCGCACACGCCAAGATTTTTTGTATTGTTAATCGGTAATTTATTGTTAATTTATTGTTAATTGCTAATGCGAGTTAAATCGAGATATCTTTGAATGAAAGCTTGGCTTTCTTGTATGATATCTATTTTTTTTTGTTATATTTCATTGTATATTATATTTGTTATATTTTTGTGGGGAAATCCAACTGCTACTTGGCGCATTTTCTTACATTTTAATGTTTTTGTACGGATACGTATTTACGCGTGCGCTTCATAGGCTGCATTTGCATCCTTTGTCTGCGCCGGATCCTTGTCTCAGTCGGCTTTTAAAGCTCTTTTCCGGCATTTGTCTGCCAGACTGGAGGAGGTCATCACGGGTATTCATCCCGGGCGATATTCCCTCTCTTCTCCAGAGGCGGTTATCCCTTTACCGAGAAGCGATGCTCTCTCGCATATGAATAATTAAGGCGCAAAAGTTCCCACCAGTATGTTAATACGAGTCTCTCCGAGGTATGCTGTGCTTTTCAAGTCCCAAACGTGAGAGCTTCTTCTCCCCTTTCCTCTTCTTCATCTTCTTCTGCTTTTGTTCTCTCTGACGAGTGAACACACGTATTTGTTTCGTCGTCGTTCCATGGATCTCTAGGCAATCCGAAATAGAATAACAAGAGCAATACTCGATAGTCCATCAGACGTATTGGTGTACCAAGCGAGAGAGAATAGTATTTGATGTAACAAAGACAGCCTCTCTTCAATTGTTCAACGTGAAATTCCTCGCACTCCAATCGAAATACACAATGCAATACTTCATGCGTCATTAATTCAAGTCAGATTCGTTGGGATAAGATATGTATGTACGGCTTGAAAGATAGCTGCTTTAAATTAATTACACGTGAAGTTTTATAAGTTGTTAACTGTTACAGTATACGTGTACTTCATACATATATGTATATAAATATATGTACACAGAGCTACTCTCTCTTTCAATTATATACGCAATACTTGTCAAAATTAGAACTTCCGCCTTTTCGGAGTTCTCCACTCCTAATTAGGCTAGCCTCCTCTAATTACATGCTTTGGAAGACCCGTCGCCCGGAACGATGCGCTCTCACCGTTCTGATTCTCGGAACACACTTTCGTCGCGACTCTTTTACAAACGACAAATATTTCAAAGGTAACAGCGAGCACCACAGAAATCCGCAATGGTTCTGTTCTCTCCAATAGAGCTCGTTCCAATTTCACCGTGTCACTGAACGATACTTTGTTAACGCGTGTGCTCGAATCAATCACACTCGAGATCGATCGGACGCATCGCTGTAATAACATTATTGCTGACAGGCCAGTTTCATTTTTTCCCCGAGAGCTAACAGGCTAGTGAACGAACGTCTCCTATTTCTCGGCTCTCGATTTTACGAGCGCGCACCCTCTTCTTCGCGATGATTGCGCAACACCGACGCAATAAAAGTCGTTTGATAGTCGTGGATACAGTTGTACATAATACATGCACATTCTATATCTATGCAGTGTGATTGTGCCATTTAGAGTGGTGAAGATTCATCCTTCGAAGAAGGCGAGGGTGTTCTTGGAGGGTGGTTGAAGGTATCCAATGGAAACACTAGAGACTCTGCAGAGTATTGTTTCTA
Organism: Ectemnius cavifrons; assembly: GCA_964023945.1. Classification (NCBI taxonomy): domain Eukaryota; kingdom Metazoa; phylum Arthropoda; class Insecta; order Hymenoptera; family Crabronidae; genus Ectemnius; species Ectemnius cavifrons. Next base: position 1,524,752 of record OZ030375.1, read on the forward strand.
ATCCTTGAGAAATTACCGATTATTTCCAAGCTTCGTTCCGGTGCTAAGACTCGCGAAGTGGTGCCCTTAATAGTTAACAGCGCATTCCCGGAAGAGAGGAGAAATGAAAACACACCAACGGGTGCGGCATCTGCCGTTCTAACAATGCCGCTCATTAGCAGTGGCATCGAAGCTCTCGGCCACTCGTCACGAGTTGCAAGTAGCGATTCTCTCATCGCTGTGGTAACCTAATAATTTCCTCGCGAGAAAATGATATCGCTATGATGAGAACTACTCGGCCGCTCGAATTCATGTCAATTGCATAGCAATTTGCGCTCCCTCGTACCGTAATAATTTCAATCGTAAACGTGCTCCAGCATCCATTAGTAAAAGCTCTACTTAGAACAAAGTCTGAAACACGCATGTTGATTATTAGTGCTGGTGCACGAATATATTACTTAATTTTGGTATTTCCTGTAGTGGAATAGTCACGTAGAAAGAGCTCAACCAGCGCCATGTGAAGTCCATGAAAATAATTAGGTATTCGTGAAAATTAAATCCCCGCTTCGGTATGAGAGGAAATCTGCTTTGACTCAAATGAAAACTTGGTATACGAGCAGGTGTGTCTGTACATACTGCGACGAAATACGAAATACTGATGACAGTTCGTGTTGAAGTTATACCACTGGTTCAAAAGTAGAAGAAGTTTCTATATCCTTTAATAATAATTCTTAGTTTCCATAATAACTTTTTTATTAAAATAACATTCTGGATTAATAAACTCAACACAGTACAAGTTATCGCCTATTATACTGGATCACGGAGGATTTCTAAACTTAACTGCTACTTCTTACCACGCTAGAAATCTTTAGAGTGCTCCTTTACGAAGTTGGAGAGGCTCGACTTACACGGAAACGTGTGGCAAGAAGGAAGCGATCGTTCGATTCGACCTACAAGCGAATCGGCACGTAGGTTTTTCTGGCGGGAAAATTTCTCCGCGCGCCAGCAGGTTCGACCAGTTTTCACCTCTTGACCGTGAGGCACGTAGTATTACATCACGTACTTGAAGCATCTCGCACCAAGGCAGATTCCCTTGCCCTTTCGATCCTGAGAAACGCTTATGAGGCCATCGATTTCGCAATCCGCGCAAGTGCGACCATTCTATCCTACTTTTACGAGCACTACCACTTTTAATGACATTCCCCGGTTCATGTTAATTGGTATACTTGAAACGATGCACGTACTCTCGATCTATCCATCATAATAACCGAAGGCGTCCAACACCTTTCGTCTTAGCTTCCAGCTTGAAAATTGTCCTAGCCTACATCCATGAATTACACGGCTATGCTATCGCGTTACCATAAGAAAGGTGGAAACGTCACTGGTTCGCTCCATTCAAGCAAGAGTGTGGAAGTCGCAGGCACTTCGTTCCTGCGTCACCGATCTCTATCGAGAGCCTACAATGAAGAACCGCGGGAACGTTGAAAGAAATTTGCCATCTGCTTCTCTGATTATACTTAATTACCATATTCAATGTGCGCTTGCAAGAATGGCAGAATGAGAGAGGGCGACTAGAGGGGTGAGAAAGATAGGGAGAGAGAAATCGGGTGAGAATTCATAATATCCATTACTCACAACGGTGCCAAGCTCGTTGTCAGCGTAATTGATAGGCGCGTTGCATAATAATTAAGGATTAGTGGATTGATGCAGTTGTTACAATGTAAAGCACGAGTGGCAGTCGAGTGGCGTGCAATCTGACAGCGAGTAACGAATTCTAATGCTACGGATAACGAAGCTCCCTGGCGGCAAAACAACGCAGAAAGAGGCCGTGAGGCTGAAATGACAAGCGCGCCGGCACGTTTTATCGTATTCGATCCGATAAAATGGAGGATTCGTGTGTGGCCGCTTTACGAATTATCGGTGATCCTGCAAATCCCATTTAACGAGCAAGTTGTCGCCCCTCCGGCATTCGTGTGTAATGCACTCTTCGTCCCGCTTGCCGGTTCGCGCGCCGCGGGCTCGCATGCCCCCTGCTCTCGCGCACTCCCAGGATTCTGCTGACTTTCACCACCTCAAATACACTGTCCTCTCCCAATATCGTTGCCATTATGCTGGAAAATTCTATGAATGAACGAGATACTTTTTGGTCCACATCACTTTACCATTTGGTATACGTCGAGATTCTATATCTCTCTTGCACAAGTGTATAATGAGGTATTACTTAGCTTTCAAGCTAAGCGGAGTCAAGCATGACTATAATTATCAGTGACTACCAACATCAGAGCGCTGTCGCTCCCGGCACATGACGCCTGTATTATGATAATTAGTAAACTAGACATCTTTAAATATCATCGACCCGATATCCTTGTCAAATTGGGCAAATGGAAGCTTACAGAAGCGTAGGTAAGAAGCTTCCTTGAAAATGGCGTATAAAAGCTTTCTTCGAATATCATAAGTGACGCGGAATCAACTTAGTAGAAACAAAGATATCTATCCGTATATACTCGGTTTATCCAGACAAGCATATCTGCAAGGCCTAGACGAAGATACAGCAACTTTCACCGTTCAAGTGGTGCGCGATCAATCTGGATAGGTCGGTTCATTGGTTCATTCCCGTGGCTCTCGAGAGGATCATCGAGTAGGGACGCCACGTGAGCACATCGCACTCATGGTAACAATCCGCTGGACATCGAAGGGTCATTATTGTCATTGGTAGCCGATGTGTGCCGCACATTGAACCGAGTATAATCTCCCTCGCTTTCTCTATCTCTCTCTCCCTCTCTCCCTCTCTCGTTCTATCTCCTTCTCTTACTCTGTCGACCGGGCCTCTGGCACTGACTTTCGAGTGAACTCGAGGACCGCAAGGCGGATCGATCGCGCATCATTATAATCGGCAATGAAAGAGAGCAGTGCATCGGGGGAATGGAGTCTATCGTATTTCGAGGGGCCAGTCGATAGAGAGTGAAGCGGCCAGGTCGACTGGAGTATAAGCCGACGCGCGCACGGTGAAAGGAGAGAAAGATACCCATTCGACCCTCCCAATCTCAACGCTACTCTTTTTGCGCGAGGCGATCGAGAGCCTGAGGAGAGCTTTAGGAACGCACGCACACACGCGATCCGATAGTTTGCGCCGCAAGACTCTTCCATGAGTATCGTGGGTGCGCGTATCGCGCCCGGCAGCGCATTACTGGAAATGAATTGTTAGGCGCTACCCAGCGCTCTGCCATTATCGCCGATCCATTGTTTCCGAAGGCAACGATTAAGAAGGAGTTAGACGCGCACGATTGTCTGGACTCCTCAGCGGACGGCAGGCTACCGCCGAACGTTAAGGAGCTTCGGCCCGTGAATGACGACGGGAGAGAACAACCGCAAGACTCGAATGCGTCGAGGAGAATCATATCGCCGGCATAACAATTGATTTGCATTACCTCGAGAGTTGCGCAGCCCAACCACTGTCTACCTGCCTCCCAGACAGTGCCAACAGATCCCACAGATAGTAGAAGAAGACTGTAATGCGATATTCAACTTCACCATTGCTACCCCACGCATTATTCCTTCGGCAAATGCCCCCAATTAACGCAACTTTACTGGGAAAACGTTGCGGCTTCTGCGAGCCATTTTTTCGCCATCATTGTATTAGGAAAGATTGAGATTCTTGGCAGTCTATGCCATAGTTTCTGATGGATTCCGAAGGACGAGATAATTTATGACGATTGCAAAAAGACCGTATGACGTAATCGCTGATGCTATTGTATACCGATAACCGATCATTGGAATAACACGTGCGGTGTGCTTTTGTAATCTTTGTTTGCAAAATGTAAGAAATCGCCGGAAATTAAATAGTCCGATTTCCACGCTCCTCCTTTTCACGTGGCATAAGAAGGAGCCTTATACAATCTTGCACAGAGAGCGTCGCGGAAGTAGATGAAAGGGTCCCGTATTTTTACTTTTTACCCTTTAACTCGCCGCTGTCTTATAATTTCGTTACTTTCTCCGTGGCACGAATCCTACTCTTTTACCATGAAAAGACTTTAACGCGCTAACAATAAGCAATGTTCCTCGCTCATTTCGAAAACTACTCTGCGATGGTAACGAGGATTCAGACGTTCCGATTCCCAAGCAACTTATCATGGAAGATCACAGGAGGATCATTTCCTTGGACCAGACTACGGTGAACAAGTGCTCGATGGGCACGAAGATTATCTTCCCAATGAATCATGCCACTTCCTGCGAACGGGGTCGTCGAATTTCCACATGATCTCCGAATTTGACAAGCGATCGTCGTATACCAAGGAATAGGCTAGGATGCGGCGACCCTGTAACCCAGAGGTCAACTGTTCAAGGAGTGATTCGATCGGAAGATTACTCACTCAGCATGTGCTATTACATGTTTTTGATGAGGGTGGGAGGTAGCTATCCGAAGTGCAAGAGATCCGAATGGTGGGGGTTTTTCGTGGCAATGGTGGTGGTACGAAAGTTGGTTGTTTTATGAACCAGAGGAAGAAGACGGTGGGCAAGAGCGCGAGAAGGGCGGAGGGGGTTTCGCGAAGAAAGGCAGGACCTATAAAAGCGGCAGCGTTGAGGACGATGGGCATCAAACACCTAGACATGAAGGTACGTAGTGAAGACAGTGAATGCATGTTCATTCGTTGTCCGCTCGATTTCGTTCTCGGTAAGATTGACGCGAACTCTCTCTCTCTATCTCTCTCTCTCTCTTCGTTCTAGGTGTTCGTAGTTACCCTGGTGCTGGCGCTCGCTGCCACCGCTTATGGTGAGTACGAAGACGATTAATCCTCATTTCCCGCAATTTTTCCCAATCAATGCCACCCCCGCGGTACGGAAAAAAACGTCTATAAGTGAAGTGTGCACGGCGGAAGTCCGGGCGAGTGAGAAGCTCGCGGGGCCGGAACGAGCCCTCGTTAAATCGCGACGGCTAAACAATATCTCGGATCTCGACTCCCTTAACGAGACGATCGATGGGGACGATCTCTCGCGTACACCCATCCTCCTTCACCTAATGTTCTATTCCAGAACAAAGCCTATTATCTTTCCACACTGGAGCACGAAATCCATTCTTGCCGCTCGGCGGAGAGTCCTACTCAGAACTTATTCAGATTCCCCTAAGGAATCATGACAAAGTTTATCTTCCGATGTATTCAACGGTGAGCGCACTTGGCTTCGCCCGTTGCGAAGAAAGTCTGTTCCACTCACTTCTCCAGTCAATCCCCATTATCCCCCATAATATTCCGATCAATTATCGTTCGGGTATGGCAGCCGTCCTCGGGCGACTGTTAGCGAGAGAGTTGGAGTGGCGCAACGGGAGATTGTGGAATTAGTGGCGGCGTGCCCATCCGAACCGAAAGTGGGCTTCGTCAGCCGCAAGAAAGTCAGAGTCAGAGCAAGTTTCGCGAGTGTTGTGTGCCTTTCAGGCGGTTACATAAGCAGCGGCTGGTCAGGCGGCGGCGGCGGCAGCAGTGGCTGGTCCGGCGGCGGCGGAGGCTGGTCCGGAGGTGGCGGTGGCTGGTCCGGAGGCGGTGGTGGATGGTCCGGCGGAGGAGGTGGCGGTGGATGGAAGCTGGGTGGTGGTGGTGGCGGCTGGTCCGGCGGCGGCGGAGGTGGTGGAAAGATCATCAAGGTCATCACTGTGAGTGGAGGTGGAGGCGGCTGGCCCAGCGGTGGCGGCGGCGGTGGATGGAAACTCGGCGGTGGTGGAGGTGGATGGCCTAGCGGCGGGAGTGGATGGAAATACGGCGGCGGCGGCGGCGGCGGTGGAGGTGGATGGAAGTCGGGCGGCGGCGGCGGCGGTGGTAAGTGAAACTCTCTCTTTCTCTTTCTCCATCTTCTCGCTTGCCTTATTCGAATCTTGCCATTCCCGAAGTATCTCCGACTATACACGTTCTCCGCGATCTCATAAAACTTTTCCCAACGAAAATCCGGGCAAACTTGTATGCATTTGATTTGGCCGATCTCCCGTGGATTTACACGGATGTCACAAACAACAAGGATATTTCGTATATAACCTTTGGAATCACCAGGAAAGCTTGTTATATATGGCAATAACACATCAACTGTTTAATTCATGTAATTGTACTCGATCGCTGGATGGGAGACTTGCCGAAAACATATAAATCTTTGCTGCTAACAGATTTTCCATTGCCATATGACGGAAAAATAGCATTGCCTTTAATTGGCTAGAAACCAGGGCCATAAATCTCCCGCGTGCGCGTGCTGTTTGCTTTCGGACATGCTGAAATGAATTTCAATGGAATAACGTTGCCTGGCCGATTACCGAGTTCTGACGCGCGACATGCTTCCAATATTTCCTGAAAGGAAGAAATGTCATGGTACCAACAACGGGAGAAAAACTGGGCTCGGACAGTCAATGCAGGTGGAATAACTAGAAATTGTGTTTGAAAGGGGAATAACTCAGGCGAGCGGTGCTACAATTAACGGTCATAATAGCGCCAGTACTTTCTCTAACTGGGTGCAAGCAACAATGGTGGCCAATGTCTCAACCCGACATCCTGTAACAAAGAATCGCGACAAAAGCGTGGTCGCTCCATCGAAATGAAAGACTACCCATCTACCATCACCCACCCCTCTTAACGCACGAACAATTCTTTCTAGGCTGGTGGTAAGAGGTACCCGGGCGCTGGATCCGCAAATAATTGAAAGGAAATTTGCTCACCAATCACCAATGCATATCTCGGCTGTAATTACACCTCCGCCGGTTAAGAAGAGGACCTGACCCTACCTACCCCCCCGGACCACCCTCTCTACCCCTTAAGAGGCTATCTCGCCACGAATATAAAGAAGTCTCTGCCACTGCACCGGAATCCAACATCAGCCTCGGTAGCCTGTTCCGCTGGCTAAACACAGAGAAAGAGAAGAACAACAGTTGCACCACTGCAGACGTACGAAATGGCATTTTCGAGATCCTTTCTTCGGGGAAGCGGCGCGCGCTAGCATTACGAGAAGACCTGGAAGCGATGCTCAGCACCGTCAATGCACTTCCGGCGATTCTACACCCTCCCCTGCATTCTTGGAGTACAGTGACCTTTCCCTGGCCCTCCCATACTCCTTACTCTCGAAACTCCTAAAATTCACGCGCACCCTCACTACCAGAGGAGATCTGCTCTGCTACAATAAGTCACATCCTCTTTTCCAACTTCTCTTGAATCGTGTCCAAAGTTACTCTTGGGCGGAGAAGAGTAAGGTGCTCTTCGAATTAGCACTCGGGGGATCACGCACACAACATACACAAGCATGCACATACGTCTACCACTTATACGAGCGACAGGAAAGCATTTCTGATAAAGTTCTTCGGCAAAACTTTGGAGATCAACCTTTTGCCGATCACATTATGCCGCGTGTGCCACAACGTGATGCACGAATTCATGTATATTTTTGTAACTGGCATGGAAACAATGAGGTGTAACACAATTAAATCCAACAGACACAGAAGTGAATTTATATAATATACATGTGTACCTGTTTCATTCAACGAACCCTACCCGCGTGATCAATTAATACCTAGGTATCTCGCAATCGAGATATATTATCGGAAAATTAAATGGACGCTCAGCCACTACCGAATCGGCGATCCGCCATTCGATTTATGGATCGACGCCAATCTTGACCGATGCGGTGCGGTACAGGACGGCACGGCGCGGCACAGCGTGTGAAATTAAAATCGTAAATGCTCGCTGAAGTGGGCGTGGCGCGGGCGCGATATTGCCGAACGAACGAATTTACTATCGCTGCATGCACTCGGCAATGGCACATCCCTCGTTGCGATATTGCCACCGCAACATAAATAGTGGTAGTAATACATCCCTAAAAAGATGGACTCTAAAACTCTAGCGGCGCAGTGCGATAGCCGCTGACAATGAGCCCCATTTGTCCATGCAAATCAGGTATATTCATACCTACACGAATATTTATGTGGGGATAGGTGTGTTAGTTGGCGAGGGAGCGTCCGCGTCGCCTTGAATTATGATAGGCGAACAACAAATTGTATTAATATTTACGCCAGCGAGCTCAGCGTACGACCTTCCCTGGCTCCCGGCATATTTTCTCCATACCACCCTTCCACCTCTCCGCCCTTCCCCTCACCGGCTGTTATGAATGTGCGCGATGCGTTTTATGCAGTATCTTGCGGCCGTAAGTTACCGTGACGCGCCGCCCGAGCTAGTACATACTTTCTTGCGATAATTATGCGTTATTACAAATGCCACGGTGAGAGAACGGTCTGCGTGAAGTCGCGCGCTATCCCACTCCACTGATGCACTGCCCTTTTAATCAGAAAAAGTGCCTACTTGGTTGGGAGACTCTGTCGGGTCAGTTCCTGATCTTATTTGCGAAATTAGATCACACTGTACTTGACTTTCCGTAACGAAGCGTGGGGAGAATTACTATTAACTTGCTCGGTCCTAATGGAGTCCTGCAGTCGTCCTGACAAGTTAACTCCGACAGCAACCCTAGTAATGAGTTCAGAGGATTCTACCGTTGGATGTAAAGCTTGTCCAACCAGTTGCTCAGACTTTACGTCTCTACAAAAGGGTATTACGAAGTTTGAGTGGTGACTCTCCGAGGACTATACACAGATGTACAGCGTCTCACAAAATCGTGGTGATGTTCTGAAAAATTACTGCCGGGTATAAATTTGAAGATAGGTTGTGTCTGTCTAGGTCACGCGATCGGAAAGGGGAACGCCCTATTGCAACCCCTTAAAAAAGTCATGCATACCGGGTGAGCATTTTACCAAACTTCATGTTTCTGCTCGGAAGCCACTAACCAGAATCTGACAAGTATTTTGTTGGAACGTGTAAGTATATTAAGACTACGCGGACTTTTTAAGGAGACTTGAGTTTGTGTGGATGGGAGATTCGAAGGATAATCGGTCCCGATTAAAGCGAGTGAAAGTGCGCGCGTAGCCGGCGGGATAATTTCGGACGCGAGCCCGGCATGTGTATTCGGTAATCACAGCGCCAGATTTCGCAAGCGGCTGCCATCCTCTTTGGTAATCCGAATTGTTCGCGCCTCAGATTATCCAGGAGATAATTGGGCAGTTGCGGAAACGTGACCCACTGAATCGGCAAATATGAATAAGGTGAAGATTCTTATGCGCTTTCTACGCGATAAATGATACGAACTCCCACGATAAGCAGATAGTGAGATATTAATTAGGAGATGATACATATCAATTAGCAATCTTTCTTCACTTAGAATCTCGAGTTCATTACTCCTCGGGAAGAAGTGGCAAATACTGTTAAAAAAAAATCCCATCTGTGCCATTTGAGAGTTGTTCGAGAGTGAGATCGATTATTCAGTTCTCATCACTGATTCGAGTTAGCACGCTTCGTTAGCAACTATCAAATCAAAATAGCCTTTCAACTGGATGCCATTACACACCATTTCGTAAGAACAGTTATTATTCTATTACCGTGTATCGATGATCATAATTAATAGCGTCGGACTCCGCTCCCTTACCAGTTCAAGGGGAACGTTATGAATAATACGACATTAACTCATAACTAATAGCCGGTAATAAGGTATTCATGTGAGATTCCTTAGAATCACTCGATGTTGCTTCAACTCGGACTAGAAGAAAAGTTGAGAAGAATTCTCTGCGATTAACACTTTTACTAAGCGCTTGTATGCTATACTGAATATTACATTACTAATTACAAACTGAGTACAACAATGAGATAATTACTTCGTGCCAGTCTCGCGCTGAGAGTGCGAAGTTTAAGAGCCTTAACGTCCCGCTTGTACAACACTCGCGCACAATAGGCTGCTTATACAACCATGTTTTAACTTAGCGGTAATAGCTGTTCAACTAGTAACATACTAATTATGAGTTGCCCAACTATTGCAAGTTTAAGCCTTACATGCTTAGATAATAGTTTATTATATACAATTAAGGATAAGTCTTTATGGTTTGCAATAGGAATTTTAAATTAACTATAATTATCAATATTCACATATATGTAGATAAGTCGTATAGTTCTTTATTTTCCAACGGCCAGCAATGGAAAAACAATAGCTGATTGTCGGATAATATAATAAATTGAATTAATATGTTTAAAAGAATCAAATCTACCTACAAAAATGTACAATTTCTCCATCGTTCCTCGAATAGTTCCGATCCTTTAAAAGGGCTTGTTATACATACTGCTATCGATTTTTACCAGGTTACTAGGATCACTGTGAGTGGAGACCATTCACAAAATTCTATCAGGGATTTTAGATTCGAGTACTTAGTCGACCAACACAACTGTCCCTGTAACGTTTGACAATGGCACTGCGATAAAGCTGTCACAATGGAGTGATCAATCAATCAGGAGGCTATATAGACTGCATTTGAAAATGCGTTTCCTCTCTACTCTCTCGGCACTTTCGTTTATTGTTAACGCAGCCAATTTGCAGAACTCGGTGCGCGCTACTCGTCGAGCTTGTCCCCGCTGCTAATTAGATCCTTCAAATCTCTCCTTTGACTAATTGCAACAGTCTGTCTTGGCATTGTTCGCCCGAATCGTGGGTGTTCCAGCCGCTCGTGTTTCATATATCTCGCCAACTGATATGTATTTTGCTCCCTCGACAAAACGTTGGCTTCCAGCCTGCAGGGCTCTCTGGTATGCGGCGGTATTGTGTCGTACCAAGAGTTCGTCATAGAGTCAAAAGTGCGCTGCTGCTGCTGCTGCTGCTGCTGCTGAGCGGAAAGTCTCCTGGATTGTAAACCGTATGCTGAAGTTACCAGTAAATTTCAAGCTCGGCATGAAGTTTCCGGCAGATTGGAATATATCCGTAGGCGCGTGTGTATGTATTTGCATACACATGTGCGTAGAGTGCGAAACGGCTTTTAACAAACAGTGCAGGGCGTTGCGATATTTACTGATTACCCACTTCGCCCTTCAAAGCAAACGCTCCTAAACGTGCCCGGCAGCTGGGAAACGCTCGAGCACCGAGTGTCTCCTGTGGCCCATTATGTTTGCTAATACAAGCACATACATGTATAACATTGGTAAACAGACCGAGGGAATATCGCAAATGCAAAAGACACAACTTGCCACTGTGGTATTAGCTAGGCACCTTCCACTCTGTTTGGATTAATGACATATCCGACGCACATTCTGCTCGGCGAGGCCAATTAGATTGGAAGCGAAGAGCTTTCGACCGGCGCGCCGCTGCCGCCGACGCCGACGCCGCCGCCGCCGCCACGCCGCCGGCGAGCGAACCAGTAACATCAATTGGCACATTAATTTATTGGACATTGATGGCTTCACACCCGTTCGCGTTCACGCACTCGCCCGACTGACACCAATTCCCACGCTCAATAATAATGGTGATGGAACGCGCGTCAAGTTGACACCAGAAACAGTCGCATCCGATGATGCGAACGGCTGGGAAATCCCCCCAACATTTCTCATTCATCCATGTTCCCCTGCCAGACAAAAGTTCCAATGAAATGACTAGTATTTCATTCATTATGTCTCAGAGATATTGCGAAGTTCCGTTTACTCTAACTTTCACCTGCCACGTTTTTTTCCCACTTTACATTATGAAACTTTCCTTAAGAACCAATGATTGATGCGATACGGATTAAAGTCACGTATGAGCGGAAGTTAATAAGCAGCGTGTTAAACCGAATTATAGAAATCTTTGGATTACACTTGTGGCTATTAAATAAGATTAACCTTTCCGGCTGACAGACAGTGGCCGAAAAATGGTGCGCGTTAATACATATCCGTTTACATACTCACGGTGATATCGCTGGCAATCCTATTTCGGTTAATGGTCATCCATGACGGTGAGTAATTAAATTAGTGCGAATTACAAAATACGCAGTGTAGCATGTGCGAGATACCGAGGACACCGGCAGCCGGAAGAGCAGGACTATGTGTAGTAGAAGAGGATGTGGATATAGATTTGGGGTAGGCCGGCCATTGGCACGATGTATCAAACGCATCTGTGCACCAGGTGCAATCACCCCCTCTCTCATTCTCTCTCTCTCTCACTTATCCTCGATTCTGGGTCCTGCTTTCACGGTATGTCCGTTCCGATCACTTTGTTCCTCTTTCTCTCTCTCTCACTACATACACTCTTTCTCCATTTTAACGCGTTAACTGTGTTCTATTTCTCCCTTGCTTTCACCTGATTCTCTGGTTTAAAGCTAGTCGGTATTCATCTGCCATTCGCACTGCCATGAATCCAAGTGCTCTCTGTTTTTGGTAATTGAATTGACCCTGTGCTTGTCCCCTCTCTTTCTCATTCGCCCTCTTCAACTCCCTCTCTTTCTCTCTCTTTCTATCATGCCAAGTACAGCCCTTTCGAATTCTACCCCAGCGTTTATCTCGTTCTCGAACTCGGCGTCACACAATTCCCTCGTCCCAGCATCTCTCACCGATATATTTCGGCTTTAGCGACGCAACGGCCCACTACCCCTCTTCGCAATTCCCGGCTCGAATCGATCTGACACTCACAATCAGTTAGCGTGCTCGATTACAACTCTGACCAATTAAACGTGTACCTCGTGCGGAATCTCCCAATATGAAGCTGAGCCCGTGCTGAGAGGTGCGAGTACACTCAGTGAATTTGCAGCTTCCTTGGGAATTGGTGTGGAACATTCGATGGCGCATGGGTTTAATCAGTGACGGCGATATAGCGGCATCAAGTCCTTCCTATCATCGGCATTACCCTTTCGACTTTACACATCGACACCCAATAATCTTACCAATGAATCATCATTATTGAACCGGCGCGTTCAGGTGGGAGAGAAAAATCACGTGGCACAGTTGTATCGATAAGAGAGAGAGAGACAGGGACAAGTTGATACAGAAATGGAGGGAACGAGGTATGTAACATGCTCTCAGTGACCTATCGATTAAGCGAAGAATTCTTTGAAGAAAACAGGTACACCAAGGGCTATCCATATCCCATTGAGACTGAGCTCAAAGGAAAGGGATCCAGGTATAGGAAGGGAAGGCTATCAGTGTGCTAGTATGCATGGATCTGCATACCACGCCGCCACTACGGCTGTTCTATATTTGGCGAGGTAGCATTAATGGGAAAAAGGAGGCGCAGAGGGCGAATATGCGCTTAACCGAAAACGCGACTTTTTGTACGTTTTGGGGCGCGCGCGAGCCCCATTCAATCGAGAGGGGCCCCGGCGGCTTTCAATATTTTTTTTACATCCACAGGAATTACTCGCTGCGGTATTTTGCAGGAGCGCGCACACCGCGCCACGCCACACAGCTACGGCTGCAAGTTCGAGTCGGGGCCGAACTTCGTGCTATGAAGAGAGAGAGACGAGAAGCCGGCTGCACGATCGCACACCGAGCAAACGGGCAGCCGGAAAATACGGATGCACGAGCGCTATACTGGCGACGATAATTTATTATTCGCCGTTGGGTTACCAGCCCGATCCATACAGAGTGTGGCCTCCTCTCGCATACACATACGTGTACTCGCCGCTGCGGGCGGCCTTGCTCGTCGCTAGCTAGAGAAAGAGAGCGCAAGCCTTCGTTCCACAGCGGCCAAAAAAGAGGAACCGAGACAAAGGATGGGGAAAATGCCAAAAAAGGTGAAACGGGAGCGCGCGTGTCAGTGTTTTATTGCCGCCGGATTTGTCGTATTGACCGACGGAAGGCTGCGGGGTCCGATGAGGGGGTGAGGTGAGACGGGTGCATGCAAATAAGCCACTAGTGTGGGCGAGGAGGGTGGCGGAGCCCGAGGATTCAACTGGAATGGTAAAAGTGACACTCGCCCACTGGTACCCGATAAAATCGCCTGATTCCGCTTTCCGTATGAATGATTTCGAGTTAGATAGCCATCGCCAACAATTTCAGAATGCTTAGTCGCTTACGGGCACGATCGATTCGAAACTTCGTTATCCGGCCCGTCTCTTCTCACGCCCTTCTAACGTAGACCCCAAAATTCGAAACAGGCTGCGACACCCTTATTACCTTCACCTCGAATTATAATTTAATATTAGTAGCGCGCCATTAGCAGGTAGATCGGGCAGCATACTGCAATGTCAAGAGGGAGTGCTTCGTATTGCCTGTTAGTCATGAAGCTAGCAACTATTTAATACTTGTTGAAAATTTAAAATAATTACGAATCCAACTGGTCCAGGTAGAGATAGAAAAGAAAGCGGATGCGAGGAGAGCGCAAGCGAGGGTGAGTCGGGTGCACTTAATTATATATGAAACCTGTCGGCGTCGCGCGGACTCTTAAAGTACTCGGTTCGTCCGACGAGGTTGTCTGTACGGGCGAAGTCTCTTTAGAAAATCGAGAAGCACGCTAGCTCTGGCGCACAGGCAGACACGATCCTAAGGCTGGCTGGCGTTATAAAAATTACACGCATTTCCATCTGCGGGTGATACCATCAATCCACAAGTCTGAGGAATAAAAGAAAGGCGCGAAATGAGTCCCAGCCTTGAATCGCCCGTTGATTCATAGCTTGTATCTCCCAAGTTTGCAGCGACCTTTTCCCTACGCGCATACGTCAGCCACGCTTCCTCTTTTTCACACTCGGAACTACACCTCCCATTCCAATGCCAGGAAAACGAGAAGGAGAAGGCGAATGAAGGGGAGCGTAGGAGATTGAAATTGCAGATTACAATTCAGCCCCGCTGGTTTGCATTAAGAAAACTTTCACCCTCTACATAGCCGCCACATCTCCCGCTATCCGCTCAAAGTTTCAACATATCCGGGGGCATCGACTTGCCCTCAGTTTCTGCCTTTCTATTAGTACAAGTTGCTCGCAATTTTCCTCCTCACTCATCAAAGCTACTTGCTGCTTGTTTAATTAAATGTCGGCCGCACTCCTAGTGGCGAAACAGTGTGCTTCCTTACGATTTCTAGCCAAACGCTTTGGTATGCACAAACGCATAGATCAACTTGACAGGAATCATTCCTTGATTTCTTAACTACTTAACCTACATACCTGTGTCTGACAGGAGTTTGTTGCATAAGTAGGAAAAACATTCGTACGTCAAGCGGTTCAATCAAAGAAGCTGTTAAGAAGCAAAAAAAGGGAATGTAAGAAACGCCGAGTTCGCATGATACGAACTGGAATATATTCTTAGGTGGTGCACGAGTGGTGTTGCGTGTTTGAGTGCGCGAATACATTGCAGCTGGTCGGGTTCGTTATATTAAACTGATACAATATAAAGTAACTAATCCAAGAGTAAGCCAGGCTAGAAATTAGTATTGCGGTAAGTATTAGTATTAATTCCAAGTATTAAGAGGGATCTTTCGCGAGCAAGAGTTTCCTTAAGTAGTAGTATTACTATTAAGGTAAATATTAGCATGTCTTAACCCTTTGCAGTTGTAAGCCTGTAATCTTGAGTCTATCGGGTGAAATAAAATTGCTAAATAAAGCTTGGAAGCAAAACTATTTCATCGGCAACAGAGTTATTTTATGATTCATGTGACATCAGTCATGCATGATGCGTCGAGCTTACGTTGGAATTCGTGACGGAAGCGTGGCAATGAAGATGGGACTGGCTCGAATCTAGAACAAAGTTGAATTAGGTAATCGAACTTCAGTCCCTATACTCGTTGCCGGTGATCCCTCGGCAAATAGTAACTGTAGCCTGATTCGACGCCTATCTGTAAACTGACACGGTGAACGGTAATGAAGCTAATTAATTCTGAGCACTGTTTTAATATGTACCAACGGACGACACTGCTCCTGATGATCGCGTAATCAAAGTGAGGTTGTATATCGACTAAATGGCCTTTGTAGGCATCAATCGTTTGGTAAATGGCATTCTGGAAATCGATCTTCAACTGTTACCATGATTACCAACAAATCCTGGCACCGAATGACTGCTGAATGTTGATCGTTAGTTATCACCAATTTACATTGTTCTCTCATGTTTTTAGTTATCGTGTGGTTTTTTCTATTCAAAATTTTATATTAAAAATCGTGAGATAGAGATTAATGCAACCCACTCGAAGCACATGTACCAGGCTCGCAATTTCCCACGAAAAAATGAGAGCGCTTTTCCAGTAGCTTCGAGCGGGCTCACTGGATATTTCGAGGGAACAAAAAGTGTGCTGGGCCCAAAAAAGCTCTGTCAAAAGCGCGTGTTAATCGTCGGTCAGCGACATTATGGGAAATGGAGGGATGCAGCATCACGCGGTCTACAGCACACCGAGCGGCTTTGTACCATTTAACGCGATTCCAGCTGGCCGAATGATCAGCGGCTTTGTACAATTTGCCCGATTGCCTGGAAATGGTAAGTAAGTGATCGACTTTGGAACACTCGCCTTTACACAGTAGAACGGCCGAAACGTGACGAAGTGGGAAGAGAGCAAGCACAGTGGCATTTGTGTCGCTTGACTGGGAAGTCCAGACGAAGGAAAGGAGATGCTGGGACTCGTAGAGAGAAGGAAGATCCGAAGAGGAGAGTGAGACAGGGAATGAAACCAACGGCAAAGCGTGGTTTGAACGAGGGGGTTGCTTCGCAAAGGAGCGAGGAGGGAAGCTCTTAACTCGGCTTCAAGTCCGACTTGAAAGGCAAGAGTTTCCGTCCTTCTACGGCCATCGCTCTTTAAATGCAGCTTGCAAAGATCTCTCTTCGACTGACTGCTTTTCGGATACCTGCTACGTGCGCTTTTCCTCCTCGCACGACCCTCCTGCTTACTCGTTGCATATTTCAGCGACACGTAACACGATACATCGTCAAGACGACCTTCTCTGGGAGCAGGTCATATTTTTCTAGTGTGTCCCCAAATGTAAATAAGTCAGGTGTAACTCGACAAGTAGACCACGCAGAGTGAAACTTTATCACAAGCGATATTATACGTGCGATTATATATGAATAATTAATATTAAATAACGAAATTCGAGACAATCAATTCCGTTCTTCCCTTTTCATGACCTACCAATGTTCAATTAAATAACTTTCAAGCTTTTAAAGACGTCAATGAACGACAAATATTTTTATGACTTCGTTTTTCACGTATTCTCCACCCAGCATCCAGTAGCCCGCGAAGTTTCATCCTCTCTCAGGGTTTAAGGCTCTCATCTTCATGAGGACGATTCAAATTTTAATTCAATTACGGTGGGAGAGGTGCGTACGCCTGGCGAGACTTTTGCATGTCCCCGGATTTTCCTGGCGAGGCTGGCTCCTCATCCTATTTCACTTCCTTTCCACCCTGGTCGATCTCTCTTCCCGTGGATGCTGCTGCCCCCGTTTTTTTCCCCTCTTCTACGTCTTTTCTCATCGGGCGGCACCCGCGCGAAATCTGAATTTAATTATGACCCTTCACGTAGCCGTTTCCGCAGACACCCCTCGCACCACTACCCTCTGATTCGTGGCCTATCTCTCTCTCGCATCTTATAAGGCGCGTTAAGTGCCACCTTCCCTTCAATCTCCTCTTTGCCCTTCCCCAGCTTGCAAACGACCTCCACTATCCTCGCTGTCCCAACACACATTAGCTGAATTCTAAAAAGCATTTAATCGTCTTATTGCTTTTTCGTCGCAGACCGTCAATCGCTCGGATTGGTTGGAAAAGGCGAAGAAGGAAGATTCGTTAAAATCTGTTGTTTCTTGAGACGACTGAGTCTTATGCTTTCAAAGCTACTTTTCAAGCACAATACAGAATATTTTCTTGGAAAAATAGAATTAAAGATCCTTCAACCTTATCAGACTATGTACCTCTTATTTTTGCTTTCCCTTTGTTTATACCTTCCTTCGAGCGCGCTCTTCGTCAAGGGATTTCTACATTCACTTCATGCTATACCCTCGTAATCAATACTGAAATTCTTTCACTATTAATGTCCATCGTGTGAATAATGTAATTAACAGAGTAATGTGCAGTAATCGATGGTCGAATCCCAGCTGGGCGTGTTGCCCCTTGTAATCCCCGGGCCGAGCTCCCACGTGGACCCACATTATCTCGATGCCCATTACGTCACCGCACGGCGTACTGTTCCCCGCTGGTTACCAATCTTTTGCGGATCGCATTATCCATTGTGCAACACGTTCGTTAAAGTCTCGTGTATCTTTTTGAACAAGCCGTCCACGAAATAAAAGGAAAAAAGTTAACTATTCACTGCTTTCATACGGTATAATATTGTTCCATCTATTTTAAAAGGTAAAAACGTATTGTCGATAAGGACTTTCGACCTAGATTCCTCGCTGCCGGCTCACACACATTTATCTGAAAGCCGCTTGAAAATGGGACTCATTCGCTCTGGTCGGTATGCATTTATGCGGGACTTTGAAAATTTCCATCCGCTATCCTTCCTAATTCTTTTCCAAGAGAACAGCTTTAAGTAAACAGTATAACATGTGTTTACATATGTCTACGTCATTCGAACAGTCCGTCGACCGCACAAGTTGAAAATATAAAAAAACCCCGTGATAATCTTTTGAAAATTATCTTACTGCCGGAAGTCAGGAGTTGGTGAATAGTTGAATACCTGTCCTAGTATTTAACAGAGCTGAGGAGCACATTCTAATTAAACAGTACAACGGTCTGATCTTACTATGGAATCCCAAGACTGGCATCGATTATCCAACCAATTTGCGACTAGCTTCTCTCTCTCCATTTCCTTGTCTCGCACCCCTCCAAAACCAGGCTCGATATATCTTCTCAGTTTCGGGTTTCACGATGGTTTCCTTGAGTTTGCATGGATAAATCTTACGAGCGGACTATGTTACATCGTGTCAATGGACGTTGATTATGAAGTGTAAACACGCGTCGCTCACAGAGACGACGCCACACCTCGTGTCGAACTAAGCCTTCAATATTCCGGTAGGTGGACACAAGCAGTAACGTAGGAAGGCAAAACGGGTGGTTTACAATGAGTTTCTTGACCGTCGCTTTAATAGGTCATTTGCCGTTATTAGGGTGAACGCGCCAGCGCAGTGGGAATGGTGGATGGAGAATCAGAAGAGGAGAGAAAAAGCGGAGCGGGCAAGCGACGAGGATAAAGCCATAGTTTATGCCAATTTCGCGCTCTCGGCGCATCACAAAGGAAATAAAGAAGAACAATTGCACTGTCGCCAAGTGCAATTTGCGCCTAGATATTACAAAACGAGAAAGGCCGGGCAAGGTAAAGAGAGAAGACTGAAAGGCGGGGCACAAAATGCTCGGTGGAACGCGGAGAAAAGAGGTAACTAGCACAGAACGAGCGCCACGTAATTTTCAGCACACGTACGTATACAGTTGTTTGCGAGTCTCAGCTCGCAATTAGATGCACGTGAGATGGATAGTAAATGTTGTAGTGGCAACAGTGTTATAATTGAAATACGATTAGAAGAAAATGAGCGTTGCAGTAGACTTCGAACGCGCAATATCGAATTAATGCGTGCCGAAATAATCCGCATCACCGCAAGAAGATTCAATATATATACATTATATTCAGAATGCACTAGTATCCCACCTATATTAGCTTCAACGATAATTTAATCAGCGCATCGAATAATTACTAATAATGTGGTTTCCCTGACGTTTAATTTGCTGATGCCGCCAGCCGAGAAAATACATATCAAATATCGATAGCCCGGATATCCTACTACTGCGAAGTCCTAATCATTGTTCCTATTATTCGTCAAAAAAATACTAAGTTCAAGTATCACAAGAGTTCAATTATTTCTTAATTCCCCGCACTCCAAGAACGCCTGTTACTCTCCACTGAAGCACCATGGCGCCAGTGGACCCTAGTGGGTTAATATCAGTGGGTAGCATTTTTATTGGAGCATTATTAAATGTTGAGACAAGAGTGCGAGGTAGTTGGAGCCGGCGGTGGCGTCGGAACACGTAAGCCGAGAGAGCAAAGCGTTAGACGTAGCTTCGCTAGAGGAAATGGGAGGATTAAGTAGAAGCGCGTGGCAGGGTGGCTGCGATGCCGCGTGTAGACACGTTTTAATTCGACGAGGCTGTGCTACGTGACCCGGGGACAAATTTAAATTTGAGCAAACTGTTCCCGGTCGGTAGGCCAAGCCCGTCGTATCGTTGTCGAAGAGGAAGAGAGACGGAAAGAGAAAGAGAGTCGACCAAGACAACAGCCTTAATAGCCGATACAATGGGCGGATCTTCCAGTCTTTTATGTCGCACTTGACGAAACAATAGTCGAACGAGTGCCAGGCGATAGACCGCCGCGTCGCCGTGCCGCTCTGTTGAAGGGTGCCATGGGTGTTGAGGATGCCGAAGAGGGTCTACGCTACCCGGTAGAAGACGACGACTCGGAATCCGTAGCCCCGGGTCGGGTTTTAACGACGTGCTCGGACACAACTGTCTCTCTCTTTCTCTGCCTCGGATAGGTATATGTCAAGCTTACTCATTTCACTTCTATTCCTTTCACTCGCTCCACTTACTCTACTGGCATGTCTGACTCGCTCGCACCCCCTCTCTTGCTCTCTCTCTTTCTCTCGCTCGCACTTGCGTGCCGTTTTCGTACATATTGCAACTGGGATGCATCGAGCTGCTACCCCTGCAAGTACGCCGATACTCCGCCTCACCCTCTCCTCTCGCTCGTTCCTCCAGTACTTACCCGCTGCTTCACTTTCTCAGTCCTTTCATCGTTCTTACTGATATACATCGTACCTCACTCTCCCTTGCTCTCTCGCACTCCCACTCCCACTCTCCCTCCCCCTCCCCCTCCCCCTCCCCCTTTCCGCTCACTGCCTCTTTTTCTCTCTCTGTCGGATTTGAATCCCCGCGCTACGCTGTGCACTCCGCCAGGAGCGTCGCCACCCTTTCCTATGTCGTAAACTCTATTCTTCTCGCTCATTACAGTTCTCTGTCTTTGACGGTTACTCCGCGTTGAATCTCTGCACGCTGCCGCCGCCCTTGCCTTTCATAGGAGCGAATGCTCGGGATGCAAGCGGCGGCCCTAGCCGGCGTTTAACGTCAAAACTTTCGGAACCCCTCGTGTCTGCGCACCCCTTTCCTCAGCCAATGAGCACATCCTCCCATCTACTGGGTGTCCAACTACATCAGGCCAGAGGGTTACCCTACCTCTTCCTGAAAGGATCCCGCTCGTGTTTGGATGTAATGAGATGAGGAAATGCTCGACTGACATCGCTCGAGGACCATATGGATACGTCGAGAGATGAAAAGTCGCGAGTACCGCCTGGCACTACACTAAATTAGCATATTAAATCACTTTCATGCAAGCCTCCTGAATACGTCGCATTTCGAAGGAATATAACTGGACGAAGTGTGTGCAGCCAGTCGTTAGTATCGAATACCCAAAGTACTTGGGCGGTGAATAGGAAAAAGATTAGGTCTTCCGGTGCAAGAGTGAATCTGGAGGTGAATGTATGTGAACGATGTACTTCACCGAGTCTCGAAAAGCCGAGTATAATGACCGTACGGTTTACGTTTCTCACTTACGTTTCGCATAGGACCTGCATACGTATACTTTCCTCGGAGTTTTACGACTCTGGCGAAGGTAGTGCCGGTAGATGCAAAGTAAGCGAGCGAATTGCCCGATTGAAATGATAATAAAGTTACTGCACTTGGACTTTGCGGGAAGAGAAAGTATGAGACAACACAGGCACACTTCGCACGACCCTGGGAATGCTCTGTGTAATATCGCAAACCAGCCTATCACGGCTCACCCTCTTTTCCGCTCCGGAATGCACCCAAGGGTGATGTTTTCACGTGTCTTTGGAGACTGTTTCATTACTCAAAAGAAGATCTTCTCTTGACAAATGGTGAATATAAGTTTCTTTCAACCACGTCACTAAAGGTTCCCACACATACCTTACATCGACTTTCTGCAAGCATGCCCGTGCATTATGAAGTTTCGGAAAGCTACTACGACGGCAAGAACGATCCTTCTTCTATTATTCACAGCACTTCCCTTACTCATACACGCACTCACAGACACAGTTTACAAGCAAGTAAAGGGAGGGGCTGAAGAAGGGACATATCAAAAAACTAGCTTCCACAGTGATTTTAAGGCGATTAACCGTTATTATTGAAAGACAGAGCAACACTTCTTGCAAAGCCAAGCAAAGCATCTAGTAAAACATGATTGCAGCAAATAACAGCTGGCTCTGCGTGTTAAATCTTTTTCCACTCGAAAGCCGACTTCCTACGAAAGCAAATAACCCAGGTTGGAAGAAGGTTTCATCTGTGATCTACATGCATACACGTAATATGCGGGAGTTGACTGCATAAAAAGTTTCCAAAAGTTTGACGTACACGCAGGGAAGCTTGCATGGCGTATGTTTGCCTTTGCAGATTCTTTGTAGAAGCTAGATACATATTAAACATACATATTACCCAGCCGGCACCTGGCACTGCTGAGAGAGCCGGATGCTCGCCGGGACAAGAAAGAGATCGACGCGCATCGTTGAAAGGGGGAGACTCGGGTGAGATGCATGACGACAAGTAACATGCAATGTCATTGGAGCGAAGCTCAGGGAGAAAGGATCAGTGCGCAGCAGAGATACGATATGTTGCAAATACTCGCACCAGTGACTAAAAGCAGAGTGATCTCGTCGGAAGTCTGCCTTATAGAGCGTTAATTTTTCTTACTGGAGCACGTGCACCGATAGAACCACGATTCCAGTCGCCGTCCGGAGAGGGCGGGGGTGGAAAGACGCGCGTTTGTGCGCGCGGGCACTTTCAATCGCAAGTCCCGAAAGCTCTCGACGCATGGAATTGTAGTCGCGGGGTGCAGGGTGCTAGGCTGTCTTTCGGTCTTTGCTGCACCTGCAAACTACCCTCTCGCTCGACGGCTCTCGGTTGCAGAGTCGAGGGGGTTGGCGGGAGGGTTGACGGAGGGGTACAGGATATAGTCGACATTAGGGTGAGCGTAGACCGAGGAGGCAGCCCAGAGGGAGGAGACTCTGAAACACAGAACGGGCGAGCTGGTGCGACAAGCGGCAACCTATCCACTTTCCACGAATGCTGCGAGTCGTCTTTCGCAAAGGAAGGAAGGGTGGCAGCAGGTACACAGGCGGGCGGTGGGAAGGGAAGCACCTTATCAAAAATAACTGTACGCCGAGGAGTGTCGGATAGCGGCTAGAGCGAGCGGAGTGCTTCTCCTTGATGATCGAATCACACGTAGCTTTGCCGGTGAAGTGGTGAGGCCGGCGTTGGCGGCGGTGGTGGAAGCGGCAGCGAAGCCTAGCGAGGGAGGAGGAGCGGCAAAAAATCCGGCGGATCATCGCGTAGGTACTCCGTGAAAGCCGGATGCGTGGTGCGAGCGCGCGCAGTTCACGTCCTCCCTTTCATACTTTGTGGCACCTGCAGCTATCTAGCATGCACCTAACCCCCCGAGCGGCACCGCTCCGCTCGGCTCCGCTCGGCGGTGGCGGTGGCGGTGGCAGTGGGGAAGAGGGAGCGCGCTGATAGAGGTGGGGTTGAGAGGGGTTGAAGGGGGGGCGCCGGAGGGTGGAAGAGGCAGCAGGTAGCATTGGGGTTGCGGGTGGCGGTGAATCGGCGGAGGGTTGCCGAGGAGGTGGTAGGGTCGGCGAGGGTGAGAGAGAGAGAGAGAGATTGTGGACCGCATGCGCAGAGGTACTCGCGGGGGTTGCCTGGCGCGATCAGTCGTGGCCAGCGTCGCCGGAGGCCAAAGACTTCCGCGAGGGTGGACGCGCGCGGCGCGTTTTCTACCGGGCCTCTTCTCCAGTGACTACCTGTCTCTCCCCTCTTCCTCTTCGGGGCCGCGCAACTCACACTTCGGGACACGTCTGGCCGCGCACGTATGACCCTGCACCGGCACAGGTGCATCTTCCCGGCTCCTCGCGTCATCGGCATCCTCGACCGACCGGGAACGAGACTCCGCTCGCCGGGCGATAAACCGCTCTCGGTAACGCGTGTCCCCGTTCTCCGTGCCGGCGAGGAGCATCGCGCCGACGAGCAGTACCGCGAAGCGTGACCGAGGACGACGCGTTCGCTGCTCCGGTGACGTTACCGGGCCACATTGTCCTCCGGGGAAGCCGCGCAGAGTGCAAGGTTGACCGAGGTCCAAGGACAGAACCCAAGGATGCTGGCCCGCTGCCTAATATTCGTGGGTAAGTCGAGCGTCTTTCTATCTTATGTCTGTGTTCCACCGGCCAACCGGCCAGCTACTATCTCCTCCTTTCTCCTCTTCAAGGAGTTTTGCTACTCTGCCAGGAACGTGATCGCGAGCATCAATGAGAGTTATGATACTAATTGAAAACCAACCGTACCACGGCTGGGAAATACCAATTATTATTCCCTATAATACTTAGAGACACAGAGACATTGATTTCTAGTTCTTTCCCATTCAACACGAATCTCTTCGTCCACAAGCAAGGGTTAGGAATGCAGCTTTTATTACTAATTGCCGGCTTCTTTCGACATAGAAAAATGATTGAACTACTAGTAAAGGTAACAGTTTCCCTCGATCAACATCTTGTGCACGGTCGGTAGTGTACACACCCCGGGCGAGGATGTGCGTGCGTGCTTACAAAGGTTCGCCCTTGCACGAGCAAACGAAACACGAAGCACGTGACTGTCGTACCAATCTAATTTGTGACATTGCAGTATGAAACTTGTTCCTCTCCCGACAGATGATTGAATGGACTAGGTAGACTATATGTACGATTACGTTTGCTGCCAACACACCGGGTATGCGAGTACCAAATTCAGTGATTATATTTACGAATGAAAAGCAATTAGATATAAATGTATTTTACTACCCAATGGCACACAAATTCCCATCAATGAATTTCGCCTGCGGTAATATCGTAACGAATTTATTAGCAATTAAAGTTTATTTGGGTTAAAAATCAAAATGATGCAGATTTCATCTCTTAGAAGTTCTTTACGTTTCTCCGACGCTTCTTGAATCAGGCTCGTAACTTTCTACTATAAATTTTCGCATAATGTTATTTAATGGACAATTTAACCCAATAACTTTATACTTACCCCATCTACCTAAGTTCTCTTGCGACAACGCTCTGATACCTTCGCGAGGTCAATCTGATTTTCCTTACTCCAGGAGAAAATGATGGAAAGAGGGAGAGAGAGAGAGAGAAAGAGAGAGTTTCTTCTCCAAATGGAGCTACCTCTTCATACTGCGCACCTAGGGAGTCTTTGGGATTTGCATAATGCTATTATACCGTTTAGGGAAACGAAGTCTGGATTTAACTCGGATTTCTATTCATCACGCATCTCTCCGACAGAAAAATCGAACTGCAAATTAGAAAAGAATTCGTAATTCTACTGCAGAAATTAAGATTTCTGGACTTATCAATATAAAAGAAAGTGACGTATTTTACTTTATCGGGAACAATAGATTTATTGATACAAAGTTGAAGTCAGTGACATGACTAAAACAATATATATATATATATAACCCAGTGCCTCTCTGTCTCTTTCTCGTTAACATTTCCAAGATACCTTTCCAAGATTCTTTCGCTTCTCTCTGCAGTTTCCTGAAGGTGTTCCTCGGCCCATCTCATTCCATCGCAATGACCCGTCTCGGCAGCACGCCGCGCTCGGCACTAATTGCGAACAATTTTCAACTTGAAATCTCTCGAATCTCAAAAGCCTTTAATCTCAACAGCGGAGCCTTAACGATGTCGCCGCGCTTCGTAGAGCGACATTTAGAAATCTAACTGTCTGGGGGGATGGAAGAGACACTCTTAATAAGACTACGTCGGCCGACGTCCTTGCTTTTTGCCTCGACTGATTTCTCTTCTCTCCGGTCTTCTCCAATCCTCTTGGCTAGTCTCTTCTCTAGCTGAATTTCCCATCTCCGATTTAACTCGTCAGCCTCTGTACGCAGAGCTCCCAAAGTTAATGGAATATTTTAATGGCTAAATAAATCATTACCTTTTGCGAGATAGAACGAACCACATAAGAATCTTGCGACATCTCTAATTTAATGAGCGAGATAGTACTCGTCACAAAAAAACCCGAAACATTTACTCCAATCCGTTCATTATTAATTCGACGCACTTAAGAAATAATTGAATTTATTATTTGCGCGCAAACTTCATTTTTTTAATCTTTCAGAATCTTTCAGGATTAAAAAGCCCAAACTCCCAAAATAGAAGAATGAAATACTTAATTGAAACCTGCGAAATCTGTGCCTCTCGCGTGTGACTGACACTTGCATTAAAACAGAAGAAGAGAGAGAGGGAGAAAGAGTATACTTCAAACACGAAACTGTAATCGAACCGAGTTTAAAAGCAAGTTTGTCGACCGTCGGGAAAGTAAAGCGAATGCCGATGATGCACCACGATACCGTATGTCATGCGAAAGCCACCTGTCAAAAGAGTGTCCGGTAGAAGTTTTATCTCGGATAGTGCAGCAGCCTCGCAGGGAAACAGACGCGGGGGAAATCGGTGTACACCCGTCAAGCGAGTGGAAGCGCTGTCAGTTATTCCGAAAATTACCAGAGTAGTACCCGAGGCCCTAAACTGGGGGATTCCTAGATCTAGACATCTAGACACTTGGATGTGAGTCCAAAGGGAAACGTAGATGTAAAGAGAGGGAGTGTGTGTGGCAGTGAGAACGTGAGATAGAGAGGGAGTCTGTATCGTAAGTAGTATAGCTCAGTATAGTTTGTGCTGGCAGTAGTAGTGCCACTGACAGCAGAAACGGCATGACACTATCCTCTATCCTCGATTGTGTGGATTAATGCGAAACAACACGACAGGCTTGTGAATGCAAACCAATGGCCGACACTACTATCCTTCTGAATTATTTATTCGTTATGAATATAGAAGAGATTTATTTCGCAACAACTGATTCGTACATTCACTTGGGCGCTAATAGGTCTCACCTTTCTCAAACGAAACCCCTACAAGGTAACTTTGATAGATATTCCTTTCCACGTGGAGATCAATCGAATTCCAAACTTTGTCTATTTGTTTCCCTAGATGTCACTTCTCCAGTTTGTCTTCTTAGACAAGGAATCTCTAAACGATGTTCCTTTTTAGGTCGAATTTATACGCGATCATTTAACATTTAATATTTTACGCAAGTCGAAAGACGTCAAGACATTCGGACGAACCTCAAGAATCAGTGCCAAGAAGACTTATGAAACTATTCAGTTGGAAGGGTCTTCCTCGATGGGCGCATTCAATTCATGGGGCGTAAAACGACTATAATACAAGGACTGTGGAGGAAGTTATTGCAACAGATTTTAAATGGGCGAGGCATTGTCCGAAAATAAAATCTCTGCATAAAGTCGGGCAGAAGGATGTGGCAGGGTGGTGCGATGGGGGTTGAGTGGAGTTCTCAGGGTGCGGGGCGGTGCGGCGCGGTGCGGCGCGATGGTACGTTAGTAGTGAATTAAACTGGGCGAGCAAAGGTGTTCGCAGTTTTACGCGCGATAAAACGGCGAAAGGAGGGCCAATTTCCTGATCAGCCGGGGACGAAATGCCGGCTCGTAGTACTCGAGGCCACAGCCGTCTCGCCCTCGAGCTCAACTGCCCGTATTCCAACCAGCGCTCGTACGCCCGGCTCGGCTCCTTCCTCCGGGGGTGGCGATCCACCCTCTTTGAACTCTCAACGGCAACACGCACGCAGTGCCAGTTGGCTCGTGTCGAGTGGCCCCGACGCGTCCCGTTTCTCTATGAATGTGTGTATTTCCTTTGGCCGGGATTGCTTTTCATCGGCGCTTTTGAGTGCCGCGCGGATAGAACAAAAGACGCGGGCTCCTTCCACGGCCAAGTCCCTTCGCAGAAAGGGTCCTGCAACGCGCGCGTCTGCGTACATACACGAGTATATTTAATTCACGCTTCGTTAGCAGTCCACCACCAGCACACCGCCTATCAAAAGAGAGCTCGAGGGCTCCTTGATGACCTTCTCGATGAGGTCCGATCTCTACACGCGCCTCACACGGTTGCCCTACCGGCTTGGCAATCGTGAGCTAATTTTCCAGGCTAATGACCTCGTTATCCTTCCGACGTCTTCGACAGGTCATCTCTCTCTCACACACTCTCTTTCAAGTAATTTAGATGGCATTCCTTAACTATATTAATTGTTAAGGTATTTTCGAATGTGCCGTCTTCTCTTCGCAAAGTTGAAGTTCTTATGCAATAGAGATGTCGGCTTACAGAAGCCACAAGACTTCCTAAACTTCCTCGGAGAAGTGATTAAAAATTGCTTTCCATTCAAGTCCATGTACTAATTTTGGAAAAGTTGAAAGCTGAATCGGTGAAGAGAAGGAGTGGGAAAAGTACTTGCTCTAATTTTGATAAAACGCCCGGGTGGTTTACGAGCCAATCTTTGTTAAATGCGTGCTACGGCTCTCTATGTACATGAGCTAAATATCACTTTAGCGACGCTTCAGTGGTCCTCGTGAAACGGTAGGCAGGGGCGGCACTGTAACGCCAGTAGATGCTGAATTATTCCACAATAAATCTGCTTGCATTCCTCTAATTACTCAGCAAACGCTGGAGGGCTACTTTAATCGTTACGATAAATAGTTCTGTCCCCTTCTATTCCACGTAATCGAATATAGAATTAAAGGTACTTTTGCTAATCCAATGCATTACATATCGTGACCCATAAATAAATCGCTTGTATTAATGACGAACATTAATAGTATATCTGCTGCAGTGACTTTACTGTAAGTACGGCGAAAATATTGTCTAGCTATTCTCTTTTTAAATGGCCGGAGGAAGAAACAAAGCCTGAAAGATTGGCCGCAATAGAACTAGCCTACTTTCCGTTCCAAGTAATTTCTCCGAGTAATGGGATCGAAATTGGTCCATCGGTAGAATGAAGACACAGACCGATTGGAATTATGTCACTATTGGGATATCATCTTGTTTACGTTCATTTGAATTGCAGAAAGATATCGGGGGGGGGGGAAACAAACGTGCTTCGCCGGCAGGAACGCGAAGATTACGGCACTCGAATGAAGCAGGAATGTGACGGGTTCGAACGAGTTGTACGTGAATTAATCCTGCCTTTGTCGAAGGATACGAGCGTTGTAATAGTGAAATCGCATATTCATCGGTGGTTGACCGGCTACACGGTAAAGGCGGGTTTTAGTTGAAGGGATCGATGACACCCAAGGAAAGGTAAAACCCTCTCGAAAATGAAGCTGCTGACAGACACTGTTTACCTGGCCAGGCAATACTTGAGCATCCGTGAAACATACAATGAAAATTGATGTTAAAGTTTACCAATGGGAAAATGGAATATTTCAATCTTCCTGCTGCACGAGAAATTGTAATTAGCGGTGCGTAATAATATACTTTAGATAAGCTGTAGGATGAGTGTAAAACCGGACAAGGAAGGCTGGCATCGAGTAACATAACTCGAATAACATTATGCAATTATATTACTTTTAAAGGCACTTCGTCGCTTTTTGTGCTTTGTATTTTCTGCCATAAATACATTTTCAATAAACCCATCCATACGATTTCTGTCTGATAAATTGTTTGGACATGCCGCGGCGATAAGTAATCGTAAATCGACTTGCATTAACGTTCCCACCACAATCGGTTCGTCCTAGTTAATGGAAGTTACTGGAAAATATGAAACTTTTCCTTCGCACCAGCTTCTAAAATGTTTCGAATAAACCATTATCATCCACGTAGTCGCCCGGTACTCACAAATAATTTATCAGTCTGCTTGCCCATTCGGCGAAAAGCGAGGGTTGCCAGCAATGTTGCCGCGAATGTCGCCAATAATTCAGAAACAAGTACCACTGAAGACTGCACTAGGAATTATTTCTGCATAATTCAGACACACGCCCGGACATTTTAACGAATGCACTCTGTGATCAAAATGCAACGAGGTACCAGTTCAGAGCTTGGAGTCGACGTTTCTGCGATCCGTAAAGCGAAATCTCTTATTCACAAGACCAGAGAAACCTACTCTGTAATGTAGGTTGTGTACAATGCTAGCGATGGTTGCCTCAAAGAAAGTACCAACTGTTGTTCTCGACATTTCCCAGGAAACCCAACTATGCATAGTATAACAACTAATAGATAACGGAGCAAGCTCTTCAAAGTCGTCGGAGGCACTTCCCCCGTAAGCAGGGTGTTACCCCCTCGAATGTACGTGACATTCTATAAGTTGCATGCCCTTGATGCGTCGGCTATAGTGGGTTACGTCATAGTAGAAAGGGGAAAAGAGAGATGTAGAGATAAAGAAGAGAGGGTGAAAAGATAACGCGACACGTGAAGGATAAGGTATTCAAGGCAGGCTCGAAGTACTATGCGCCGGACAGCTTCTCTGCTTCTCCTTATCTCGTCGAAGCAGTGATCGGCTGCATTCCGCATCGAAGTGCCAGGGGTCTCGATAAGCGCAATTGCTATGAGCAAACCATCGTTCTCTCATACTTTTCAAGGAGCTCGTCAACCAGCCTGGTTGCTGGTAAAGAGAGAGGGTGGAAAAAGGGCGGGGAGAATGAAAGCGGATAGTCGGAGGTACAACTTGCCGTGACTCGCTCGATATCCATTAGCTCCCTCTCGTCGCTCTTTTCGAAGATCGCTTCGATGTATTTCTAACTCCTACTCATCCAAAAGACAGGAGTAATTTATATCCCGTAGGACATAACGGTTGCCTTCTCGTTCGTTAACTCTGGAACTCTGGCTCGTTGACTTTTGTCGTTTCATCCGGTTGCCGGAGTTGGAGTCATGAGAGACGTGCGCGCATAGTAGTAGGGGTGCGCGTACTTTGCCGTGGAGCGCGCAGCTTTTTCTTCGTCCGTTGTGAACTTCTCCTTCTTGCGCTTCTTGCTGTGCATCCTTAGCTCGCTGCTGCTGGCATCGCACATTTAATATTCATAACGCGCCTAGAGCAGCCTCTCCGTGCCCGAGATATCTTACTCCGCTCTTTCTCTCTCTCTCTCTCGACTGGCTTTAAAAATGAACGATGCTACTGTTGCTCTTGATAAAATGGGAAAGCACATTTTGGACTCGTTAAACCCGCGCCCGCGAGGACAACGCTGCCCCGAGGATCAAACACACATGCTTTCTCTAGAATGTTATTCTCCATGAGAATACGAACGAACAAGCACTGGAAAAGTGAAACTTAAGGCGTACAGTGTAGAATTTCGTTGGTGAAGTTCGATGACGCATCAGGCAATAGGAAGCTGAGCCAGCTGAAATTAGATCCATGAAAACAGAAATCATTAAAAGGAGCCAATAGCTCCAAATAATGAGAGGCTCGTTGAAAACGTGAAAGCTGGAGCGATATATTACGCTCTCGCGAGCAATCATATCGATTATTCACAGGCTGTCTAAAACGGCCGAAGCTTTCACCGATTTTCCGTGTGGCAGCTCGGCGCATCGAAACGGGCGACGTTTTTACAAAAGCCGACAGAAGCCTCTGGCACAACCCAGCCAGACATCAAAACCAGAAATCCGATGAAAATTAATGCCATGCCTTGCGAATTAGTATGATTCATTGTTAAAACACGGCCAGCAATATGCATAGTATTAAAGTCGTAAATACGCCAGAAGGCCATAATTGTGACAAGTTCGCCAGGTACTACTGGTCATCCGGCGGATGATAGTAGTACGTAGAGCATACTATGTACGAAGGCAAGGACAGTGGAGGGTGACTGTGCCACGCATTGAATCTGACCAACCCTTTCCGCTGGCTCTGGTTTCATGCAATTGCATAGAGATGCCAAGAGAGTGAGGGTGGGTGTGTGTGCGTGAGAATGAGAGAGAGAGAGAGAGAGAGAGAGCGCAGTCGCGAGAGGGAGAAAAAGAGACGTAGTGCAAGGGAGATGTGGATACATCCTGCGGGAGAATATAACGAGCTCGAACCCGGGGTCTCGGGTCGATGCCTCATGGTTTCGCCTTGCCCTCTCGAACGACCCACCCCTTTCCTGTCGCTCCCTCTCCCTGCCTCTCTCTCATTACCTCTCTTCCCAGCCGTTCTTCGGCCACCAGCAACCCCTGCCACTCTACCCGGCTTACCTCCTCCACCTTTCTACCATCCTCCACCTCTCGCTCTCTCTCTCTCTCCCGCTTTCTCTCTCTCTCTCTCTCTCTCTCTCTCTCTCTCTCTCTCGCTCGCTTCCGGTCTCTGTCGCACGACAGCGACGACGAACGACGACAGCCTCGCCGAGGAGCTCACAGTAGCGTAACTTTAAATTCAGAGGCAACCGCGATCGTGACACGGGGTGGCCTCACCTGCCGCCTGTCGAGTGGGATGTGGGATAGCGATGCGTGCTGCGAGGGAAAACGTGTTGACTCCCGTTCTTGAGAGAAACGATCGATTTGTGTCTGTGTGTGTCTGTGAGTGTGTACACATTGTACACCGGCGAAAGGCGCTCGCCCGCCCATGCCTGCATCAGGCTCGGCTTGTATAGAGTTTATTGTTGATGGGAAGGTAATGAGTGGTGTTGCCCACCGCCCGTAATTATCGCCGATACACTTTCCACCTCTTTCGCTAGGCCCGGCCATCTGAGTGTTGGGCGATGAGATATTAATATCCTCCGCCCGTAAATTCCGATCGAGGAAGCAGCATTTTGTACGGTTGGTTGTATTACCCGGGGAGATATTAATTCTTCTTGTATCGGGCATTCGCGCTGCTCGTGTAGTACAAGCGTCGTAGAAAAGAGATTCGACCAGGCTTTACGGAAGATCGAGCACTATCAGAGATGGCTATTGATTTATAAGGTTCATGCCGCACGCTCGCTACTTGTAATCCAGTCGCGTGACATCTGGCAGTTCATCCTTCCTCGGAGATTTCTCTGATTACCCGGCGCTTTCGAAAAAATTGTCAAACTCTCTCGATTTAGGATGAAGTGAAACTTGCTATGACAACTGGGAAGATAAGACTGTCGTGCGTTTGGTAGATACCGTGGATGGGAAACGGAATCGAGCGACTCCTCAGTTTTCTCTTTCAAATACAACACAAACTCAATCCGAAATATCTCAGCTCTAGTCGAGCTGATGCGAATGTCGCGACGGCAAAAGATACAGCGCGATTGCACCTGGGAGTATTCCCCACTACCACCTCGACTCGTCTCAACTCGTTCGACGTCTTCTACTTTGCTTTCTCCCTTTCCTTAAGCCTTTTTGTACCCTGCCCTCTACAATCTTTACGGCATTCTCCAGTTGCGCCTCTTCTTCTCTCTCCCGAGGCGCCCGGATCCTCTTCTGCACCCTCCAACTGCATGTAAGCCCCTGACTCCCTTGCCGAGTTACTCCCAATCCCCTTATCAACTGTCTCACCCCTGCCTGCCTATCCACTTGACTTTTGCTACGAGCTGACAGCTTAAGTGTAAGGTGACAGTTGCGACGGATGTTACCAGCGGCTCAATGTAAACAGCCCTTGCAGAATCGCTGACATGCATGTCCATGTAACACGTTGCCGAACTCCAACTTTCAGAAAAATGCAACCGGTGTAATTTTGGCAAGGCTTACCTTTCCGGATACCACTAGAACCGGTATAAAGCGATCCCGCAAGTTCTCGAGTGGTGCGGTACGCCAGCAACTTTTCAATGGGGAATTTCATCAGAGGACAGTGAAGCATTTGGTTATTTAAATTAGTTGTATAGTTCTCAAATGTAAAGTACAATTTACCAAGAAACTTTACCGCTTCCTAGTATGTTCCTTCAATATGACGCCGAGAGCGAGATTATGTCTGGCTTGAAGCGCGCAATCGCACTTTTAAGGTACGCGCTACTACACGGGAAGTCTCTTACTTGGCATGAAATTGTATTGTTTTTCTCTTTTAAAGGATTCACGGAAATTTCTCGAGTAAAAGTTCGCGAAATTACGCCATTGCTTGATAAATGTGCCAATTGCCATTCTTAGAATGAGTTTCATTAACACCGAAGTTGAGTTAAGCTCCACGCAATTCGAATAGTCTATTCATGGAACCGTCGGTGTTGCAACTAAAGTTCTGTGGCAAGTAAACATAAGATAAATCCAGTTGCGGTAGGTAATGGCAATTGAACATTTAAATATAATACATCAGCACTGCTAACATTTGAAAGTATAATTTTCAACAATTCTCTTTTCTGTCTATCTTTTTCAATTCGCAATGTCTCAGGTACACAAATGTACAAATGTACATACGACGAGGTTTCTTCAAATTATTAATGTCCTACTCGCAGTTGATGTTACACCATCCGTATACTTATACTTATGCTTGGTCGCACAACACCCCACTTGTATCATTCACGCAATACCGAGAAAGGACATTCTAAAAAAGAGTCCGCACTCCAGTCGGTCTTAGAAAGAATTCTCGCGCAACTGAGAGGCGACTTGTTCGGTCGTTGACTCGAGCTCTCGCAATATTTCCGCTTTTCCCCCTGGTTCGTGTCCTTGCTGGAAAGCGGCGTGTCTCGTGCGCGTATTAGGCACGTCGGCGTCGAGCGTGCAAAGGACGCTGCTGCCTGCTTGTTCGTCATCCTGTCCTCTTTTTTTGTCGCTTCAAGAGTACTGAGGGGGGCTGGATCAAAAAGGCTCCTCCTCGACGAGATGTTCATACGGCTATGCACAATACCAAAGCACGAGACGATAAACGTGCTGTCTAAAACGATACTCGACTCCCAGATCCATAGAAACTCGAGGGATGTCAAGGAGGAGGACAACGGAAGGGGAGCCGATCGGATGCCATGTAGACGACATTTCATCCTAAACGCGATTGAACAATCAGTCATCCATCCTGAAAATGCTATTGCAAGATTTATTCAAAAGAATCGTCAGGTGGCAAAATCTATCTTCATCCATTCGTCTCTACTTAACCATGTAAAAGGCGTAAGTTTAAATGAAATTCGTTTAATTGAATTGGCACAGAGCACGGAAAACCGAGGATCTAGCGACATTAATTAATTGTATTCATTTAAACCCTTTCAACTGACGGATTCAGAATCCCCCAAGAGACAACTTTCTCGGAAGTTCGCGTTGCCTTTAAAACTGCTGGGGTTCCTCGAAGTTTTTAAATCGGTTCCTTCCAAATCATTCCACCATCGGGCTAAGAAAATTAGCAGATCGTCTTTCCATGGAGATTGCGGATTATGTCGGGTGTTTGCCATATACAGAAGAGTGAGACGAAAGATTTCTATCTTTTCTCAGTGGTCCATTGGAGAGGTCGGCGGCAGCGTCCCTGTCGAGTATTTGCTCCATAATCTTTTTATCCGTTTTCCTGGCGTAGCTGGCCAAGCAGGAAGAAAGGAAGGAGCGAACGGTAGTACAGCTAGGTCGGATCCTTTCGAAGTACCTCGACCTACAACGTGGAGCAATATCGTTCTCTTCCAGGCATCCGTTCACCTCCCAAGAGGGACGTCAGTTTCCCTGTACTCGCGATCTTATCCTATGTTCTCCCTTTCAGCCTCCACTGTCCGGGCCTTATTTTTCCCTCTCAAACAAAACGCACCATAGCTGTAAATCACAGGAGATTCTATGCTGACATGGTTGATCTTTCTTTTATATATCATTCTAATACGACTCGAGTGATTTCTGCCATTTGTCTCTGGTAAATTGAGTATGCAAAGAGAGAATCGTGATACAGCTGCGTGTATAGCAACAGTTTGCCGCTAGAAGATCTAGAAAGCACGAGAGCGCTACTTGTTTTCCTGTCCTAGTTCTAGGAGCTTCACTCGTCCTTTAAAACCTTGATCTCACGGAACGCGTCTAACTTGGCCCGAGGTCAATCCAATGTACCTTGGTAAAAGGACACTGATTTCGATTGGAATGCCCGGTGAAAGACACGAGCGATATAAAAGGACAGTACAGAGAAGAATCATCGAGGCATTTTCTTTCCAAAGTTAAGAAGTTCGTTTTTCCTAGCAGATAATCCTCTTCAAAGCTTAATACCATCTCTACCGCGAAGCAGACGGGCAACCATTTAATGAGTGACAGCGACAACTTTTGAACTTCACACTGCTAATTAATTTATTTCGCGAGCATGCTAATTAAAAAACTTGGCGCACTAGGCGCACTGCCGATATCATTGTCCTCGTTTCGCCCAGGACAAAAACATGCTGGTAGCACCGGTGAAAGCGGCTCAGCGATTTTCCGCATCGCCGAAGCCCCGAGCAACTCGAAGCAGTCGTGAATTTAGAACAGAGGCGTCGGCGACGTCGACGGCGGGTTCGTCGCTTGTCGAACGAGCTGAAGAAACAATGGGACTAGACTACGTATGAGAGAACTTCTCTCTACTTTTTAGCCTCGGGCTAAGAAGACTAAATGGACCCATAAATATCGCTTCGGCTACATTTCATTTTAGGGCGGCCTCCAATGTTGACCTAGATTCGACATCTCTTTCGCCCGGGAAGGTCGCGTCTCTTCTATGCACCTGCATTCGGGGGCACTGATCAATGAGAACACAGATTTCCCAGGCGTATTTCAAACACTACGAGAACCTTGCGCAGACTCGGATCTTGAATTAAAGAGTTGTACACCACAGACATATATTGCTACTTTATATATTGTCTTTAATTAACAAGCTATAACATACATGATATAAAAAGGACAGTACGTAATGAGATCATTATCGAAATACGGAATAACACTGTATAAATAACCGACGGACCTAATAAACTTCGTACTTCAACCTTTTTCTCTATCACTTTATTCCGGAGATAGTCGACCTGAAATAAGACGGTAGTTTCCAGTAATGGTACAAAAGCACTAGTATTCTAGCTCGACCAAAGGTAGTGAGGAGGTGCTGTTCGATCATCCGACATTATTACTAACACGAGAGCGGCTGTATAGCAGAGCGAATGAAAAGGGCTGTGGACGCGTGTCTTATCAGGATATTGCGTGCAAAAAGCTCTCATCGTCGGAGAAGGGTAAAGGGAACGAGAGAGAGAGAGAGAGAGAGAAAGCTGAGGACCGTGACAATCTGAGTGTGTGGTCCAAGCTGTACGGCCAATTGTGCGTTAGCGAGAGGACATAGGCACGCGTACATATGAGTGTAACTGGCCAAGGGGATGGGTAGTGGGAATTCGTGCGCCCTGGCTACACGCAGTCCTCACCCACCGCAGGGCTCTTCCCTGTGGTGTCATTTCCGGCTGACATCGGTATTGTGCAGGCTACATTGTTCCCGTTCTTGTATTCAATGAGACGGCCCGCGGCAACGAACGAACCACGAGGGGTTAGATGGCAGCCAGGCAGCCAGGCAGGCACCGGCGAGAAGGACGCCGAGAAATGGAGGAAGAGATGCGCAAGCCAGCATCAGCAACGTTTACCACACCGCCACCACATCAGCGTGTTCCCAGTCCCACTGTCCCTTTCCACTCGGCGACCATCCTTCCACTACCACCACCACTACCACTACCACCACCAAGGAATATCCCGTTCGAACGGCCCATGAGATTCCTTGGAACGTTGGAACAATGAATTGTCCTGGAAGATGTCATTGTCCGATCGCTAGCGGGCCCTGTCACGTTGCGCCACATTGTAAACTCTCCGGCAGCAGCCCCTCGAACCTCGAACTCGAGCCTCCGCCTCGCAAGAGATGCTTTTGTCCTGCTAGCACATAGTCATTGACCTCTTCTCCGCATCCTTATTTCCCTAGAAGGAAGTGGCCCTGCCGCCCCAACCCCTTCAACCCTGTAAATGCCATTGGCGTCCATTGGCAGTCGGGCGTCCTCTCAGTCTGCAATTTTCCTCCCTTCTACTCGTTCTCTTTCTCTTTCTCTATGATTTCAATTCATCTTGAAGTACCGTTAACATCGCTATCTCCTCTCCTCTCGGCTTTAATTATATCCGCGTCTATTTCTTGCCAACCTCCGAGAAATAGAGAGAGAGAGAGAGAGAGAGAAGAGAGAAAGAGAGAGGTGGGGCCCAGCGAGAGAGGTGCTTCACGTCGATCTCGTAATATTTCAATGCAACAAAAACGAGAAGCGGCAGCGGCGGCGGCGGCGGCAGCGGCGTACCAGTAGCGGTCTCGTGAATAAAAAGTACGAAAAACCGAAGGCTAAGCCGTCTACCCCTTTCGCTGTAGCATCGATTAAAAATGTTCAAAATGAACCCAAGTCTACGGGCGTTGTTGGAACGTTGCTTTCAACGCGATGCCTTTTTTCCCCTCGTTTGATTCTCTCTATTGAAACGGTGAAAACGGAGCGCTCGCATTCCGCAATTTCGCTGTTGCGTGCACGCTGGATTGTATAACTATGCTTCAGTGCGACGCATGAAGGGTAACTTTATACGCTGGCATTCATGCCTCTTATCACCGTAAAGGACTCAATGTGTAGCGCGGGAAAGAGAGAGCAGGCGACGAGAGATATTCGAGCAGTTGATTTCATTTTGGTTGCACGCGATATGGTCTGTTACATTGAATGAATACCCTGAGCCGAACTGCCACTCTGTCCGCAATTCAACCGGACCCAACACGAGATAGTATATTATATTATACCGATATCATAGCTATGAGACAAAACATCCGTTAACAGACACTGCTATAATCGAGCGATAACATACACACCCGCTAGACTTCATATTTCTTGGATTGTCGATTTCCATCAGGTTTTAGTGCAACATTATCGTTATCTGGATCAAGTACAGTGTATACTTCTGGATATGTGTCTACGTAAAAATGTTTAAGACAGGCTGAACAAATTGGGCGTAGTCCATGGAGCTTTTTGTGCGAGCGAGCTTCTAATGATGGAGAAGGAGGACGCGCGCAAAAAGACGTAGCCGTTTTTCGTACGTCTTGAGATAAGCGTAGAGACAATTGGGACGCGAGTAGTAGTTGCGCGAGGAAGGGAGAGAATGAGAGAGGAAGAGGAAGAAGAGGAGGGCAGAGGGAAAATGCCTGAATTCAAACACTGCCAGAACCATCCAACAGACAGTAATATTCCGTTTTCACCGACGAGGGAGTCTGCGAATTAGCGCGACGTTACTGCGGCAAGTGCTCGACTCGATGAGAAGTAATATTGTCCGACCGGCGGCGGTGGGGTCCTGTTTCAACCACTTCGCCTCCTTTAAACAACGGGCTCCACGCCAAAACCGCCTATCCCATCCGACCAAGCGGAGCAGAGCGAGCTCTCGCTCACTCGGAGATCCCCGTGAAACTCGACATTCGCGTCACGGCGCCCGGTTAAATCCAAGATAGGCAGACCTCGGGGAAAATGAATTTGCACGATATCGCGCAGCCTGAGCAAGCGCACCTTCCATTCTAATGCCAAATATCATGTTTCTCAACGCAAAAGATTTTCTACCGCTGCACTGATCCTGCTGCGTGCGCACCTAGTATTCCCTACTACTCATCACGAGTGCTTCCTTCTCCACAGCATTTTTCCAATACTCCCTGTTAGCGCCTGAATTCATCCATTTCAATCCTTGCCTGATCTTGCTCCATTTTTTTTTAATTTATCAACATTTCGGGCAATGGCTATCCTCCTGTCTTGCACGAAGTTTATTTAAGTGTAGAAATAACCGGAAAGAATGTAAGGCAAATCGGTGATTCTGTAGTGAGAATCGGTTGCTAGTATTCGGAGCAATGTTGCCACTCTATCCGCTCCAGAATCACCTCAACATCTCCAGGCCAGGCAATAACTCAGCAAACCGTGCTGGCTGGGGTTCGCTCGGCAAAAACTGACACGATACAAATTGTAGCCGCACGGCCTACATAAATCATAGGCTCGCTCGCCCCCAGTGGCAGCTAGTGGGGCGCGTGTCCTGTCAGGATGTAACAGCGTACATAGATCCCGACCAAGCCGCGCGCACATCAACCTGCGTTGTTCGAAGTGCGATTCACCGCTTTTTCTGTATTTCGTTGGGAATGGCGGGTGCGGGAATTCCGGAAATTTAAGGGTGGTCGCTGGCAGACGAAGGTTGGGGAGTTGGGCCAGAAGGGAAGAGGGCTGGCTGGTTGGTGGCTTCTTGCTATCCGAGCGCGTAATGCGATCTTACAGTGTCCCGAGTGGCTCGTACGACAACTATTAGCGTAAATCCGAGACGAACGAGCCGAGCAGGACAGAGAGAATCGATATTGTCCCGACGCACCTGCCCCATTCCACCCACCCCGTCGCGCCTCTTTCTCTCTAGAAGCCACTACTCTACCCCGGCCAACCAATCCTCCACCCTCCACGCCTGCTCCACGCAGAGCGAGCGCCCACCGCCACTTTTTCCCTATTTTTCACCGGCTCCCGCTCGCATTTTTGTCGGCCATCCGAACCTCGACGCGGTGCGGCGCGGCGACTCGGCATTTTCCGTCCTCGATCGTTTGGCCGGAACTACCCACCGGCCGGGCACCATACCGCCTGACAAAAAGTCGGGCGTAATATCTCGAAGAATAAATTGCGTCAAGTGGAAGTATGCCGACGACTATCATTGTCTCCCTTGCTAGTGAAACTATTCTTAACTCGAATGACTTATCACCCGCTTGGAAGTTATGTATACATATGTATACATACACGGAATTCAGGAGTCGGAGTAGTAGTCATTTCTAGCTATTCTGAAGCTGTTATCAAACATCCGGGATTCAGTCCAGTCTGGGTTTCTACAGGTATTGAAGATACTTTGGCCGAACTGCCCACATTCACATGTTTCCGACTAAAAGTTGGCTGGCACATATATCTCGCATATAGACGTATCAATCCCTCCCAGTGCAGATGACAATCTTTCTATTGTTTTTAAGTACTGGCATGATTTAGCAATGGTCATGTACGAAGTGATGCTTGCATCTCCTGACATTAGACTTTTCAGCATTAAAACTCGATATTTCATAAAGTCCTTCGTGAAACCCTGCACATATTCTATCTCGAGATAAGCTCTCTTACCATGGCTCACATCACTCTAGGAGAGAAAAGTGCCGGTCAGTCATAATATTGACGACAAATGTTTTCCCAAGCAAATGCACTCATCTCACATTACCGAAAAAAAAGCACGCGCAGCAGCTTTGCTGACTGGCGGGTATATAAGAGGGAATTTTCGTGAAATTTGAACTTTTCTTGTAAATAAATATTGATCGGAAAATGAAGAGTGGCTTCTTTGATTTCCCATAAGCGTATTCTTTCTCTCTCTCTCTTCATCCTCCTCACTCTCTATTATCATCCTTTCGATAGAGCAACCAAAAGCAATGAAAAATTGATTCCTCTCGTCGAACTGTGATGGAGTTCCTGAAACTCCCTTTGCTTTTCCTCGCTCCATCTCTCTTCCTTTCCGTCTCTTTTTCTCTCTTTCTCGCTCGTCATTAAAAAACTTCCTGCAATCAGGCGTGAGAGACACAGAGGAATCGGTGAGAAGGAATAACCGTAGAGAGGGAAGGGTCGGTGGGGGATGAGACGCGAGAGGAAGAGCGGCAAGAGGGAAGAATGCTCCAGTTCGACAGGCAGAAGAGAGAACTTTCGACTCGTTAGTAGTTAGTAGAATCGATGGAAAGGCACGAAGAAAGTCGAGTTTATCAGCCCTACCTTCTGCTATTCTTATAGCTTTCGAACTTCAAGCACGACATACTATGTATACATACATACATACCTGTATGTTTCCCCTTGTTTCACCACAACACAACGGACATTTTCATCTCGCAACTCTACACGAAAACTTTGGAATCGACAATTCTTTAAAACGGCTGGTATACTTTCGAGGCCATGGTAATCCACAACCCGAATACTTCAAGACAAGTGAACGACAAGCTTGTATCAGCTCTGTACTTTCAAGTTGCTTGAATTCAAGTAACACGAATAATATGAAGAAGGCTTTATTCATGCGGCACACTTATTGCGAATCGTGCAACGGATTATTAACATCGGCGAGCATGAAATGGTTTTCTCTCACTGGCCTGAACGACACACATGCTAGTTGGTCGAAAGGATGGAACACTCACACTGCAATGGGAAATCGGTTGTGAGTATCTAATTTGAGTTATTGTCTGATTCCGATCCAATGAAACACGTTAATATCAATGACGCATCAAGCTTGGAAGCATGTGTGTGTGTGTGTGTGAGCTCGACTACTGTGACTTCGAAATTCCAAAGCAATTAATTACCTTGGAAAGTAGTGGTATCGAGTGGCAGCACGTAATATATATCCAATGACGCACAGAGCAATAAGCGCGTAACTTTTTCAATTCTATTTGCCGCCCTCCTTTACCGGGAAGCTCCGCCTTGATTTATTTGCCTGTCCCTACCACTTCCCGTTTGTTATAGAGAACTTCGGAAACGAGATTTAATTCCCATGCCGTATGTACTAATACCGCCGGCTTTTACCATTGCGAAATTCCTATCGAACAATTAGTAATTTGAATTGGCACGATTGATTGGACGAAGCTGGAGGTTAAAAGGATGAGAGGAGGTCAGGTCTATTACCATTATTATCATAGTAATAAATTGGGCGCGCTATAACTTTTTAAAGCCTCTATTCTTCGGTGAAGATAGAGATTCGAATTTTCGGATATTGTCTCATTTTGGTGGAAGAGGAGCTGCTCTCCGGCGTCCCACTGGGTTTTATGACATCGAGTCCCACTACAGTCAGATATTGCGCGGCGAGCAGAGGGTGGCAAAGCCTGTGTGATAGCAGACTGTCTCTGATAGTTCCTGAGTGCGCACGACTCTTTCTCTCTCTCTTTCTTTGAGAGTGACGCTATCCTCGAGGCAGCCATCGGTAAAAATCCGCTCGCGAGCACAGCAGTAAAAGGGGTCGATAACCTCGCCTTCGATAATTACCATGGATGGTGTAGTCGAAGCGCTTTCGCGCAATCTCTCTGTCTCCTCGTTTCTCTCAAACCCGGTCTCTTCATCCTCCCAAACATTCTTCTCTCTCTTTCTCGCTCCACTCTTCATATGCATGTACACTCACACACATACTTTCTCTTTCTCTATCTCTATCACCCGCTATTTCGCTCAATCGTTCATCCAACTCTCTCTCTCTCTCTCTCTCTCTCTCTGTTTGAGGCTTTAGCGGCAGTTGCAGCAAATCGATGGAGTACCTCGATCGCCCGATAAAAATATATAGCTTCTATCTCGCCTTCCTCACGCGACTGATCTATTATTTTGAAAATCACTATAGCTCCCGGCAGATTCACTCCTCTGCTGTAGTTATGAGCAAACGGCATCGATAATGTCGACCTCTATCGAGCGGCCAAAGAAGGGGCTCCCCCCCTCCCCCTCTTCCCCTTTCTTTCGGCTTGGAACATTCCTCGCTAAAAAGAAAAAAGGCGACAGAGTGCGAGTGTGTGTCAGAGGAAGAGTGAGAGAGAAAGGGAGAGAGACAGATCGGTGGACGGAAGTAGCCTATGGGCGCAATGTGCATGGTGCGGATGGCATAGCGTCAGGTACACTGTGAGAAAAGAGAGAAAGTGCGGACGACATTCTTTGATGTCGAAGGCTCGGTGTTTACCGGCGTCACAAAGATCTCGACATGGCCAGGAGTATTCACTCGAGGAAATATATCACGACACTGTGCAGAGAAAGAAGCACAACGGGAAAAAGGATGGGTATGCTCTGATCTGGGGGAATAGACGGGGAAAAAGAGAGGGGTGATATACAATGGAACGAATAAAAAAATCCGTTTGAACGACCTGGTAAAATAGTGATTTGCTATTTCGAAGAAACAACGTCCTTGTACTCTACTAATTGTTTCCACTTACAACATTCGTTGATGTTAATTTCTTAATACTCCTAATTACGTAACTATTACTCTTCGATATTTTCGCATCGTTGAATTCGCCAGAAATATATTTATCTGATTAACTTTTTTAAGTACCCTGAATCTTATGTGTGAATGTCTGCTGAAATGGAAGTGGCGAACGGTGATTCGCGATATGACGCGACCGTTTGAGGTAATATTGCCTGGAGGAATCAAAGTCTAGGGAATCTCTGTGAAACACGATTATCTGGCCCAATTGCTGTGTAGCAGAACATTATTCGTAACCCGGGGGCAAGCATTATCACTCTACGTGCGTATATCGGACTACATAAATCGAGCGGGTGAGCACCACTATAGCCACCTTTATTACACTTCATTTACAAAGGGTTTAAAGACATAAATGCTCAAGCATTTGATCCGGAATTATCGATGGACGATGGAAGCATCCTGTAATTGATCAGTGTTGAGAGTCTTTAATCAAACATTACCCAGTTCGAAATTCGAACGTCATTCGAAACGATATTCGAAACGGTATTCATTGGTATTGGTAAACAACCGTTTGAACGTATCGATAGCAAGAGAAGTGGATGCACTTTGGATTTTGTACAAGTTAAAGAAATATTGCTCGAATGGATTTAAATAATACGAATCATTTTAACACCACAATTAATGTAACCAGAATTTAATCTGGCTTCTGTCTGTGTGGTGTTATTTCGCACATGTCGGTTGGTACTAATTCACTCGGTAAGCTGCGGCCTGGTAGCAGCCAATTTTTCCCTGCCTCGTCGAAAAATGGACCATACAAAAATGATGGAACCAGAAGCGAGCTTGAATTCAAACAACCACCACTGGACGGGGAACCATTAACGTCCAAAAATACACAATTGGGCGCCAAAAGCCGCTGATTAATTCATTGAGTGATTCGCAGTGGAAATCTGGTCCATACAGGGAGATTGAACTATCAGGGCAGAGTGTGTATCAAGAGGATAGATTGCTTCAACGATATCGAGAACAGAATCTTGCAAACTAAACACACTTTGAATTAATCTCTGTGAACATTGAACACTTCTGAAAAGATCGAAGTTAAAACTTGAGACAAACTTGAATGCATTCTGAAAGCCGCAGAAACGTCTTTTAATGATAACGTCTATAAACATATGCAAGGGCTGACAGCATCGGTGCAGTACGATATTAGTTTAATGAATTTCGATATTATCGCTTGTTTCAGTAGCAGCCGCGCGCACTCGTGCCTCGCGATCTATTACCTGCCCGACCAGCACCCGAACCGTCAGGGAAAAGTAATTAGCAGTAAATTTTCATCCCACCCTCTCCCCGATATAGATATATTATTCGCAGAATGTATGCTACCGACACATGTGCACTCTCTCGTTCCCGAGC
Organism: Ectemnius cavifrons; assembly: GCA_964023945.1. Classification (NCBI taxonomy): domain Eukaryota; kingdom Metazoa; phylum Arthropoda; class Insecta; order Hymenoptera; family Crabronidae; genus Ectemnius; species Ectemnius cavifrons. The sequence continues at coordinate 1,569,556 of OZ030375.1, forward strand.
GCGGCCGCACTAGCCTGCAAGAGAGAGAAAAAGCTCGCTGGTATCATCACCGCTTGGCTCGGCAAATCGTTCGAAAAATAAATGTTTCTGACAGGAAATATATGACTGGAAAAGTTCACTGCGCGCCTGTCCTCCTAAGGGAATAATTTCTCGGATATATGCATATATGTGGATGCTGCGATCTACCCAACTAGCAGTTTTACTCCACGTTGCTCGTTTCCACCATTCCAATTGCTCGCGAGAGAGTTACTATCGCCAATATCCGGATGATACGACTGATGAGTTTTGCAACCTTCTTGCAATACTAGAATATTCGTTCATTGGCTACAAAGTTCAATCTTTCCATGGAACAATACTATTTCGCATGTGGCTTGGGGTCGCAAAAAATATCGGTCGAATGTGGTTTAACAACAAAACGTTAGATATGCGGGAAAACTGTCGTTGAAAGTGGATAGAATGAAATCAAAGCCAACAATGGAGCGTAGTAAAAAGCTTGAACCGCAACGGATTACAGTTTCCCTGATCGAGCTCGCAGAGCTCGCCAGTGGGGAATCATAAAAAGTGAGTGCTTTGAGAAAAAGAAGGTAGAACGAAGGCTCGAGAGCATTATTCTCACGTTATCTATGCTGGGCCAGCGGTCTGTAATTTCCTAAGTCGCTGGATAGTTGTAAAGCTGTAAGAAACGGGTGCTCCAGCAGCACCAGCTGCACACCACTAGCATCCTCGATAGAATCGTTGGTGAGAATAAATCTCGCATGCTATATCGATTGTCCGTTCCCCACGCGATAGGTGGGTGGGCGTGGTGATAAAAAATCGTGCAGCACAGAATTCTCGGGAAAGTCCGCAGGCATTGCTGCTCGCCCGGACTACGTATACATACATATATATGTGTGTGTACGCACGTACACAAACCTCTATATATGTTGCACTCGCTTCCACAGAGCGCTTGGTAGAAGAGGACAGGGCGTCCGCTTTTAAATCCGGCTTTTAAGTCCTGCCCGTTTCGAATTCAGCTCGTGGACGGCCGCGTCGCTATCTACGCGCACGTGCTATGCAGTTCGCGTTACCGGTGCGCTAATAATTCCCGAGTAAAAGGACTACCAGCAAAGTAGAAGCGGGTGGAGGAAGAGGGGGAGGAAGAGGGGTGGGAGGGCGAATAAGCCACAGAAAAGAGAGAAGAAAGCGAGAATACAGAGAGAAGCAAACAACGTGAGAAACAGGGTAAGCCTGAGGGTACGTCTGCATCGGAAGGGCGAACAACAGGGGATGATGAGAAGGAAGGAACTAGTAAAAATGGGTTCGGGGCTGGATGCGTGTAACAGTGCTAACGAACGCGAATCGCAGAACGGTAGGGGTTGGGAATGGTGCGAGTACAAAGGTACAAAAGCTCCGATAATATATTTTGGATTACCTTTACTGACCTTCCCCACTCGTTCGTTACTCGTTAAAACCATGTAACCGCGTACACCTACGTCCTTTTAATGAGACAAGTGCGGGCAAACACGAAATCCGTGGGGAGATAAACGAAACCCTGATGGCAGAACTGGCCGAGAGAACACTATGGATAGACGCAAGGTGCGTTCACCCCGTTTTGCAGTTCACAAAGATTTTCTGTCAAGAATAAGAGACTTTGTCTTATCTTCTCTGATACTCTGCTATTCAGTAAAATCGCGTTTATATTTAAAGAGATGCCGAGGGAAACTCTAATGTAAATATTACGTATCGGCATTATTAATTATAATTAATCGACATTTGCTGATCAGTCATGTCCTCATATTGGCGATGTTTACGTATAGCTATGGTGAACTTTTGGAAATTGAAAACTTCAGCCACGCAGACTGCCCTACATCGAATTCCATTTCACAGAACGTACCACGTTCCAAAAAAAGGGTATTAAAAAATTCTGTTGTTACGAGAGAAAGCATAGCGAATTGGAAGTTCAAAGTTCCTTGTGGAACTTTTAATTAAATATTCTTTGAGTACGAGTGAGTGTGAATCAACAATCACGCACTATGTAGCATTACGCAGCATGGTAGAATATATAGACCTGCACATTTGCACAAAAGTTCCGAAGATTTGGAAAAATTCAACAGAGAGAATTTCTTTCGTTTCACGCGAATAAACAACACAGGAATGAAATGAAGGAAATGAAATGCCAGCGATCATATTCGAGGAAGAATTCAACTGACTTTCGAAACAATGATAACCTAACGACGCAGTGAAAATATCATCTTTCCTATGGTCCTTTTGCCATTTCCAGAGGAAAAATGTCTATCGAATGCGAATAAATGGCTTCCATCCATCGTTACGAACGAAGCCGCACGTGACACTGGCAACGAGACCCGTTTTGTTAGTTTTGTATGGCATTCGATCTGCATTTAGTATGCTTGCGCTACATTTTGCGCGAGAGCTACAAAATTTAAATATATTCATTTCCACGGGAAATTGTATTGCGATTTTATGCACGTATGACTCTGTTATTTTCAACGTAGCTACATTGCGTACCAAAGCCCGTCGAGCGCAATCCCCAACGTGCAATCTGACGAATTTTTGTACTCTGTTTTATATTTAATTCGGCAAGCGAGTAACTACTCTGCCATTTTACAAATGAAGTTTAATCTAACGCGAAGAGCCATCCTCCATAAAATTCCGGGCTAATATGTTGAGCGTATTGCATCATCATGTGAGTCTCAGTGAAAGCTATTTCATATGAGTCACACGAATATTCTTCTTCACCCTGAGAAAAATTGCTAGAATGAGACGAAAGAGAGAGGGAAATAGTCCGGAGGGCATACGATTCTCATACGACCAGGAATTGTTCTCGTCCTATGTACTATATTCTCAGATTTCATCAGGCAACTTTGATTTGGCAACATCATCGCCGCCGCGGCACAAAGCAACCCACTCGAAAATAAATTAGAGAGACGCGCGGCAGGAAACCCCCATGCGATAGCATCTACTCGGCGAGCAAGAGCAGAGTGCAGCGGCTGGCTCGTCGCAGTTAGCGCATCAGCCTTGCTGTTTTTCAGTCGGCGAACGCCAGAATGGGTTCTTGCGTGGATAGGTATACAAAGTCCTCGGCGTAGAGCGCAGCTCAATACTGCAAAAACATCCCACCCCCTCTGGCGAACTATGGCTCTCCTGCGCAACATCGGTGCGAGCGAGCAGCGCGCCAACTCACCTCTCTGCTCTTCCCCGCACGCATCCCGCCGTTTTTCTCCGATCTTTCTGGACCACCCGCGTCCCCCTATCACCCATTCACCTGCATCTCGCAGCTTTTACCATTTCTTTTAACACGTCTACTATTTTTCTTCCTTCGCCCACCGCACCCTCCTATGTCGACTTTTGCACTCCACTCACCCTTGCGTAACTGCAACTTGCTTTCCTGTTTGTAACGCGAATACTACCAGATCCTTGGCCACTCTGCTCCCCGCAATTCCGAGAAGTTCTGAGAAGCAATACTGGGTGATTTTAAACTATTCTCAAAGAATTATAGAAATATTTTTAAGCTAGGAACATCGAGTAAGATATTCGATTTTCTACATCTTTTTTATAAGATAACTAACGGCAAATGATTTCGGCGGCGAAGAGGACAGCGATTTCAATCAGAGTAGATAAATAACTTCAATTTCCGAGCGTGTCTGGCATCACGCGCTGCATTAACGAGATCACGCGTCACACCGGATGCGCCCGTCCAGTGAATCATTAACCTCGATTTTCACCTATTTACCGGTGACATGAGCTTCTGGCAATCGGCAATTATAACCACGGCTGGTCAGTTAATATTTCTATGATGCATGAACATCGATATTCGAATCGGCGAGGTGAAAGAAGAGATCAAAAATATGATTATTACATCTGGAAATCGGCCATTGCCGATATCCATTCGTATCAATCAACGAAGGGATAGTTCTGCCTTCCTCTTCTTTGATTGCTGGCGGAGAAATCGGACAAGAGGGAGAATTTGCAGCGGCGAACTTTCCATGGCGTTTGTACGCCACAGACTCTTCGCCCTGGTAGTATCCTGAGCGGAAGAAGGCCAGACAGGAAAGATGAGGCACAAGATGAAAGGACGAGGAAGCGGTAGTGGGTTCGTCGGGAAAGCAGGCAGTTCGAAGGGTTGACTGGTTGACTGGCTCGTGTTCGCTTGGTTCCTTGCTTGCTTTGGTTCGTGCAGGTGATGGTACTGCCGGTACTTGTACTCCGGTGATGGTGTTGCTGGCAATTTCGTTGGAGCAGGAACTCTGCAAGAGAAGAAGATAAGATGCGCGCGCGCGCGCGTGGCGAGGGTGAGGGTGAGAAGGAAGAAGGGAAAAGGAAAGGAGGTAGCAGAGAGGGTGGAAGGTTGTTGGTACGCGAGTCAAAGAGGCGCTCACATAAAGCGAGCATCGTCTACGGGTGTAGCGGAAGGTTGAGGATGCGAGGAAGAGCGAAGGCGAAGGAAGAGAGAAGAGAGAAGAGTATGAGGGTCACCAAGGGAATTGCCTCGTCCGGACGGTCTTGAGATTACCGCTAAATTTTTCGTCGTTTGTCAGTCCTCCCTTGACTCCCCGTTGCAGTAGGGTGGTAATTTCAGACGTTGTATGAACGTTACTGCCTTTATATGCCGATACTTCACCGTCGAACCATCCGCCGTGGCGTCTGCCCTTTTTTAACCCTCTTTCGGATATTCAGATTTCAACCCACCGAAGAAAGAACCGCTAAATAAGAAGTCTCCCGTCCGCCTCCGCTTACACTGAGGCGTTAAACCGTGTATATTTTCACTCCCTGGTATATACTCGCTTCGTATTTTACACGGGGTCAATTATATTCGTACCATGGAATTTAAGGGAATCCACTAAATACGCCACTCCAACGACAGATATTTGTGAGAATCTGAATATATACAACAGGATTTCTATTACTGAAAGCGACGAGTGGTAGGTAGTACTGAATATCAAAATTGCCTGACTAATTTAATAGAATATTTACAAAGCCACCGTTTTTATCCAATACGAAATGAAAATTCTCATTTTCGGAGAATCGCGATTTGTGTTCGTATGGGGTAAGTTTCCTTTTTGCTACGATAGGAATTTTAAAAGTGGCAGAACAAATTGGCAGGAGTTCGTAAAGTACGACTGTTCCAGGCAATTTAGTCGGCATTGTAATGCAGCGTCGCTCGACGACCTGAACTTACGCGTCCTGCCAGGATAGTTATCGGATTTTCCATCGGACTACGACGATAGGTATCTACGCCCGGCACGACGCACTTAGACGAACCTGCCACTGGAATTTAGATTGCGTCGTTAGAGAGACGCGAATCCCGAGATACGGATGCCGACTTTGATTGGGAAGCGAACCAACGATTTACATATTGCTGTGGCTCGATGTCGTCGCCCCATAATCGTTACGCGGATGAAGTTCCGAGTCGACAATTTACAATCTACAATGCGCTTCATGATACTCCCAATTGTTTCACCTATCTCCTTTTCGATAGTTTCGCTTCGTACCACTTGGCTCATTCTCCCTTGTTGCAATCTGCAACACAAGCAACCATGAGCCTGCCGGTGCTTTCACGAAACTTTCAGCATGGCGGTGGAATTCAGCTCTCGGCACGTGAACGAAACGCAATTCCTCTATGTGTTCAGCCCATTTCCCAGACACCCGCAAATCGCTCGCCAAAATTCCAGACTATTTCCAATGGAGCAAAATTCCGGCGGCGGCGGCGGCGGCGGCGGAACCGGCAATGCCAACAGTAGATGGCCACCTGCAATCGAGTTGCACACTATGTGCACCGTGCACCCTGCACCCTCGTTTGTTCGCACGGAACACTGCTTCGAACATTGTCGCTAAATATTTGATATTAATAGATGAATTTCCCGTTAGCCCTGCACCAACTATATTCCTATCTCTGCTCTATCAATCGAGCTTCCCTTTTTCCTCATTTTCCCCGGCCCTTCTATCCTCCCAGCAATCAACGCTTTTCCTAGGGTGAGAAAGAGCCGCACACCGGGCTCCATTATATTCGCAGGGAAACGCAGTGCTTTCAGGACGTGGGTACCCTTTTTTTCGGGACTAGCGCATTGAAGGCTACGATAGAGACAATGTTGCGTCGAGTAATCAAAAAACCAGCTAGCCGACGGAGGCTAATTCGTAACGGAGGAATGGCCGGATTTGAAATTGCTCCACCCTCTTTTAGTTCCTGCTGTATTTACACTATCTCCTGGCTACGTATCGCTTTGCAATATACGCCAGTATGAGCTTTCACTGTAACTTTATATCGGGCTCGTATTTCTGTCAGGCGATCCGAGATTGTTTCAATTCGATTCCCTCGTTTCAGTACATCGTATCCTTCCACCCGAGTGGCTCACAATTAATGTAACCGGTGCCGCCGATATAGCACGTGGTACCGTTCCGATGCCACGGGCCAGTTTATGATTTATGGCGCCTACTGACAGAAGCAGGGGTTGCGTGATTCTACAGCCAGTACAAGTGTAGACATCCGAACTAGCAAACCCATCCCCCCAAGCCATTTAGAATTTACGAGAAGTAACGATATGAATCCATACTGAAACATCCCACCATTGGTGTCATTGAGCCTCAAAAATTCTATCTGAATTCTCATTTTGGCGCGGCAACCCTACTAAATGGGAGTAAAGTATGGAAGGTTTGTATGTGGTTGCAAAAGCGAGGTAGATAAACTAGTCCGATAAGACGCAAGCAAGCGTCGGTCCGAGCTGTTCCTGCCAGTGGCTGCGCAGTTACCCAGCGCGCCTTATTACCAAGGGTCGCCGTCGTTAAACCGAGACTATCATGGTGAACCATCTACCCACGACTACGACAATAACCCCTTACACGCGTTTATATTCCACCCTGACACCGGGAGGCGCCGCCAATTTTACTCCAAGCCGCAGAGGATGGCAGCATTCATACTCTAAGCTAGCAACTGCATTCTCTACCGTCTTATTGTCATTAACAATTCGAACTCGAAGTTAAGATTATTCAGATTACCCGCTTTTGTCTATGATGAAGGATGTCTGCGATACAAATGAAATGGAGTGTTAACCGAAATTCGAAAGATAGACATTCTCTATTTAACTATTTGAATAAAAATGAAGTAAGTAATAAGCTTCATCATTTAATCAAATATAAATTAATTACCATTCGATCAATGAGAATATAGAAAGTGGTATACCTCGAGTTCAACAATTCCAAGCGCATTCATGAATCCACAGGGAGCAAGAGTAATCCTCGAGCGACGGGAGAAAGCCCTGTTGCAATCAAGGAGGGTGCCATTAACAAAAGTGTCAGACCACAAAGCGATCTCTCATGGCGAGCCGACAGGCCAAGCTACACTTGAGCGTGTCCAATAATGTCGTAGGGTTTCGGGAGTCCCTGTGGAGAGGAAGCGACGCGCAATCAAGACGACTACACGTCTCGTTGCGCTACACCTGCGCGCCATTACCCCTTGAATTATGGAGACGCACCAACCGGTTAAAGGCTAGCATCCACGTTCCTCTGAACTAGACGATGCGCTCGATTGGCTTGCGAATTCGTGCAAGGCCTCGGAGAATTAGAGTTCGGCAAGAGCGCCTCCGCCTGGAGTTACCAGATAAGCGGCAATCTAGCTGTCGCAAGATGTTGGAAACGCGCAAAACGAAAATGCGCTTAGAGATCGTTTTGAACACCGGGTTAGTCGAGCTTGCCAGAGTCCACATTGGCAAAGGAAAAGGTGTGTCACTGTGATAGTGACCACCTTTAGAGAGCACATAGCAAAGAATACTTGGTGGCAGAAAAATCCTCAGGGATCCACATGCTCCTCCTCTTAAGCTCAGCTGCATTCAATGGACCAGTAGTATGCAGATAAATGCTTTTCCACAGGAATCGTCATATCGAGCCAGAAAAATACTCCGGCACGGCCGGATTTCGATGGTGGAATGTCCGCACCGGACCACTGAGTTTGTTGATCGCTCGGAATAACAATGTCCCGAACGAAATCGAGGGGCAGAGGCCGGCCGAAATAATCGTGAATTTCAGCATCAATAATTGATATATTCAGTGTTGAATTGGTTCGAATGAAACGGCACGCTCCGCCAAGCAAAATTATCCTTTTGTGTCGTGGAGAGTTGGCTTGAAGGAATTAAACATGAGAATAGAGAGCGAGCGCTCGACTCAGGTTAAGCAGTAAGTCTATGTATAATTCGGAGGGAAATGGCGAGGCACAGAAATAACGAAGACGGCTAGAATTTTTCTCGGGAAATACGATTCCATTGTGTGCGACCCCCATGGAAGTTGAGTAAGGTCGGTGACCAAGGTGTGCCTGAGACTCGGAGATAAGACCTCCTACAGGTGAAATGAGCGACTAAAGAAAATGAGGAGGGACATTGATATTGTGAGACTGTCTTTCATTTTGAATAGCACGAACTCGTAATTCTTCGTCTAAAATTATAATACCACGATGAAAGCGTAAAAGCTAAAGTGAAAACGATCCTGAAAATATTATCAGATGGACAGACAGTGGAAAGAATGTCGCTCTACTATTAATACAACGAAGTCCGATCAACAATATTTCACAGATAGATGCAGTAATATATTATCGAAAATATAGTATAGATTTAAATAAAACAAAATATCGTAAGGGTACATTTGCACTTCAAGGCGTCGCGTGATGGAAGCTGAACAAAAGTGGATATTTACTCGAGCGGGCAATTTCGAGCGGGTGTGCCATCAAAAAGGAAGCATCCTCTCTCTCCAAGCAGTCGCAGTGAAATTTCACGGGCGAGCGAGACAATATTGAAATTTGCCCGGCTGGCTGCTCTCCCCGGTCGAGACGAATAGTGTGCAACGAGATAGAGAAAATAAGAGGTATGCCTGGTTAGGCGTAAGGCACACTGTCAAGATACAAGGATAGTGCGACAGGAAGAGGAGAAACTTGGGTCGAAGAGGAAGAAGAGGGTTGGAGGCTGAAGAGGATGGGAAGTAGTAGACGCTCCCCCCAGGGAAATCATCGGTGTCCGTAGCCATCTTTCCCTTGCAGTCCAGCTTCCTTCGATGTCGTAGCTCACTGCTCAGCCTTATCCTCTTGCAAAAGAGTCCTGCCATAATACTCTGCGACAAGCATCTCCGTTACCTCCTTGAACACGTCGAAAACGATAAACCTCCCGACGGGCAATCTATCCTCGTTAACGCGTTGCAAAGCCCTCTGCGCACCCTGCCACCCCCTACGGTCCATCTCCAAGATGATGCCTGCCAAATAAATTTCAAGAGGGCTTTCACCGAGCTTTTCATCCGGTTTTATGGCTCCCTGGAAATCACTTCTACGCAGGAAGGCATGGCGACGCAATTTATTCCTGTTTTTCAAGGTACCGCATAATAACTTGTCAAAAAATGACAAATTTCACTAACAACAGATACAGGAAGGATACACAATGCGGGCCGGGAACAATGAGAGAATTTAAATTTCATACTACTCGAAAGTCATGTCGCTCTGTTCGCTCGATCCTGTAGTGTCAGGTTGATATAGATGAAGCGGCGATTACGCTTACCTATCGCGTAATCATGTCTTTCCGGTTAATATACACCAGTTGTATTTAGCGCGACATCCCTGGATACAGATAAATTCGTTGCACTGGTGGAGAATAGGACAGCTCGAGATAAATGTTGGTGTGGCTCAGACTGTGTATCATTGCATGCCATAGTAAAATATCACTAGTATGATACTAGCAGTATCTCCATGATTTAAACCAATTTCCCGCCGATATATTTAGTTGCTCGGGTATAATGAAAATTTAACTGTAGCTCTGGCAAAGTTCGAGATCGATGCTGAACGCTTAAGGAATGGTCATTATAACTGCAGACATTATCCACAATTACAAGCAAGCCAGTTGCATTTATCGATCAATACTACAGGGTCGTCGACCCACAGGAGATTCTCTCGAATACTCGGCAAGAAAGCTCTTCCCATTATTTGGCAGCGGCGACAAACGCATAGTCGACGAAACTCATCAACTCTCTATATTTTTTTTTGCAAGAGAAAATTCTGCTTTGTGCACTCTCTTTCAAACTAGAATTTTTTAATCGTATCAAGAAAACATAAAACTATAATAACGCATTGTCAGAACTAATATTTAGTTATGGTAAAAATAGAAAGGGAATGAATGCTTTATGAATGGAATAAATCCAAGCAATCGTTCAATCGATTCGTTCAATCAGTCAATGGACAATAGCAGGATCCGCTATTACCAGGAACGTCTGCGTTTCCGACCGGGCTGCTTGCATTAATAATTGATCAACATCCGGCGGCGTGTGAACCCGTGCGATATAATCGATCCAATCGTGCGAGTTCCAACACGTATGTATCTAACTCGATTAGGAAAATTGTCTGCGTGAATGCGCCGAGACCACTGGAACGTAAGGCGGTGGTGTTGTCGGCGGAGAAGGACAGAACGAGAGAATAACAGAATAACCTCTGGAAATTGGTCTGTGCGCTGGTCAGTTCTGCAGCAGGGGATGTCGCAACTGAGGGTATTCGGTAGGAATTCGACCTATATAACGTAGAGAGGTAACCCTGCATTCGCCCTACTGGTCCATCCTTCCTCCCTCTTTCTCTATCTCTCCCGTTGTCCATGCATCCCGCTGTGCTTTCCCCGTTAACTTCGCTTCTGGCTGTCCCTCTTCCCTACTGCTCGTTTCCCCTCGTAACCCGTTTCATTGTCTCATTTCGTTTAGCGCTTTGTGCCTGACCAACCCCTCCTACAGTTTCACGCATTCGATTCCCTTGCTTCAACCGTGCGATGATTTTCGTGTCCTCCCCTACGTGCCTCTATCTGTCTATCTGTCTGTCTGTCTGCCCGCCTGCCTGCCTGTCTGTCTGTCTGTCTGTCTGTCTGTCTGTCTGTCTGTCTGTCTGTCTATCCCTCTCTCTCTCTCTCTCTCTCTCCCTCTTTGTCCCACAACAGCAAGTTGGGAATGTCGGGCTAGCGCAATCTGTGTATCCACTTCCATCGCAATCGACCAGCAGCCCCACTCACCAGAGTTCGTCTCCTCTTTGGTGCACAAAAGGCAATCGGGGCCAATAGGCCAATGGCGCGTATACTACGCGTTGGATTGACGCCGAAAGCGTACTGCAACTACAACGCATTCATTGCTCTCATTGTTCTCGAAAAACCTGTATTCCCGCACTTACGCCCGCAATTCTGAACGGCGACAGAAGCAAATTGGTGGAAACCCCCGCTGCGTGCTTCGCTCTTGGTATACTCACGATTATAGTGCACGCCACCGAGAAAGAATAAAACAATCAGTCCCATTCGGCATCGCAGCTCGATGAATTTCCACTTTTCATTGTGCATTTCACTTTTGGTATATTGCTGACTCTTGGACTTATGGGACGATCGCAATGTATGTTCGAATACTCGAGAAAGTGGAAATTTTGCGGTCTCTGTTACTAAGCGAAGTTTTTTATCATACACGATGATAATGTTCAGTGGAATTTCCTTCTCTCTTGTAATAAATTGAACGTTTGCTTTTACGATTCCGGTGGTTCTTCATATTGAAATGCTTGAGTTGGCCGACAGGTTGGCTTCAAAGCAGTATTATTATAGCGAGAGGAACGTTACGAACTGCGATGAATCCGAGTGGGATGGAAGAGTCAAAAAGTAAGGTAGGAAAAGCAGCTTTTGTCGCTGGGGTTCGTCGTGGAGATTCGAAGCTCTACTTTCAAGCGGTGACGGAAAAGGTTACGTCAGGATGCACTCGCGATATGTTACGAAAACTGCTGTGAGAGCTTCCTCAAGCGAGTGGGAAAGCGAGGATTGGGAGGATAGTGAAAAAAGAGACTGGAAGTATGAAGGCTGCGTGCCACGAATGCGATGGCTAAAAAGGCAGAGTAGAAGAGGGTGGAAGAGAAGAAGTCGCCTTAACAGCGGAGATTCTGGCCGGGCGGGGGCGGAAATGGGGATTGAAAGTTTCTTCTCATATTTCTAACAATCACCACGGGAACTCTCTCTCTCTCTCTCTCTCTCTGGCTCACCTCTTTGCCGTTTCTCGCAGTGCTCAACGTTGGAGCTTCAGGAAATTGAAACAGCCAACGCCCCGACAAATACACAGCACGCAGAGAAGGCAGTGAGCTCGCCTTGAAAGAGAAGTGGAAAGTCACCTGCATTTTCCCAGAAAAGAAATGCTAGAATATACCGCGCGATCTGATCGAAGCCAAACACCATCTGATCTGAAACTTATAACAGGCGAACAAACAGAAAGGTTACTCGCTTGCAGAGATATCTGCATCGGTCTATGTAAAAAGGAAACAAGGAAAGTACCAAGGGATAATAAGAGGAGCACGATACTTACATTGTACCTAACGAGAAAACTTCTATAAATTCTTAAGGCGCAGTCAGATGTAGATCTTGCTCCGGGGAATTGGAAATGAAGGTGTATTCACTGCGGAAGAAGCGAAACTCTGAGGCGCACGAATATTCCTTTAAGGGTGGAACTGGGGGGTTGGGATGCACGGTGCGATAGCGGAGAACAATAAGAATAAGATGATCGTCCGCTTCTGAGATACTAAACCCGTCCAAGAGTGTTATCCGATGAACTTGGAACTTCTGATTGCATGGCACAAACTTTCATATCGCCGAGACCGCCCTCGACTTCCATATCGCACGTACGCACACCAAGGTAGACTGTAAGATTAGTCGTTTGACACTTTTTGAGACGTCAGCCGGAGCAATTCCGGGGACGACGTTACGACCATAACGAAACTTTTCCAACTTGTTGCCGCCCGCGGAAACTTTCTTTCTTTCTCGTCTTTCGCGCGCGCGCACACACACTTTGTGATGTGAAAGTGGCCCAAGTCTCCCACATGACTCTACCTTTTTCGGCAGCTACCACCGAGTTCTATCCACCAATTCCAAGCCGTCCAAACAGCTTTCGCAACTTGTTGCCTTGACTCTGTCACCCAGGGAAAGAAATCCTGACAGCGACTCGTAAAGTCAGCCCCTTCGTCTTCTGCCTCTTCTGCTCTCGCTCTCTCCCTTTTCAGATTGGTTCTTCATGATGAAATTGGCAGATCCCACACGGTACTGATCTTAGTTCTTCGAGTAACTTACCAGAAACTTTCTTAACGAGCTGATTCTTCCGTATACAAGCAATGCTCTTACTCTTACTCTTGTACACCAAGAGCTTGACCTCTTGGACGATGAAGTTCTCAGGTTATGTATAATCCATTCCTTGCTTGCACGGTTAAGGTAAGACGTGACTTCCATTCTCTATTAAACTTTCCACTTAGCGGATAGTTTCTCGGTATTGGATTGGTGGATGATGGTTATCTCAGGAATGCTTTCTCGAGGCCACGAATCTTCCTCGGACTCTAAGCAAGTAAATAAATACGATGTTTACATTCCAAGGAGGAGGAGGGTGAACACTTCGGATCCTCTTGATTGAAAGTTGAGGAACGGCATACTCCATTCTACAGGGAGTTGAAACGTTGTCGAAGCAGAAGGAGACGAGGAAGCTGCATCGACCTAGGGTGACCTCGTAACGCAGGCACAGGGAAGCTGTGCGACGCGAAGTAGATCTCCTTAAACTTTAAACCCAATATCCCCGAGAGGAAAGGAGAGAGGGAGACGAGCCCACCCACCGCAAGGAAGTGAATATTTCAGATGACTCGAGTGTCCCCTAAAATACACCGCTGAACCGGCTAGTGGTTTTGCACGCCAGAATACACCGAATTTACCGTCCACACTCTCTCATTTCCTCCCCCAAGCAACCACCCCTCGGGACACCGTTCGACAAGCACGATCGAAAGTACGAAATTAATGAGATTCATTGGGATCAGTTTCGACATGGTAATAAAATTCGAAGCTCGAGAATAGGAACATTCTTACCTTTCCACACGATTCGCCTTATTTGCACAATTCCGCCATTGTCACGTGTTACTACCGAGAGATTGGAAAGTGAATTGATGAAGAAGGATGTTTAAGTACCGCGAGGATTCATAAAAATAACTTTACCGAATATACTTTCAAAGAGATTCATTAATGCGGCATAAAACTATTTGGAGGATCGCGAGAGCCTGGTAATTTCGCGGAAAGATAAAGTTTTCCATGATTACTTTGTCATAATTTACGGCGACGCTTTTCAAGAATGCCGGAGGCACTTGAGACATTCTAATGGCCGGAGGATTTAAATAAGAAAGGAGGAGGAATCTCCATAAGAATCGTTTGATATTTGCGATCTTCTTATGTAGCATAATGGGAAGGCTCGGATATAAGATTCAGGATCAAGGGCAAGGGAGGGTGGTGAGTCAGGCTACTATGGCAAGTAAAATACTTTGCGATGAGAGAGTGGGCTGCGGGTTCGGCTCTTGAAGACGCAAATAATTGCTATCTTGATCGCTAGCGCAAACACAGGGAGAAGTTGGTTGGATGAGTGGTGGAACAGTGGAAGGGGGGATGGAAGGATGCTTCGAGAGGGAGCACCATCAGAAGACAGACACCATAGACTTTTATCCGCTGTGGATTTCCTCCCCGACTTCCTCTTCCCTGTCCTCTCCATTTCTCGTCGTTCCTGCTTGAGAGTGGCGTAGTCTGCAAATTCAATCTTACAGGGCGACCTTTACACCCACCTATACAGTTTGTTCCGCCTATTGATTCTCGGGTCATAGCGCGCCGTTCCACTCGCGCTGGATCACTCTTCAAAAGAACACCGACTGACTCTACTTCCCGAGTAGGCAAACCTCGACAAAGGTCAGATTTTGGATGCAGCCCAATTTTTACCCATCCGACTAGTCTCTTCTCCAAGAGAACCTCTTACCGCAGACGCGCTCGATCGATCTCTCGGTCTATTGATCGGACTAGCAAGTCTATGTCAATAAAGTGGTTAACTTCATTGAGTTAACAGGGTGGAGTGAAGGAAAAACTTGCTGAAAATAGTTCGCTCCTTTCACCTTAATGGCTGGTCTCCACTGGTAACGTCGCCATGTCGCAATCGCAATTTCCTTCCTGGCCAGGTCTCTAATACCAGGCTGAGTGCCTTCGCCATGAGCTAAACAGTCCCTGCCGGACACCGGGCGCAACTACCGCAGAGATCAAAGGGAGATTTCGAAATGCAGAGTATTGCGCTCATGGTCAGACGAAGACGAGGGGAGGGCAAATGCCATCGGTATGGATGCGCATAAACGGTAATCCACGTGCAATGCGATTAATAATAATTTGCCGGTCGGCATAAGCGGAACCGATTAGTCGGCCTAGCCAAGCGTTATGGTAATTGGGAGCTATTACCCAGCGTGTGCGCTCGCTCACACCGCCCCTCTCGGATTCCCTGCTGCCTTTCACTCACCCCCTCGGCCGCAATGCCCTCAATTGCGCTATCTCCATCTTTCTCAGCCAGCATCCTCGACCTCTGAACCATCTGTTTAGCTGTCCTTCACACCCACCCCTTAACCCCTTCACTTCCCTTCTCGCCACGGGAACTCTGCATCCCTACGAGCACTCTCTCTCTCTCGTTTGCACACCTTCGATCCATTTGTCTTTCCCTCTTTATCAAGTCGGCGTCACCGTTGTCGGTCACTCGGTGCTCTCCGAGTCGATCCGGGCATCCGACTTTCCTGACGCTTCCTATCACCTCTTCGATCCAGCTCGATTTTCCGCATCGGCAAGTTAATGCGTTCCGGAACGCTTCGCGAAGACGGATCGTCGAATCGAATCCGTCCGTCGAGCCTGGCAAACGCTTCTAGATATCCAGATCCTCGAGTAAAAGCAACCTGAAAGACTTCCGAGCGAGGGAAACCATCCTGGGAAACAGAATCAAGGATGCAGTCTTCCAATCACTGTCAATATTTTGTACATGTTTGTCCTTCGTGTAATATGTCATCTTAAAGGTTTAAAGAACTCCCCTTTTTGCTCCAGTTTGTTTAACTGTCGTATGCACTTCAAACACTCCCAAGAATAACCCGACCTCGCTCCTCTTCGCTGGCACCGCTGCTGTACTCTACCTCTTAGTTTGTATAGTGCAGCAAATGGAATGTTGTTTGCGGGAAACTACGGGCGCATAACTTTGCTCGTGTATATTTAACAAAGTAATCGTATTTCAAATCGATTAAACTTATATAGAATTATTTTAACGTATTTTCTCTGTCAAAGTAAGAAAGTTCGATCGAAGCTTCCCTAAATTTAGCTGCTCGTTTTTTCCCAGGAAAAAAAAATGTGTATACGAAAGTTGACGAGGATGCTGCTGTTGGAGCATCGGGTTCAGTTTATTCTCATGCAAATTACTCTCCCGATGCTCGCATGCATACATTATCCAATAACGTGCTCGCGCGAACGAGCCTTAGGTCGAATATTACCGTGAAAGAAAGTATAACAACATCAGAAATTTCACAAGGTCTGGTTAAATAATTACTTTGCACTCGGCATATTCGATGGTGCGGCAGCTGCTGGTCTGCAATTTTCTCCGACGGTTTCATGAACTTCAGAGATCGCAATTTCAAAGCACAGAGTTTGAACGGTCACGGTAAATTTCAGGGTGTACAATCCACTTTGCTCGTAGCAGGTATGCGCGCGCCTGTAGAATGATGCCACGGAAAGGAAAGGTGCGATGCATGAAATTCAGGCTGAATCCTCCGGGCAAAATACTTGCGCTGAATTAGTAATTAAGTGCTCGAGACAATTCCGTGAGCAGGGCAGCGTGACAGTCCTGTAATTGCCGGACACCGGGGGCATTTCAATTCTGCCATTCCGGGGATTTGCATACTTTGTGTTTTGTATGCGCGGCGCGCGCACAATCCGACGGCATTACGGAATTCGTTCACGACACGAATTTCCCTCCCGAACGTTGCTATAAACGAGTTAAATCCATCCTCTCTCTCACTTGGACTAGCCGTTATGAGTTTCACGTTTCGCAGTACTATTCTCTGCACTTCCTGTTATAGGCAACGCTAGAGATATATATATACATACATATATATATGTATGTAATATCGTCCGCTGTCTCTTCTCCTGTCTGCCAATCCTTGAATCCTCGCCATTTCCCATTCCTCGGAAAGTCAAGCGCAATTTTGTCACTTCCACCTTCGAGCATACGCCACTCTACCTTTTTGACCCAATTCTATCATACAATCGAAATCCAATAGTACGAATTATTCTAACACTCGAATGGAATATGAAAACTAGTATACTATAATCCAGTGACTGTTTAGTGACGATAGTACAATTACACTGTTGAAGGTTGGTAGTTTATTAGAGTTCAATGCTCGAGAGCCAGACAGCTGGCGCTCTTAAGACAGATTTATCACTGCCACAAATTCCGAGCGAACGATTACTATGGTTATTGGACAAGCAGGCTTTGCACGTGCGGCCATGTACATATGTGTTCAGCAATGTACAGGTGCACAGTCGTTAGACTAAATATATCAGGAAAGACATAAATTCGGCTCCTATCTAACCGCGTTCCTGTCGTGAAAGTAGAACGAGCAAACCAAAATTAGATTTACGACTGTCTCCGTATTACAGTAAAAAGTTGCGAAAAGAGGCTGATCGTTCAAGTATTTTTATGCACATCAATAAGTACCGATGTGCATGACAATATTTCATCGTATTCGCACGAATTTATCTAGAAATAAACTTGAAATGTGAATTTACTTACAAATGAAAACGCCATTGAAATATATGAAAAGCGAAATATTCGCCATGTAAATTCGTGTTTTCTAGTAACTTAGAAGTAACTTAGTCACCTATTAGCTACTCGCCTAGTTAGGGTTCGATCGCGCAATTGAGTTTTGCGATAAGCCCTGACAGGTTCTCTGACATTCCAGCGTTGTCGAGGTGCTTTCGATCGAATGGACAGTTCGAAACACGATTTGCTTGCCCTTCCCGATAGCCTTGGTAACAGGGTTTCTGAAATGCTTATAGTTTCCTTCAAACTAATTCGATTATCTGAAATACAGATACAGACACTCGAGGTTTCAATGCATAACATCCTGATCGATCACACTTTGAATGACACTTTGCTAATCTCTCCTGCCTCCTCCTATTGCGTTCAATGAACCGCCCGGAATCTATTGATGCCAATGCGGAGAGAATGGATTAGGGAAACATACTGTAAGGATAGATTTGATCGCATACCATATAGTAACGATGCACGATCACCTCATCCTCTCTTCTCTTATGTTCCAGACAAATTATAGGCTATAAAATATTACAATTTTTACTATTTATACGGTGTATTCCAAAAATATCTCCAATATTTCAAATGAAATGACATATCGAGCTATACAACGTTAGAAAAATTTTTTCGAAGCGAGGAAATCCAAAAAAAAAAGTTCACTACGACTCTCCGTTTAAAAAGGACGGCCAATCAAAGTTTCAAAAACACCACACCACTCGAGTGCCATCTGGGCAAAAAAAAACACACACCCGGGTAGAATTGGTAGGAAGTTATAAAGGAATAAATTCGTTTCGTGATCGATTATGCAATGGAATTGAAAACTTTGATTTCGACTTTTTTCAGGTGCAGCTGCAGCAGTGACGTCCGCCGGCGGCCATGGTTTCGACGCACACTTGCGTGGTCCAAGTTTCATGATGGAGCCACCGCCGAGAGTGGAATTTTCAAATTCCAGTGGTGCATGGTTGGATTGCAGTGCGTCCGGAAGTCCACCGCCCAACATCGACTGGTCCACCGCAGATGGACATCCTGTGAACGACGTACCCGGCGTACGAAGGGTCCTCAGGAACGGCACACTGGTCCTCCTGCCGTTTCCGGCTGCCGCATTTCGACAAGACGTGCATAGCGCAGCTTACAGATGTGTGGCAAGCAATTCCGTCGGCAAAGTACTCAGCCGCGACGTACAAGTTCGAGCAGGTAACACATCAAGAAACAATCCTACGAAAATTAAATTCTAATTATTCTACTCGACTATCATCTTAATGATTTTGCTTTGAAAAAGACTTCAGCTTTTGAGGAAGAGTATGGTAAAAAGTAAAAAAATTTTACTTTAAATACTCGAGTTTTCCTTGCACTTTGTAAATGTAAGCTGTTTGTCGTAATACCAGCTTCTGTGGGATGTTGATCGGATGTATCAGTGCAAAATAACTACCTGACTATGGAATAACATCAGATTCACGATGTTATATTTACCCGTAAAGCCCAGTAGAAAAATGGATTCTGACAGCATCAGGATTGAAATTCAGAATATTTCTCTCGTCCGATCGTTCGATCGTGATCGCTTTATCGAAGTTTCTCAAACCATTAAACTTGAAAACTTTCATAAAACGTGAACGCATTGGGAATATTTAAAAAAGCAAAACCAACAGTAATTATAGCGTGTATACGTACGCATCGTGAATGAAATGTTGGGTAGATACGAAGTGAAGTCGAGCGATATACTTGGATGAAAGGCCAGTACAGATGAGACACACACACACACACACACGGCCTCCGGGATTTCTCGACAAAGTACAAAGGTTCGGCGAGATAGCACGCACGGCACGGTGGCTGTAATTACCTCTTTAAAAAAATGCAATCTGAATGCAAATCCGTAGCAGGTGCGAGTCCGAACCCGGACGCTTCCCGGATTGCCAGCTATACCCCCGCGCCCGACCATAAAGTTCTGCTCACAGACGTGTGGCCGTTAATTAAAACTTTACTTCCTGGTTTCGGTTTAACGAAAGAATTCCCCATCGTTGAGCGGAAGGCTCGCAGCTCGACTCCTCGGTACTTGCACGTACAGATCCGGGGAAGTTTTGGCGAGGCCAGCTCCGGGCTTAACCCGTGCACGGAAATAAGAAGGGTCTAACGAATTGGAAACCCGTTGATATTTCTGCGCTCTCAGGCTTTTACTGATATCCGTTTCACGAAACGGAAACGACTAACGAGCCCAGTAACGAACTCGCTTCCTAGTACCGATGTACGTATATTGGATTATTCTTGGTAACTAAAGAGCCTACCTGAGCATACGCTAAGTGTAATTTTTTCTCTAACCATAGCTGCGGATGCAGACTAGCATTTGCATATAGAGTAGAACCTCCCTTATCCGGATTACGTTATATCCCAATTTTTTATTATCGGAACGCTGTTAGATTATTTTTTGTGCTTTTTATATACATGAAGGAGACTGGCATAAAGAGAAATTATTAAAATTCTCTGACAGAATGCTCGGATAGCTGAAAATTCAGATGAGAGGGATTCTATTTACATGTAATTCTAATCCGTTTCCCACTAACATTTAATTGGATACTTGGACATAATTTCGCAATGGTTCAATACTCTAATCCTGTTCTTTTGATATGGATTACATTTCGTCTTTGACAGAATTGAAAATTCATTGTGTTCATTACTGAGAAACCAACAGAGTCCATAAACTCTAGCATTGAAAGCTCAACTGTGAATCGGGTGTACAATTCTCAGTGAGGGAGATGTAACTTGAAGCAGCATTACATTATGCACGGACGGAGTATCGCGAAGTACTCGGTGCATTACTTGCTCGTGCAGGAGAATCTCTCGCCGCGATTGAAAGGAAGCCGAGCGCGAAGTGTCTGTAAGATCGACGTCCTCTGAATCCTCCCTCTATACGAAGATACATATCTATAGAGTGAAAGAGTACGTCGGTGAGAGAGCTAAAGGTTACGAAGGATTCCGAATGGAAGAAAGAAAAACATAGAAGAGATATAAGAAAGGTTGGAAGAGAAACTGGTCGGTGGTGGATGGGGTGGTCGCCGGGTGACAGGGACTACGGGGGTATGGGAACGGGAACGGGAACGGGAACGGGCTCGACGCCCAGACAAGAAGGAATGCAGCATCGCAACCAGGAAGGGCGTCGTCGTCGTCGTAACGCCGTCTCGTCGTGTTAGAGTGCGCCCGTCGGTGGCAGCTGGCCGTCGCCCTTGGAATTTCCGTAAATAAAATCTCCGGAAGAGTACAGTGCCTCTCAGGCGAACGGGCGAGCATGGAAACAAGAAAAGGAAGGTGGAGAAAAAGCGAGCGAGTTAGGTGGAGTTTGCCAGGCAGCTAGCTAGCTAGCTAGCTAGCTAGATAGTGGCAGACGTCGAGAGAACGAGAGGCGATCTTCCTCTCACTTCGTCTCACCGCGCCGCGCCGCGCCGCGCCTCACGCCTCGCTGCTTCACTGACGCCGACGTCGAGATTCACCCGGTTCTCGAGTAACGACGTGACACCCCTACACATGCCCGACGCCATCCAGCACAGACATCTCGTGTGCGCACGTCGGTACGCGTGCCTCTCCTGCCACTCTTTTCTTTATCTCAACCGTTCTCTCATTTCGATTTCGTTCTCGAACAATCGATAGATAATGGCCCACCGAGTAAGCTTCCGATTGTTTGGCAAACGTGTTAATTACTCCTGCCATGTTTATTTACTACCAAGTCTTTGCAGAGTCGAATTTCCCTCTCCCCATTCTCATAAAGCGGAGCCCGGCTGACACAGTATTGACATATTCTATATACTCGCGTGGCAGGGTTTATAAGCGCATCGGTGTATGCGTACCAGCGATTCACGAGAGTTCTCTATGCATTGGAGATACATATTAAAGGCTTTAATTGCCAGACGCGCAGCTGTCGTTTTGAACTATTGTTCCGGAGTACACCGCTCGCATTGTGTTACTGGGTTGAAAGTTCAAATTAATATAATGCAACGGAGATACTGGCGAATAATCCATTATGATGCTGTCTACAGTACCTCTTTCACAAGGTGCCATGGAACAAAAAAGCCCATTACCACGATGAGAATGGGTACTTTTTATGGTAGAATATTTTATTACAAATAAAGAGCACATTTGCATCGTTCGCTTGTAATGAAGCTCATACATATGACGTTCTAGATGGACGCAACACAACCTTTTTCCACTGGCAACCAAAATAATAGAAAGCTTTCTCTTTGTTCACAGTCGTCGCTCAAGCTTATAAAGTCGACGTCGAGGTGATCGGCGGTGCGTCAAGAGGATGCACGGCAGTACTGCGATGTGTCGTTCCTAGTTTCGTAAAGGATTTGGTTCGAGTAGTTTCCTGGCTGCAAGAGCCGTCGTTCTACATTTATCCATCGCTTCAAGGAGGCAAGTGGCACAAGTCGAGATTTTTAAACTGTGTACTGTGTTAAGTAAATTAATGTATACATTACTTCGATGAAATTGGCAGCAACTGATTTCTAATTAGCTCTAAGTTAATTTATATTTAAAACGCTTTTTAAATAATTCATTTTATGGTAATACGTTTTTCCCTACTCTTTTAAATGTCATACAACAGATAAATAAATCTGTTGACTATGTGATTTGCGAATTACGCATATGCCACTTTTGATATTACGTAAAGCCTTTTGTGCCTGATAAAGGCACGTAGAACTAAAATAGTCTCAAAAATAAATTAAATGGAAAGGCGCAAGTGTATTGACATTCGTGAACGAGCTCGAAATGTGTAATGGTGCCTGATATAATTAAAACGTGATATTTCACCGACCCCTGTCATTAATTGCTGGAATTAATTACTAGTTCGTTTAATTAGAGGTAACATGAAATCGTTGCCATTTGAAACCGCGACCTTTCCCATCTTGATTGCCGCTTCGTAAAAGCAATTTACCTTAGAAATGCTATCTCTCAAGAAATACGCATCGCGTAACCTTCGTCGGCCAAGTAATTTGATTCAGAAATGAACAGTTTTTAGAGAGATGTTATTATTGGGATTCGTATTCATCGGGAAATGTATCATTACAATTTCTCTCGGGTCTTGGATAGTATTACTGGAAACCTTAGGAAAAAATTGTTTAGACTTCATCTACCAATGGACGCTGTTTTAGCGATATTGAGAATTGGAGAGAGAACGTTGAAAAGGATTGGATCGTTTCCAACAACACCATTGTTACTAGCTTTTCCAAGAGAAGCCGATTGGCCGGCGTTAGTTTTACACAACGTTGCAAAAAGGGTTTCTTTCTGTCGCTGGGATATTGAAGTACGCGATTCGCTGCTCTTGTTACACAATAGAGAACACACGTTTTACATTACATCCATTGCGCTTCGTGAGAGATCCAGTTCCTTTGTTTGTCTCCCGAGTCCGCCAAAAATGGCTAAAAATTGATATTGCACATTTTACCACACACATGAAATAACGAAAATAATATCGAGAAATGTCGAAAAAAGTACAACTGCTTTTTCCAAAATCTGCAGAGTTCTGGAATTATCACAGAAAACTACAACTTCATATTCGCCTTTGAGAATATCCTGAACTTTTTATAATAATGACGTTTTAATAATAGCATTACAATCAGGAGACAGTAATTTGACATTGCCATCGTTGCCTCCTCCGTCTGAATAGTATATGTGTACATACATTTATGTATGAGGCACATAGGCGGTCCTATCTACCACGAACGGATGCATGCGACCAGTACGCATGATGTGTAATGCCAAAGCTACATAGCCCATTCGAGCTGGCTAACTTACCCGACAATTGCTATTTAGTAGGGTCGCTTATCTCGGCCGGTCTTAGTTGCACTAATGCCCTTCAGCACATTCATAGATGCAATGACATCCTATTCAAGTGTGTGGATACTGATTTCAACTGGTCGGTAAAAGCAATACAATCTAAACGAGAATATCAAGGATATTCGCGAATATTTTATCGGGAATGCGTGAATATCTGCAATTTTATAGTAGGATTACTTAGGAAAAGCAATGAAATCACGTATTGGATGGATTAGTCAATGCAAAGCCTGATAAATTGCAATATCGGTAATATCACCATGATACTCTAACATTTCTGATTGAAAATACTATAATTTGATTACAATGATTACGCACATCGCTCTCGGCATAGCAATAAATCGGAAAGGTTTAATCTGAAATATTGAAATTCGTAGTGTGAAGCCGTGATTATTTCAATGGATTGTGAGAGCGAGATGAATCGCGATCATGAATTTAATGAACATTTTCTCAAAAGCTCTTATTCCCTGCATTAATTTTGCAGATGGAAAATTTCATCTACTACCGACGGGCGAGTTACTAGTGCACAGCCTCGAATTTAGTGATCAAATACACGGTTACAGATGTCGAACAATGCATCGCCTCACCAGACAAGTTGTCGTCAGTTCCGTGGCGAATATTCGCATAGCTGGTAAGCGACTTCCGGGAATTTTCCGTCCACAAACCAACCAAGCAACGCAGCAACTTTTTCATCACAGAAATCACAGTGCTTTCTATATAAAGTGAGTCTACTTTTTACAGATCACAGAGGCGTTATGCCACCGGTGATACTTGAGAATTCCGGGGTGATCCACGTCGCTCAAGACGAATCAACTTCATTAGTGTGCGTAGCGCAAGCCTGCCCATCCCCGGAATATCGGTGAGTTTCTATTCTACGGATTAATTAAAGCAATCCTCCTTTGCCACCGCTTGAAGCTAGAACTAGTTGGTGCAAATAGCGAAATTCCACTATTCCACAGAGGGAAAGCAGCCAAACAGTCTATTTAGATAGCATGTGCCAATGGTCGCGCAATATTCCTCCTCTCCAATCCCATTAATATCGAGGTTCTTTCACGCAACTGTGTAGTGGTCGTAGCAGGAACGTGAAAAGACGAACGGGTAGGAGATCCCAACAGTTGTTGTGAGCAATGAACGCTCGTTAGTCTGACACCGTGAGCCTCGTGCAATCCTACCGACTGATTTGTTCCTCCTTGAAACAGCATTCCCCGCCATTGGCTTTCCTCCCGGCAGAGCCACACCAGTCCCGCCAGTATATTGACTCGAAACTGAATGCGGCTAGAGCGTCTGCCACTTCATATGTCTACGTGAGATGCGCTTTCGAATCGGCTGCCGGTACTTGGAAAACACCCCTTCAACAGACACATGTAGACGCAAAAGAGTCGGCTTGGATAACGGAAGGCTATAAAGAATCGCTCGTTTCTTCTCTTTAATCCGGTGGTATTTTCTATCAGGAATTCCAATGGATTCGATATACGCGTGGTGAGTGCCGAAAAAGTGAGAAGAGAGATACCTTCGGGCAAAGCTCGATAGTGGGAAGGTAGGAAAAGAAGATACAAAACGGGTGGGAATGCCCAAGAGGAAGAGAGTCAATAAAGGGATGAGGTCTACGTACGACTTTGATCGAGGGAAAGTGGGAGAGAGCCTTCACTCGATCGTGAAGGCTCACCGGCGAGCCACAATCGGAAACTCTCCATGTCGCTTGAGGTCTGGGAACGCTTCTACTCCAAAGGCGTCTTCCTCCTCGGAATTTCCGGATCTCTTTTGCCAGCATGCACGCTTTCCTCCCCCAACCCCTTTCCTACCGTGCCCCTCAGCTTCTATCGATCGAGGAGCACTTGGTGAAATCAAAAAAATTGTCGCTCATACCGAAGCGAGACTTTTAAGGATCTATCGGTACGCATCGCCGCCTTCGACTTTCCACGAATATACAAGTACCGCTTAATTATCGGTAAGAATTTTCACGAGTCTCCGATGAATAATTTAAGTCGACTTTTATAAGTGATCGTGGAAATCGTGCAGTCTCATTATGAAGATTTAATACTTCATCACTTCATCGTGTAATCACCGACCGCGTAATTCCAAATGGTTCTTCAATTATATCTGTCTTCGTATAAATGGGGTTTAACACCTTCGGAGAGCGAGTTCGGTGAATTACAAGCCTCGAGCGAATATTATTTTCCATCAAAGGCGAGGAAGAGCGAAACGCTTGAAGGCGACGAGCAAGCAACCACGCGATGAGTTAACTTTTCGCCTCGAACTTAGGCGCCAAGTGAAATCCCCTGAGGGATCGGGCTCCATTACGAGGAAGAAACTCTTGGGTGACGAAGGCGAGCGGGGATAAATGGAAAAGGACGAAGAAGAGAGAGCCTGAAGAAGAAGGTAGTCCAAGGAGGAGAAAATCGTGATGATAGCCAAGGCGAACCGATCGAAGTCTGTCAGAAAGCTTCGGGGTCGAAAGGTAGTGGAGAGTCCAGAGGATAAATGCGCGAGAATGCTACTCCCTCTATGTCATTTCTGGGTCACCGTACGCGAAAGCCAGTGAAATTGAAGCCCACCCGTTACCTCGCACCCTGCTTCTTTACTCCACAGATTGCTTTGCCTTTCGATGAAAAATTATTCACTGCCCAGACAAAGAGCTTGCACACCTCTTTTCTCTCTTCTCCTCCTCCTCCTCCTCCTTCGCCATTCCCTCTCTCATCATCGTCACGTGAAAAAGAGAGGGTGTTTCGAAGTATATCGTGTCCACGACGCGGCCGCTCGGCGACCTCAACGAAAAACAAGTACATCGAGGCATCAACTTGCCATCACGCAAACTACGTTAACTCTAAAGAGGCACTCTGTGTCACGCTCAGAAGTGTTCCCTATACTGTCACAGCCCTGTTGGGGATGAAATTGCATCAGCACACGAAGAGCCGTTTTTCAGAAAGGAGGAGAGAGCCGCGTTTTTTTTTGTCCTCGAGGAAAATGGGCTACTGCGAGGAGAAAAGGCGAGGCCGATTAAGGGTAAATTTGGATGCTGCTATTATATACAAGCAGAAGGCTTCCAACAGCTTCCCGCAAGAGTTAATCAAAGTGAATTGATATTAATTGAAGTCTCATCGATTTCAAGAATATATACACGTCATTCTATCACGGAATATTTGATCCTTCGTTAAATATTTATTTCATCATCTATTTAAATGCAACTGAAATATCTTCATAGGTGGTATGCCCAGACTGGTGCGGAGCCGATGTTAGTGCTGTCGGGACCAAGAACACGGCTTCTAGGCTCAGTGTTAGCTCTCGAGGCAGTTACACTAGAAGACAGCGGCATCTACCGTTGCTCTGCCTCTAATCCCGGCGGTGAAGCCAGTGCAGAGATGAGGTAATGTTAGACAAAGTATAATAGCTTCATTCAATGTCAGAATACCTGTCAGGATTTAGCATCGTGCATCAAACAAATTGTATCCATTTCAACTGTATTTCAAATGAACAACTTTCACAAATTGATGACACAAGTTAATGGAAAATATACCCGCGTTCTCCACGATATATTATATCGTATGCAATGCTCGTAAGTGTAATTGGCCGAAACGTTTCATATACGTGTGAGGAATGAAACATTTTCGGTGAAACTTTCATACAGCAATCTGTAATAGAATTACTTCAGTTGGATGAGAGAGTATCTGCAGTATTAACGTGTCCATTGAATATCATTCGGTACTTGTTAACAGGTTGATAGTAACTGCACCGTTGCACGTCGAGGTGACGCCTCCCCTGTTAAGTGTGCATTTGGGTGGTAATGCCGAATTCAGATGCGAAGTGGCCACGCACCCGCAAGCTGGACCGCACTTCGTTACCTGGTACAAGGACGGCCGACAACTTCCGGGAACGGGCAGGCAATCAGAACTATTGAGATTGAATGGAATCGGTAGAGAGGATCGAGGGATGTACCAGTGCGTCGTCCGACGCTCAGAAGGCGACACCGCTCAGGCTTCGGCTGAACTCCAATTGGGCGGTACGAGAAACACTTTAAACTTTAGTGATAGTAATTAATATGAAAATTGTCAACTTAATCAAAGCCACTGATTGTCCGCTTTGGTAGAAATAGTAATATTTTAATCGTTCGTATTTCGAATTTTTATTACGTTTTCATTTTATGGGAGTGAAATTCAGTCGTCTACGAAGATACGGTCTTAAATTATCCTACCAACTAAAGAGCCCTCTACTTCGAGAAACGGAAGCTAGTTAGACACACTTCAAGCGTTTATAATTATATTAATACAAAGAGACCAAAAATATCTTGACTATAATCCACGTTGATATATAAAATAAGCGATGATGTCTGTCTCTACTAAGCTGAGATAAATGACGCGAAGTGTGAGTTTGCGATCGGCAATAAGCGTTGTCGATCAAATTAAAGAAGAAAGAACACCATTACCACAGAAAGAGCAAGGCGACCGTGTGGTGGCCCGTTGCCTGGAGAGAAGAGCTCCACTTTGAAGTGGAGAAGGCTTCTTTTACAACGCTTTGCTCCCTCTCCCCTTTCTCTCTCCCTCTCTCTCTCTATCACTCTATCGCACACACATACACAGAGAGACACAGATCCTCTCCCTCTCCCTGTTTCTCTCATACCATCACCAGCAGCCCTTCGCTCAAGCATACGTCCTCTTTGGTAACCATCGGGAGGCACACCTCTCTCGGCCGTTTGCCCTATATCTGGACCAGCAGTCTCCACATGTTGGCCGGGGATGAGAGAGGGGCGAGCGGGCGGCGAGAAGAGGTTGGCGGCATGAAAGAGGAAAGCCCTGGTACTGAGGGACGCTGGGCTGGTGCAAGCAGCTGGAGGAGGGCCTTTGAAACAACAATGAAGTTAGCGTCTCTCGTTCGTCAGCGTCGGTAATGCACGGAATTTACGTCAAAGGGAATTCGAGCGAGCGAGTGTGCGCGCGCGCGTGGTACTATGCCGGGTACATAGACTCTCGTGCGCAGAGCGTGAGCGAGAGATAGAGGCCGAATGAGAGATGAGACGAGCGGACCGGTGCAATTTCAGTCGAGCGCGGCTAAAGGGAGCGAAGAGGCCTGGACCGAAGAGAACGACGACAGAAAGTTGCCAGGGGTAAAGGGTGGGTGGGCGAGGAGGGGAAGGGGTGGGAGGGAGAGGGAGAGAGAAAGGGGGGGGGGGAGCTGCGTTTCTAACGAAAAAGTCATTTCCTTTAGCTAAAGACCGACGAGCACTGAAATGAATTGCTACTAGCATCGAGAGTTCCATCCCGATCAGCTAACTTTCGACTGCAGGACTTTTCGAAGCAGCAGAGCCCACCGAAACTTCCTCCGACTCATTGACCTTGTGCTCGAGGGATATTGTACTAATGAGAGAAACTAACTGGAAAATGTCGGGACTAGTTCTTGTCTTGCTGGATTCTATGTATATTTGTTGAGTGGAAACTGTGGTAGTTAGACTGGGTGGTATTCGGCTTTAAGCGGTGTCCAACAATTGCGGCCTGGATAAAACGGGTAAAAAGCGGAGCAAGGAAAGTCCATTTCATCGGGGACAAGGGGAACATCTTCGCTTGAGCGCATCGACGATCGCTGGAAGGCATCAAGAGGCGACTCATCAATTTCCGCATGGATCGACGGGCACACCGTCTACGGTCTACGGAGTCTTTGCACTCAGCTAGGCGAAACTTGGTTTCTTCTCCCACTTCTCCCCCTCGCCGCCCACTTTTCATCCGCAGTGAACGGAACTCTTCTTTGTACCGTGACTGGCGGCCGAGCCTTTTTAATGACGACGAAATCGACACTTTTAATTATAAAAAGTCTCGCTCGCGGAGTTGCAGACTCTCAGAGAACGTCGTCGCGGGGAAGCTGTGGGTTCGTTCGATCTCGTACTTTTCCCCGGCTGGCGTTCCCTCGCCCCCTCAACCTCCCTTTATCACTCCACCCGTTTTAACTTTTCCCTTTCTTCCTGCCTCCGCCTCGCTCGCCATTATGTGCCTTCTCCCTTCCACCAGCGTCGCCGCTGCACGCCGACGAGATAGAAACATCGGGAGAGAAAATATTCACCGTCCTTCCGTTGGAGCAGCCCCATTGTCTTTAGTTTTCTGCCGCGATACGCTCGGCGGGCATGATGCTTTTCAGAATCGAGAATCCCTCCGCCTTTAGTTCTCCCCGCTTCGTCTCCGTGCTTCCTTCTTTGAAACAGTGGATCCTACTTTCGTTAATATTCTCCCCCGGCCACCACCACCACCACCACCCCAACCCCCCCACCTGCCCGCTATCTATGCGCCTTTCCACTCTCAGGGCGAACCCACTGCAAATTACTTCTAGCGCGATGCCTTCGATCCCATTAGATGTACTTTGTCACGGGGACACGTCTGGCTAGCGCATCTCATCTTTAGCAGTGATCGAAGCGTCAACTCGAATGATTAAAGTTCCACTGATGCGTAAACTCTATTCACGCTTCGTGGAATCTCGCTATGCGTCTATGTTTCACCGTAGACGCAGACTTTCTTTGGGGATCCGTTCCCTCCCGATTCTTTTCACCCTGAACAATCCCTCGGACGAGCTTTTCACAAACTAGCTCCGCAAAACTCCGAGTTGATTGCTTCACGTTGTATATCATCCCCTATGCGAATTAAAACACATATGTACTGCTTTCATAAGAGAGAAATCTTCGTTGATCATTAGTATAATCTGTTTTTTGTATTAATTGAATTATATTCCATTTCAGTCAGTCTGATTAGACAATGGTAATGAGGAATCGTTAGGTTCGGATGCATTTAAACATTTTCTTAACGAACGGATCCGCTGAGTGGAAATTCCCTTGATAAATGTACCTGGATTAATATAGGAATGCTATATTGTATGTAAAGGGTGACAAAAGACGTGATAGTAAGACTCGGCTATTGTTGGTACTTCTTGCAGACGCGCCGCCAGTTCTACTGTACTCGTTCATCGAGCAGACACTTCAACCCGGGCCAGCAGTCTCCTTAAAATGCTCCGCGGCTGGAAACCCAACCCCCCAAGTCTCCTGGGCCTTGGATGGTTTTCCATTACCAACGAACGGCAGGTGAGTCCACTTTAATTTCTGATAATGGAGCCGCAAAGCTGCTAGCCAACATCCGAGAACGTTGAACGGTGACGGTAAAATCAATACCGGCGCCGAAAAGGGAACGGCCGACAATACGGATGGCAGTAGTTTCATCGTGGAAATTGTAAAATGTTCGCGTGGAATATGCTCGCTAAACTTTTTTGTAATTGCCAGTGAATTTCTCCGGTGGCAATATTTTTGTGTCGCGATAAATCCTTATGTAGATTTGGAGAGTATGTACGTGTTCGTCGAATGAAAGGGTGAAATAGCAAAGACGCGGGAAAGCATCTTGAATTATTACAGCTGTCCTTATTCCAGTGGCTGAATATTCTAACTCATAGAATAACACATCTAAGCGAACTGAACCTAGCTAGCCGAGCGTAGCGCAAGAGCAACCTCGCGCGAATTCGCATTTTAATTCGGACGGAATTTCCATTGGAATTTTTTGCGACGAAGTGCACGCGTTACATACACGCGCGCGCGCGCGCGGTCTGCTTTGAAGGTGCGCCGTCACCTGGGAACATGCAATATTTCATCGGCATCGCAATTTCGAAGCGGCGCCGCGGTGCATTTCTACCTTTCCAGAGCTGGCAATAGGAAATTTACATTCACTATTAAAAATGGCATTTTTTTTTTTCTTGCGTCCATAGATTCGTCATAGGTCAATATGTCACGGTTCACGGTGACGTTATATCGCACGTCAATATCAGCCACGTGATGGTCGAGGACGGTGGAGAATACTCCTGCACCGCCGAAAATCGAGCAGGAAGAGTTACACATGCTGCACGACTCAACGTTTACGGTAAATATTACACTTCTACGTTTGCACGAAATATTGTAGTTATTAAACATTTCTATTATTCTTTCGGCCAACATTCCATAGAATTTTCATCATGTTTTTATTTGACCAACTTGCGTATGTTTTTAAGCTTCTACTTTATTATCGAGACTACCGCTTGCAAGGTTCACAGTAGTAAAGCTCTGTGTATGGTCAGACATAACACATCGATCGAATAATAGAGACTTTCCGAGAGATTTCTCAATACATTCTTTTCATTTTATGGGAAATCTAAGGTTTACAATAAACAAAGTATGCATTCCACTTGTAAACAGTATTTTGTTGATGTTAACAGGTTTGCCATACATTCGACTGATACCAAAGGTAACAGCTGTCGCTGGTGAAACTTTGCGGCTGAAGTGTCCGGTAGCCGGATACCCCATCGAAGAGATTAAATGGGAGCGAGCAAACAGGGAGCTGCCAGATGACCTGCGTCAGAAAGTCTTGCCGGATGGTACACTCGTAATCACAAGTGTCCAGAAGAAAGGTGACGCGGGCGTGTACACCTGTTGGGCTCGCAACAAGCAAGGACATAGTGCAAGACGATCCGGAGACGTGACAGTAATAGGTAAGAAACAACATTCGTCTTTCCTCATTACGAATGTTACAGAATTGCCAGAACAAAAGCAAGTGAAAAGGCTGTCAGTGGATCTTAAGAAGCGCAGACGTAACGGAAAGAAGAAGAGGTTTCCAGTATGAGATTGGACGTTGAAAGCAGATCAAGCGGGTTTGAGGGGTTGGACGTAATTTTGTAGGAATCCCACGTGGCAGAAGACTAGCTGGCTGACACGTAGCTTCGTACATGGTTAACGCGCTCACGAGCTGTCGTTATTGTTTATTATTCCAGTTCCTCCCAAAATTAGCCCATTCACGGCAGATCGCGACCTGCACCTCGGCGAGCGCACCACCCTAACATGTTCGGTGACCAGGGGCGATCAGCCGCTAACTATCTCCTGGCTGAAAGACGGACGCTCGCTGGGCCCTTCGGAGCGAGTCACTGTCACCAATATGGATCAGTACAATAGCATACTGATGATTGAAAGTTTATCTCCAGATCACAACGGCAACTACTCGTGCGTGGCCCGTAATCTGGCCGCAGAGGTATCGCACACGCAGCGGCTTGTGGTTCATGGTAATCCTCCTCTAGGCCCCCTTCGCTTTTGCCCGACGACCGCCTGACCGCCCGAAAACTGAGCGACTGGTACTGTATGAGTGCGCACCCGGTTTGCCCAAACCAACTCGAGAATGGAGCGCGTGAGGACTTTAAAGTGCTTGACCGTCTATTATACATACTTGTACAAAATACATCGGTGCTAAATGCCCCCTTTTATTGAATTCGAGATTTTCTCTCATTCATTCTATATCACTCTCACTTTCTCTCTTTCTCTCTCAGTCTTTCTCTCTCTCTCTCTCTCTCTCTCTCTCTCTCTCTCTCTCTCTCTCTCTCAGTCTTTCTCTCTCTCTCTCTCTCTCTCTCTCTCTCTCTCTCTCTCTCTCTCTCTCTCTCTTTCTCTCTACCCATCTAACTATCTCTGTCTCGGTCTCACTTGATCTCTCTGTCACACTCGTTCCGGCGGGCGACATGTGTGTTTGGTGTTGATACGTATCCATCCGCGCTGTAAATAGCTTTTACCGGTGGGACGAGCAATGTACGGGAAGTTCTTTTGCCGCGCACCGTTTTGCTCCCACGCGCTCGTTCGAGGAGATGCGATCTCTACTTCAATGCCTCTCTCAAGTCACCTAGGAACGTAGAGACCTGGTGATGTGTATTTCAATGACGGATCACGCTTAGCGTGACTCCTCCTCCTGCACGAGACCCGCCACAATCACTCCCCACGTCCCTTCCGTTCACCCTCGTTACGACTTTTCGATAAGCCACGATTCTACCAAGCCTGTCTTGTTCTCGCAAATGTCTCACAGTGCGCATAATAAATCGGGGCTAAGATTACTAAAAACTGATCCGGCAATAAGGAATCGTGGTGGATCTCGCAAAAGGTGACGAGTGGTGCTGGCTCTTGCGTTGAAAAGGATTGTATGTTGCGCGAGCGTGCGATGCCAAATTATGTGTATAAGATGTTAAAAGGGCGGCAGGGGCAGGTCCGCGGCGGGGCCACCCTCTCTCTCCTCTACATTGCTACGTTACTATACTGCCTCTATTGTACATATTCTACATATATATATACATATTATATTCTATATATATCTATACATATACATGGACGTACTACTGTCTATATAATATACATATACCATATATATATACCGCAACTATAAACCATATATATATATATTTACAACATATATATATAAAAACACATGTACCTGGAACAAAGGTTCTTGCGTTTTTTTGGTGCCATCTCTTTCTCGCTCTCACGTATGGTTCTCTCTTCTCTCTTGACCTTTTCCAGTACCCCCTATTATTGAGCCATTTACGTTCCAAGAGGGACTATCCGAGGGGATGCGGACGCGGACGGTGTGCGGGGTCGCGGCGGGTGACCCACCCCTTACCATATCCTGGCTGAAAGATGGCCAAAGTCCCTTTCCCTTGCCGCCGAATCTGGCCTCCGCCGCAAACGTCTCCCAACTGGATCCTTACTCGAGCCTCCTCAGTATAACGAACCTCGCGGCCGAGCACTCCGGCGACTATACCTGTGTCGCCGCGAACCCCGCCGCCGAGGTCAGGTACACGGCCAAGCTACAGGTAAAAGGTAACTAGATGATCGGCGACCCATTTCCACCCTCGTCCCCTTTCAACCACTCCCATCCACTTGAAACCGTATACCTTCTCCTTCGTAATCGGCCTCGACGTATACGCAGCCAATTCATTCTTATAAGGAGAAACCTTACTGCCAGTCGATGTATAGTATATCGATTTCGTAAAAATTCATTTCACTTTTTTCACTAATTTTGAGCGGACCTGTGACTGGCGCGCGTCTTTCTTCGCGCGATCATTTATTATTGCAATAGCTATTCATAGCATAGTTTTTTTCGAGCTGCAAGGTTTGGCTC
Organism: Ectemnius cavifrons; assembly: GCA_964023945.1. Classification (NCBI taxonomy): domain Eukaryota; kingdom Metazoa; phylum Arthropoda; class Insecta; order Hymenoptera; family Crabronidae; genus Ectemnius; species Ectemnius cavifrons. Next base: position 1,603,929 of record OZ030375.1, read on the forward strand.
TATTGATCGTACTATTTTAGTTTCCACGCGATAGAAGAGAATCTCCTGTTTCCAAAATTGGACGACTTAAGATCGTTAAGGGTCGAATGTAATTGGATCTCGTGTAGGTTGATTATACTGTAATACGAGTCATGAGAATCATCGAAAGAGGCGTCGGGGTCGAAGACATCCTTTTAAAGACACCTCCGACCAAATTCTATCTCCGACAGGACCCAGAACACCAAGTTTCTCCAACGTTACCCAGTATCATTTACAAGACCATTTACGCTTACTGACTCGGTTCCCGCTTCATCGTCATTTAATCAGAAATAGTGTTCTCGCCTGGACAAGAGCTGAAAGTACCTTGCTTACTATTTAGAAGAGATTAGTTACTGCCAATGCAAAACTCTTGCGATGCAATTTCACCGATTCCTCGCGAGATCACGCATACATCATTATATATCCGCCCGACCATCGATCGACCCCCGAGTCCTACAGAATCCGGCCGAGAGTCCTCATTATCCCAGACACAATGTGTATTACATTTACGTTGCTTTGGCTCTCTGGGAATGCGTCGGTATCTCGTGGACCCCCGAGGTTTGCTTGACTTGACCGAATAATAAAGGTAACAGTTTGCACCTTTCCTTATTTTTACTCGTTTTAAACAACAAGCCAACCGAACTCTCTCTCTCTCTCTTCTCTCTAACTCTCTCTCTGACTCTGACTCTCTCTCTTCTGGCCTGCCGTGCGTGCGTGTATGTGAGCATAATACTTTATCCGCATGATCTCTCTCTCTCTCTATCTCTCTCTAACTCTCTACCTCTCTCAATCTCTCTTTTAGCACTTTCGTCTGCATATACCGTACGTGTACGTGTGCGCGGGTGCGTGTGTGTGTACATACAAGATGTTTAATTATATTATACTAGTTAAGTGTCCCCTGATCACCCTGAGTGCCAGCACGTGCCTCAACGCTCACGATCGACCTATGCGCTGGCTGGCCCTTCGAGCTCGTTGGAGGGCAAACCCTTTATTACACTCTGGCATGCTTTATCACTGTCTTTCTATCTGTCACACTCTTTATCTTTCCTTGATCGTCACGAAGCGCAAGGGTAACGAGTGCTCGAGCGCCCGCCGCCTAGTCAGATATATCGTTATTTCAATATGCCGGGCGTGTATATCACAGGAATACAGAGAGTTTCGTACGCAGATGATAGTTGTTATAATTGGCAGAGTGATTGGAAAAGTTTTGGCGGGAAAGCTCTGACTAGCTCGCCCGAAGCTTCGCGGCGACTTTGTAATGTAGGCCAGTAGTACGTATACATTATTAATTAAATTCGTATTTATCGAACTAGTCGTTAGAAGCGGGTACTTTTATATATACTATATATATCTCTCTATATATATTCATATATATATTATTATTCGCCTATCCACGGTATCTTACGATCCTCTGCCTATACTATGCTCTCAACCCCTTGTACCTGACACTTCCTACCCCGTTGCGCCTTATTCCCGAGAGTTCTACTTGTTTCACGCCACCATTGGACGAAGTATATATACATATTTCTCTATAGACATATATACTTACATAACGTAAACTTACATACACCCACACACACACATATATATATATATATATTTATATATATTATATTGTCGCACGCGTCGATGCGTGGCCGATATTTTGCCGTCTTGTAAAACGTTGGAACTCCCACTCACAGTATCTCGCTTGTGCAGCGTTTTTCACCACCGTAAGAAGTAGAACCCGCTAAACAGTACACCCAAAGACAAGCCTCTCAAACTCTCGACATAACGATGCGCGGCGTCAGTAGATATGGGTCACCTCTTGTCCGACATTCGAAACCACCCCAAGCCCCTTCTTTTTAGTCTGGTCTGTTCTTTTTACGTTTGAACTTCGCAAAGTGACAATCACCGCTCGATTGCATCATGGCCGATCTCACCCAGCGCGGCTCTCGCACTCTTTGATTTCGTAGGTAGGCAGCAGCAGATAATTTTCCCTAGAGGTAAATGTGTGTCAGTGCATCAGCGAACTCTGCTTGCAAGCGCGGTGCTGCAGCGCATTCGATAGAAACTCGAAATATCCTTTGCGACTCTCTTGATTCATTCGGACGCCTCGCATCGACTCATATTACCCGATATATCTCCACTTTTATCCTACCTTGCGAAACCTCATTCACTTTATCTCTTAATATCTACCACTTCTTCATGAATTGACATTCATCGCGCCACCGGAAACTCTAAGAATGACAAGAAACAAGAGTCGAAGTTCGATCTCGCGTGTGTATACAGTGCTCGAGCAAAAAGTGCTAGAAACAATACCAAGGGAATGATAGATCCTCGTCAACGGAGACGTTGTCTGTCTTTCCATTTCCTACCACTCTCTTTCTATCTATCTATCTATCTGTATAATGCTCTTCCTCTCTCTCTCACTCTCTCTCACACTCTCTTTCTGTATATATATACATATATACATATTTCTCCCTCATGTACAGTCTATCGTGTTTAAGGAAATACTAGAAAGTTTTGATCAGACGACGTTACATCGCTCCGTCGACGAGCCTTCCTTGACCGCGAAGTATCTCGACTCTCTAATGATGTACCTGTCTCTAAATCGCTAACGACCAGTCAAAAGAAACAGAACGATAACAAAACTCTGAAGTACGGTGTACTTTGAGATCAGAAACGCCTAGAACTCTGTCTCCTGATTTGCAGTTCCACCCCGCTGGATCGTGGAGCCAACTGATGTGAGTGTTGAAAGGAACAAACACGTTGCCTTGCATTGTCAAGCTCAGGGTGTACCTACACCGACTATTGTCTGGAAGAAAGCAACCGGTACGACTCTCTCTCTCTCTCTCTCTCTCTCTCTCTCACCCTTTATCCCAATGGATTTATAAGCTTGTAAAAGTGACTTCGCACCCGAACAGGAAGCAAATCCGGTGAATACGAGGAGTTGCGGGAAAGAGCTTACACGAAAATCCTTAATAACGGCACCTTGCTTTTGCAACACGTGAAAGAGGACAGAGAAGGGTTCTATCTTTGTCAAGCAAGTAACGGCATTGGAAGTGGTATCGGCAAGGTGGTTCAATTGAAAGTAAATTGTAAGTGTCAAGTGCATCTATACGCGCTCCCAACGGACGCCTCTTACCACTCAGCGAGTAGTTCTTTGAAATGTCTCTCTTAAGATGTAGCCCTGAAGTAGTTGCGAATTCAATGTTTAGTCTATTTTCCTTTTCTCACGCTAGCTTCCCCATATTTCGCGGCTCCATCAAGACTCGTGACGGTTAAAAAGGGCGACACTGCGACACTGCACTGTGAAGTACACGGAGACAAACCCGTCACTGTCACTTGGCTGAAGGGCGGCAAGATTGAATTAAATCCCTCCACGAACTATCGGTAAAACTGTGCTAAACTTTACAAGTATTGTATAGTGGGTAAAAAAAAGAAAGAATGTTGGCGTACCCAGATTTTTTAAAGTACATCCTTTTAAAAGAGAAAACAGTCTGCTTTGGGAACATTTATTTTCTCTTAAAAAGGAAACTTTCTTCTTTAAGGAAATGAGTCTTTTTCTCAAAAACTTTCTCCTATATCAGAATTTACTCTAAGAAAAAGGGTGTATGCAAATAGTTTTTCTTATCCACGATACATATACCGTAGCAACCGGGACAGAAAACTTTACAACCTTGTAGAAACATGAGCGTCTCTTCAATATTTATTTTATCAGCCGCACGGAATTGAATTTCCTCTGAATTTAAGTAGGGTAGTAAATACTTTTAAACAAGATAATTCATAGCCGTACTGCTTCGGCCCAAAGAGTCACAGTAAAACAAGAAGTGACACCGGACGGTGTAGTCGCCCAATTACAAATCTCTTCGGCGGAGGCGTCCGATAGTGGTGCGTACTTCTGCCAAGCATCGAATCTTTACGGACGCGACCAACAATTGGTGCAACTCCTCGTCCAAGGTAAGACATGGCAGAGATACGTTAAAAAAAAATACAGAACAACCAAATGAAAAAAAAAATCTTTCGCTCCCAGAGCCACCGCAACCACCGAATGCTCTAGAAACCGCAATGGTAGCTAGTCGCAGCATAAACGTGAAGTGGCAACATAAATCACAGGATACCAGCGAAGTAACTAAGTATATTCTTCAATACAAAGAAGGCGATGGTAAGACACAGCAAGAAATTACAAAAAAGAATAGTATTACGAGAGAAATGAGTGAAATTCCAATTGATTAACCATCGGATATTTCGATCGATGCAGCTGGTATCTGGCAGCAGCAAGAATTCAGTGGACCACCACTTCCGTATGCTGCTTTGATAGATGAGTTAAAGCCCGCGACGAGATATGCGATTCGGGTGATAGCCGAAGGACCAGCTGGCAGATCAGTACCTTCGGCAGAGTTGGTTGTACGAACCGAACCGCAGAGGCCAGCTGGACCGCCCATTAATCTTGCAGCGAGAGCACTCTCCTCTTCCGAGATTCTAATCACTTGGTCGCCGCCACTACCAGAACTTCGACATGGCGACATACAAGGATTCAATGTCGGCTATAGGGAGACCAGGTACAAACAAAGAACTTGTTAGTAATGGATGTACGGACGAAATCCTTCGATGGTTATAACCGGTGAACAATGTATCCTTACAGTTCAGGAAATCCATCGTACAACTTTAGCTCTGTCTCGGGCGACGGTGAAGAAGGAGGCGCGGAACTTCGATTGACGGGTCTTCGAGCTTACACAAAGTACACTTTAGTCGTTCAGGCGTACAATCAAGTGGGCTCCGGTCCACTCTCGGAACCTTTAGTCACTCAAACGTTGGAGGACGGTGAGACTATAGTCGCGCAATCGATTTCTACTTCATTATATCTCTTAACTAATCACACTTGCTATATACAGTTCCTAGCATGCCACCGGAAGATGTAAGATGCGCCGCGTTGACATCGCAATCCCTTCAAGTCTCCTGGCAACCCCCACCAAGCACGCACAGCAATGGAATCATACAAGGATACAAGCTCAATTATGAACCAATCTTGGCCGATCAATGGCGTGGTGTCGACGAAATGGAAGTGAGTGTTTTAATATCAAAAGTATTTTAAGACCGCAAATAATATAACTGCGATTATTCAGGTACGAAAAACTAGTGCTTTAACGACTGTACTCACCGGCTTAAGAAAGTACACTAATTATACTATACAAGTACTGTCATTCACCCGAGTTGGCGATGGGGTGCCAACTACAGTGACATACTGCCAAACGGAGGAAGATGGTAATTCTCACATATAAAATTCGTATTCCGCTCAATAATAAACAATCAATCCCTTTTTTACAGTACCTGGAAGTCCTGCTGACATAAAAGTGGTAGTCAGTTCACCGCAAGCTCTCTTCATCTCATGGCTTCCACCACTCGAACCAAATGGCATTATAACCAAATATAATCTTTACACGCGGTAATTGTTATTAAATTTTTAAAAAAATGACAGATAATTTTCTAGTCCTGAACGGTCACGTAGGAGGATCCGTTTCAGAGTTGTGGACGGTCAGGGAGAGCTTAATCATGGCAAGAGAACCCTGCCAGCTACAAACACGTACTTCGAAGCAACAGACTTGCAACAGCACGTGGAATATCAATTCTGGGTTACGGGAAGTACTCGGATGGGCGAAGGACAAAGTTCGAGGGTTGCCGCACAAGTACCGACCAATCGAGTTCCTGCCAGGATAACATCTTTCGGTGGTCACGTTATACGACCGTGGAGAGGCTCTGCTACTTTGGCGTGTAATGCAGTCGGTGATCCCACAAGAGAGTGGTACAAAGGATCGACTGAGCAAATTCGACCGGACTCTGGCCGCAACGTCCAGATCTTACCATCGGGGGAATTAGTTCTCTCAAACTTGCAGTCGCAGGACGGTGACAACTATACTTGCCAAGTAGAAAACTCCCAAGGGAGCGACAAACTACATTATACTCTCACAGTTCAAGGTGAGTCAGGGAAAGGAAGTCGAACTCTTTTTACGCTAACCGTCTATTCGATTTTTATTACGATGCAATTCGACTTTCTGTAGTTCCCCCGAGTGCACCAGTGCTCTACGTAACGAGCTCCACATCCAGTAGTATTTTATTGCATTGGAAAGCGGGCCATAATGGCGGCGCTCCTTTGACTGGTTACACTTTGCATTACCGCACTGCCCACGCGGCTTTGGACGAATTGCAATTGTCCCGTCATGCCACCAGTCATGAATTAAAAGTACGTAGTATTCGCCTTTGTGTTATATTTAATGTTTAAAGCAGATATGTTGAAAGATACATCTTCCAAATGATTCTTCATTTTTAGGGGCTTCTGTGCGGCAATACTTATCAGCTTTACTTGACATCGCACAATAAAATTGGCAGTAGTCCTTCGTCGCCGGTACTTTCTGTACGCACACAGGGTCAACCACCGGGTATACCACCCGCAGCAGCTTTCCTCAATCCGAATTCAACGACCCTCGTATTACGACTGCATGTTTGGCCGGACAATGGATGTCCCATACATTACTTCATCATTCAATACAGGCCAATCAATGAGTTCCACTGGACTCTTGTTTCGAACAGCGTTAAGATGCAACGAAGATTCGTCGTGACGAACTTACAGCCAAGTTCAGTTTACCAATTAAAAGTCGAGGCGCACAACGTGGCAGGCAGCAATCAAGCCGAGTTTACTTTCGTCACACTTACGAAGGAAGGCGGTAAGTATGGTGGTTTAATCTTCGAATTATTCATCTTATAAACGTAGATGACGTCATCGCGGGCTTCGCGAATAAGAGCCGAGTCTCTCGAGACCGCTGACCGTTTCTATGCTGCCCGAATTCTATCCAAAAGCACTGTGTGCCTGAAACCTTACAGAAACTCCACCTCCAGAACTCTCGAAGCGTGGCATCGCCTCTGCAATTCCATTCTACGCGGATGTGAAGGTAATGCTGCCATTATTAGTAGCAGCGGTTGCTCTCATCTCAGCGATGGTCATCCTGGCGCTTCGCTGGCGAAATAGTAAGTTGCCGTTCCCAACATTCCTCCGCCGTTGTACGATTAGTCGCACTGCGTTCAAGATATATGTGGTAGCACCTCGTAACTGCCGGCGGCGAGAGGTTCTCATATTTTGAACGCAGTGACGCAAAGAGTGCTATGCATTACACGGACTTTTGACAAGGCCTTTCTTCGCTCAGGATACCTGGGCGACCAAGTGCAGCGGCCGATGAAGGAATCCCAGGAAAATCAACAAAACGCGGAGACTCAGAGGGAGCGTTATTACGCGACCATTCACAAAGTAGCGCTCCAACAGGCAGCGAATACGGGCGCTGGGCCCGACAAGATTCCAGGTGAATCTTTCTTACGATACGGACGATATCCAGGTTTGGTACTATATACATACACGAGGTAACAGTCGCACGTGTAGGGCCGATCGAATAACGCCGATCATCGCTATCGATTCATTACTGACCATCATGACAACACCAATTTCATTCCTATATCCACATTCATCTGCGAAAGCAAAACCTTCGTTCTGACATTTCTCTCATCTTCGAGACCACGTGCATCGAGTACCTCGTCATTCTACACTCAGAGCGCACGAGATTCGTGCGGTACCATACTCTGATCTCATCGAAATAGAGTAAAACATACAATTAGAGATACAAGGAGTATCTTTCATACGCCTATCATTCAGTAGAATAGGTCGGCAAAGGCTGTGCAACAGCGATATAGATTATTAGACTGCTTTCTTAGAGATTGTAGTCTTTATACTGGGAATGTAGGTAGTATTCTTAACTGTTATGCGATTCACCGGTGCAAGAGCTGTCCTGAGCGGGCAGATTGTTCCGGAAAAGTTAGTCTGACGCGATTTGAAAGGTAGGCAATGCCTCTGATGGGTTACAGAGACAGCGGAGGACATCTCGCCGTACGCTACGTTCCAGCTTTCGGAGGGTGGCGGGGGAAGCCTGGCAGGGTTGGGAGGCTTGGGAGGACTGGGAGGCGCAGCGGAAGCATCAGCGGCAGGTCTTCACCCGAACAACACTCTTCTGCACACCTTTATGTATCACGAACACGCAATGACCGAGGGCTGCGCAAGTCCTCCTCCTGCCGCGGCGGTAAAACCTATGAAAATTTCATCTTCTATCCTTCGTTCCACCAATAGAAATTTTTATCCATCTTTGAGAGCTTTTGGTAAATCTGTGTAATAATGGAGTTACATTTGTAATGACTTGTCGCAGAGTATGAAAACCGTTTCGTCGCGGAGACGACAGCAGAGAAAGCAACACACGCCGGGCGACGTCGAGAGCGACGAGAGCGAGTCTGACCCAGACCAGTTGACCAGCTCACGCACGGAGTCTTCCAACCAGCTCGACGCTGGCAAACTCAAGCACAGTATGTCTCACATAAATAATCATTTTTAATAGGAAGTTTTCATCATGAAGAAACATGAAACTTATTTGTAACTTTACAGTTCGAGCCGTCTCGGATTTCATTTACCACGGTACGTCGAGCACTTCCTCGGATATTTCACCCATGTCAGAGCAGAAGTCACTACCCCGAAGAGGACGATCTAGGTAAGCTCCCGACGTACTAACTTAATAGAATGTACTAGGAAATGCTAGTCCTAAGTAAGTCCACCATTCTCTGTTTCATAAGATGGCATGCTCCAAGCAAGAGTACGCTGCGCACACTTTTGCCGCCGATATCGATTGCAGAAACGGCATTCGTATCAGGGAATCAAGGTAGCATGGTCCCAGGTAGCGGAGAGCGACCGGAGTTGAGCGAGGCTGAATGCGACATCGATTCTTTAAAGAAGCTAAAACTCGGTCTAAAGAGTTCCCTTTGGTCGAGGCCGAGCACCCAGAACAATCCTTCTGATTACTCCATCGCCGTCTAACTCCTCTGTTCCCCCCCACGTGCCTCTTGCACTGTCGATATACCCTCGGTAGACCACCTTCATCTTCCTTATCCCCTGGCCAGCCGGCGGCCCCAAGATTTAGCTAAATTAATCCCTCTTTCGTGTCTCGTCGAAAAGTGTCCCACGTGATTAATCACTAAGAAACCGGACTGCCACCGTGAGCACACGTCTCTTTTATCTCTCTGTCGATGGTAGGCAATTGAATTCTGTGTATTGCTGGCGGTTGGCAGAAGGGACCGCTCATAGATAGCGAGGGGGACAATATACCTCGCCATTAACTCGAGAACGGTTAAATATTAATTCGGCGATTTAGGCACGTATTCCTCGAAAGTATTGCCAACAAGAAATCGACGTGAAAAAGTCTCCCAAAAGTAAAATGATATTCGCGATATTCCCTCAGCGGGTTTCCCTCTTCCTCATTATCTATGGCGCTACATGGTATTCTATTGTCGCGCACGTTTGCGCGACGATTGTGTGATAACGAGATTGAATGAGTTAATCGCGTGTGGGAGTGCGTGCCAAACGACAATTTGCTCATACCGCTGCGACTCGTTTTCCGGCGGGCGACCCATTCGAGACCAAAGACTTAATCGTACCGGCAGAGCACGGGAAAGTCCTTTTTAAGCGCGCTGCGGCAAGGCGACAAGCGATACGACTGAATGCGATCTCCAAGGAAATATCACGTTCAGATTGGATCGAGCATTCGCGCCCCTCTTCTCAATATTACCGGCCTGTCTAACTTTTACGCCGCTTGTTATTAATGCCGGGAGAGCCTCGAGAACCTGATTGATTAACAGGAAGGCCACCCTTCAATTATCGTTGAATTTACGATCGCTCGAGAGAATTCGCCGGAAGGCACTGCCTGCTTGCTCACGGCGAAATTCCGCCTTACGTAAGTGATCGCAATGGGACAAGGGACTGCACGCACGGTGCATTTATTTTAGTCACACCGTGACTTGCTGAACTACTTGGAGCGCTCTTCAAATCGTGGCGTGGCTTTCGTTATTTATTGCACGTCGGCTACCTGAATCGAGCCCGACTTCTTTTTTCTACCGGCCACTTATTTACGTCAAAAATGTACTGCAACGATTACGCAGTTGAGCCAGACCAGTTTTTCCGACGGATTCTTTCTACTTATCGGGCACGAATCGCCTTGTGCAGACGTCCCTTCCACTTGATCGCTTCTGGCACTTGTGTAGAAGAGCACGGCAAAGTTGGACTCGCAATTTATAAGTGGAATTTTCCTCTGTAACTACAGCGCTCGCCTGGCCGGTAATACTCGAAACGAGTCGCGATTACTCCGTCCAATTCACAAGACTGATTTTCTTATATCCGTGTTCGACTGCGTCGGGCCGTTTTCACTGCGCAAATTGATCATTTTCGATGACCTATGGCGCCCAGCTCACCTGTGCCCGGTACGCGCGTGTGGTATGACGATCGGAACGAAGATGTGGCGAACTGAGGCGAGAAAGCCGATATCTGGCCGTGTGTACAACTAGAGTTTGCGAAACGCGTTAAGAGAAGAAGGTAGGGATCGACGACCGCGTCTCCAAGACGGATCGTCGACTTGGTTGGAATCTGTTTGCATTGTAAAGTTTATACGTACGTCTAACAGCGTTGATTACTTTAAGTCCGTTATAATCCTAAAACTTCTAAGTGAGACATTATTTCCGGGATAAGTGGCCCCAACACTATTCGGCCACGCACTCCCGCCTCCCTCTCTGTAAATTTCTACTTCCCCCCGAACTGCCTGGTCAGCCAGACACGAACTCGGCGGTGTCCATTGACGCCAGCTTGACCGTTCGAAACCGATCACTCTCTTCGAATGTCGCGCACGCGAACCTACCATACCGGAGAAACGCTTGCCCGAGCTGCACATTAACATAACATTATCATACCATGAGACTTGCATCCATATCAGGATACCTTGGAGTACGAAGTACCAATCGATTTTAGTATTTTTCTACGTCCGAAATCGCATTTACGATTTCCATGCACTACTGAAGCCCTCTCCGATCTTTAAGGAGAAACGTACCGATCATCCGGTACTTTGGATTCTTTTACCACCCATGCAGAACACTTCGGTGACAAGTGCCGAAGTAAACTTTTTACATAAACGATACCTCGAATATACTTAACGTACATACACACTTTTTTATGATGAAATCGAGTAACTGTCAACGAATCGAAGCATTTATTTAGATCACTATGAGAGTAAGATCGCGTCTAGGATTAGGACACGATATACGTCTAGCACCTTGCAGTCGCGTGTTTCGAATTCTCCGGTTACTTTTCCAAACAATTTCGATTTTGACTCGACTCTAATTGTAACGTCGATTATTTTCTATGATTTAAAGGGGATTACAAGCCTTTTATTCATACCTAGAATCCGAGTCTTCCAAGCAAGCACCTGCTTCCTGAGATTTGTTAAGCATTCACGGGATACAACACTAGAAAGTCGAGGACAAGTCTACCAGTTTTGAGTGTGTGCGCGACAATACGAAGACGAGGAAGAAGGTATACGTATATACATATATGAATATACATGTACTTAATTGCTCATATGTAGATGCGAATACGTATGAACACATACATGAATGTACATAAAAGAAGCATGTGAATCAAACATGTAGAGTTCGCATAATTTGTTAGATCTTCCTCTCGCGATGCGGGTATCCTTTATTGCGATTATACTATGTATATCGAACGCCGGCCTGTTTTACCGGTGTGACTTTTGTACATTCTATCCTTGTTCACCAAGCCGAATCAGGATCCGTAGCGTTGAGATTGAGTGTGCATACATTATCCGGATCCTCTCGGAATGCGATTATTAATTTTTGAATTGAAGCCCGAAGGTTTCTGGCTTACGAGAAGAATCGTTAAAGATCGCGCACTTAAGAGCCAAGCTATCCACTGCCTAATCATGTCGATTTCTAGTTGTTCCAATGTTCTATTGTCTCGATGTTCGGGCGTCCATGTCTCCTGATTGTTTCAACGGCAGATTATACTATCGACAAGCAACGATACTTTCTAGAGCCAGAAATTTACGGGCGACCGGGACTCCACTGCCAGTAAGTTTGTCCGCGTTCACTGCGTTCGTTCGATCGAGCGCGATCGGGTCTCACGATGCTACGAATGGTACGTTTTAATTAAAGTGGTGACGTAACTCGATAGACCTCGAAATAATCTTAACGCTTCACGAGTATATACGTACTAGCGAAACTACGGGGCCGTGTCCACGTATACCCCATACGCACTTGAATTTTTGCCGGCGAGACCTTTTTCGAGCGGAATGCTACACTGCGAATCACCTTTAGGATCTTCCCGAGCGATTCTTCCTTTCCGTCAGCAGCCTGCGAGGGAGAGTTGCATCTTCCGCTTTGCCAAGACAACGGCTTTCAAGGAACGACGACGTAGGGAGTGAGCAAATCAAACGGACAATTATTAACGGTAAACTATTATTAGCGTCACTGTAAAAAATAATAGAATGCGAAGGGTAGGATGGAGGTGTGAATGTGGATTGTGTGGTTTGCGTGGAAGGCCCTACTTGGCCGTCGACCGTACGAAGAACGGGCATCGAGAATCTATTGAGATGCGTGCTCGTCGATCTGTCGATGCCTCGAGAAGAGCAACTCTTTTCATTTCTCCTTTCTCTCTCTCCGTTCTGCGCAATTCAGGATGTTGTACGATTATGAAGTAAGTATAAGCGACGTGGCCGGCTCACCACTTGTCAACTTGGACCTGTATTCAGTCAGTGGTATGGCGTTTCGAAGCATTGTGTCGATCGTAGAATCGATCAAATAAATTGATATCCTGTAAAATATAAATAGTGGCACGACACACTGTTCGCAAATATTCATCCCAACACCCTGATCGATTCGATCAACTCAATACGAACGCTGGTGATTAGTTTTAATTTAAACTCGGGAAAAGTAATCATTACAACGATCAATTTTATTAGAAAAAGTGTAACATTAACGCAATCAAACTCATGAGAGTGACGTTATTTTGATAACATAATGACAGGCACTTAAACGAGAATGTTCCCCTAAAATCCAGTGAGTTCGGCAAATGTCGAATCCAAATCGTTACAGATGTATTTGTACTTCTCTTTTTCCTTACGCAAATAATCTGGAAGAAGTGTTGAAACCGATGCAGCATTAATTTGGTGGTGTGCGATGGGTTCGAAGACAGTTCAAAGATAGACACGGCCGAGAATGTAACGGGAGGAAAAAAGATGCCAGCACACTTACCTTCTCTGGCGTCCATCTCTTTCGAGAATACCTTAACCATTTTTTCGGCGAACATGGCTCTCTTCTCAGCGGTCTTTAATTTCCATTTCAATTCTACCAATTGCTTCTTAAATTCCTCCACCCTTTGATTAGCCTGCGTGTGTCGAGATATTATGATGGATTTTAATTTTCCCTATTGGATAGTTGCGCCAGTCTGATTACCTTTTCCTCGGAAACCTCCAAAGACTTGAGTATATTGCCAACTATAAACAACTCGTCTTCTCTTTCGATGATCTTCCTAATTACGGTAAGTACAATGGCAATAATATAATTACATATCGATCGGCATTGCGTCAGAGAATGAAGAAGAATATCTGTACGTACGCTTCGCCCGATTTAACTCTATCCTCGGCTGCTTCTAATTCATCCTCTACGAAAGCCAATTTCCTTGAAATCTCGTCCGATTTCGTATCCGCATCCTCAGCGATCAATCGTGCATCCTTCAGCTGCTCTGTCAACTGATCCATCCTCTCTTGGTCCAGTTTGCTTCTGTTTTCCAGCACTTTGCAAATGCTAGGAAAGATTACTTTGATTTTAAGGATGAGGAATCCTCGCGACGACAATGCTTCAATGTTATTGCTAACCGGCATACCGTTTCGCATCCTCGGCACTCTGCATTGCCTGTGCCAACTTCGCTTGAGCCGCCAGTCGACGCTCCTCGGACTTCTCCAGGTTCTCCATGCACTGCTGCATCTTTCGATTGAGTATCGCCAGCTCCGATTGTGTCTACGCAGTTTTAAGAGACGAACTATTGCTTTCGAGGCTCGCCGACCTAAGTAACTGTCCAAGGAAACTCTTAAACGTCACCAACCACAATGTACACCCTCTCTTTCTGCTCGAGATCCTTGTTAGACTTTTCCAGCTGAGTCTTGCTCGTAATCAAATCTCGCTCCATTTGAATTAACTTCTTCCTTAACTCACGGACTTCATCCTTAAGCTTCTCCTCTTTGCGAGCGGCTTCCTTCGCTTGCTGATCACACATATCCGCCCGGTCTATCGCAAGCTCTTTCTCAACCTTCAGCGCTTGCAAACGCTTCTTGATCGCGTTCATGGTATTGCACAATGAAATCGGCGACTAGATTTAAGGAAAGGAAAACAGTCTATTCAGTGGACTTCGTAACGGGAAGGCAGTTGATGCACGCGACAAGCAACACTTGATATTAATTAATTATTAATTTCCATGAGAGAGAATAATCAGGAGTCTAGTAAAGTTACACCCTATAAATAGTAAAATTATTATAACTGCCTAGAGGATATTTTAATAATGCACTTCCAGTAATCGCATGAATGAAGGCACTACACTTCAGAAGGCCACCTCCTCGTCACCGAGAGTAAGTGCAAACAGTATAAAAGTTGGCTCTCGTAGACTAATTTTGGGAAAAGAAGATCCTCGGCAACTTAGACATTCGGAGTTTCAATCGCAGAGCCGGTAGGTTACTGTACTCCGTGACCGGCCAGAACAATGTTTTATAGACCGAAAGAAATGCAAAACGACCTAATAGAGCGCTTCTTTAGTTAGACCTAAACGGATGCCCCGTCTTTTCTGAGCGTCCGTCTTCCCCGTCGCTAAAGTCGTCCAGGTTCTATTAGCTACTGAGAACTACGCCATTGAAAAATGTATTTAAGCCAGAATTCTTGAATAATAACCGTGTATATAGCAATTGTCAAGAACTAGAAATTATTGAAGAATTGTATCACGCGAGTATTAATATCCATATTTCGAGTTTAACTCACTTTCTAACATGAGCGTGAATGAACGTTTGAGATAACAGATAATAAGCAGACAAACTACAATTTTTTATATAAAACACCTAACGTTTATCGAAGTAATATTACGATAACTTTTCATCATAAAAGCTTTTATTAGTCTCGCAAATGATGCGTAGTGTGCAGGAACAACAGAGGAGGAGTAGTAGCATATAACAACAATGTTCTCGATACCATTTATTGAAAATTCAAAATCCTGCATACAATGATAAAAATGGGGCGCAGTATCATGCTCACTGGCACGAATCACGGCCGTCAACTTCTCTGTCCTCGCGATCTCTGGAAGGGAAGAGGCAAAACCATGAATTCCATTGAAAAAGAGGTTGACACTTGACAAGCGACCGTGTGCCAGTTATCACTAACCCACCACACTTGGCAAGAGTTAGGCGAAGGCGAAGCAGTTACGGTGGCGAATTAGTAACGGGCATTCCTTGTCCATCAGTCGATTGTTGCAAAGCTCCTAAGCGATTGTTATATGCGAAGCAACTTTAACGCTATGCCAGAGCACACTCTAACGATGCGAATCAGTGCAAGTGAGCGCAGCAGCTCGAAGCCAATCTCTTGTCTCGATATTAGATTTAGCGAATGAAGCAGTAGCGTAGGAATAGAAAAATTTTTTGGCCTGTCTAGGAGAGCTTAGTATCCTGTCATCTCGGCAAACGTGGCATCCATATCATCGCAGACTGCCTTGTACTTCTCCTTTTCTTCTCTCAACTCGTCTGAAATAAGATATTCGAATGCATCAAGCATGATATTCTATTAAAGAAGACGTCGACGACAATGCATCGAATGGAACTGATGAGACTCACCCTCCTTCATATCTACGTCCTTCAGTAGTTTCTTCACTGTTCGCTCAGCCATAATAGCACGCTTCTCCGCCTCTTTCAGTTTCTTCTTGAGCTCCTTCAATTGGAGCTTGAAATCCTCTACTCGTTGGTTGGCCTGACACAGAAACCTTACAAAGTGATCTCTAATACTCCCGATACTATTTTACTTAACAAAATCTTCATTTTTATACCTTCTCCTCGGATACTTCCAAGGACTTGACAATATTTTGCACGATGAAAAGCTCGTCCTCGCGTTCAATGATTTTCCTGTTAATGTGTCAGTATGCGTGACTCTCGATACAAGATATGATAGTGGTAATTATAGTGAACATTAGAATACTAACGCTTCACTGCTCTTGACTCTCTCCTCGGCGCCTTCCAATTCTTCCTCAACAAGCGCCAATTTCTTCGAAATCTCGTCCGATTTCGCGTCAGCGTCTTCGGCAATTAAACGCGCATCCTTCAGTTCCGACATCAGCTTTAGCGTGCGCTCCTCGTCGAGCCTGCTTCTATCTTCGAGTACTTTGCACATTCTACGATAATTATTATAGAATTAAGAGTAACCGGAAGAAAGACTTGAAAGAAAGAACGGGAACATGGAACGATGATCACCTTTTGGCGTCATCAGCGAGTTCCGAGGCGCGTCCTAGTTTTGTTTGGGCACTTTCGCGCAATTCCTCTTTCTTGGTGAGACTCGCCTCGATTTCCTGCACTCGTTTCGTTAAGGTGGTGCGGTCTTGCTCCGCCTAGTAAAAGCAAACGTCTTTCTCGTATTCGTTTGATAAACTTCGAGACTACTCATGTGAAATTGGCTTGGGGATCGGGTCATACAAGAGCAGTACATAACGTACTTTCGTCCAGGCTTTTTCACATTGCTCCAAATCAGCGGTGGACTGTTCTAATTGGTCCTTCGAGATAGTGTAATCCTTCTCAAGTTGTGTTAATCGCTTCTCCAAGTCCCTGAGATCATCGTTCAGCTTATCCGCCCGCATATTCTCCTGCCTGGCCTTAGTTTCATTGGTCTCCACCTTCTCGTTCGCGGCGTCCATCTCCATCTTCAACGCCGCGATTTTCTTCTTGATCGCCTCCATGATGAGGGATGCTCTTTGCCGTTCTTCTCAAGAAAAGAAGTATCGTTCGGCCCTCCGGATCTGCGGCAAGAACATGTCAACTTTAACGAACTCTCTCTCTCTTTTTCTCTCTCACCGAGTTCATGTCGATCCCACACACTTTATACTTTGCGACGCTCTCGAGCTTCAATGAACACTTCGGGTAACAAGAAGTTTGAGAGAAGAGCTGCGCTCTTATCTCTTGGAGTAAACTGGTAGTGCCGAGTAAAAGTCGAGTCTCGTTTTCAGAAGTGGTGCGAGTGAAGAAGACACCTTCGCACTTCCAACACGAGCTGTACTTACACGGGCGCGTTTGAAATGGGCGCAGTAATATTAGCTGTGGAGCGTCGGGCGTCGCGCTCCCTTGCTGAGAATTCGAAATTCTCGTGAAATCGCTCGACAGACCGGCGAGCGTGCGAAAGGACCAAAAGAAGCGGCGCTGCGGAAAGGGGCCAAAACTCACTGTGATCGCAGCAATGCTCCGCGGTGGGAATGCACAACCGGATGCCTTCGAACGTTAAGCTAAAATAAAACGAAATCGGCGTGGCGGTCCTCCCCGAACTCCTCGATCCAATCTAATTCTATAATTGCTTGGTGCCGTTGGCTATCGTCCCGTTTCTAGCTCGGCTCTTTACTGGCTGCTTCCCAACACCGCAGCGACTACTAAGGAAACGCGATCTCCACCACTCCATGCTATTCTCAGCCATCAAGAAACCCCCGTAACTGTCCGCTATCTGCCACGTAACATTTCGACTCCACTGTAAACATTTAAGCAGCTCTTTCGTCTGGAATCCCTCGGCCACACGCCTTCCTGTACATTGTATTTTAAATCGCCCGCTTCTTTCATTTCATCCGTATATATACATATACATATATATATGTATGAATATATATTTAACGCATGTTCGATAAATCGATATCTCATATCGATTGTACGATGAAACTGGAACGAAATAAATTCACATGATAAAAGTTGGCAACGCTTTGAAGGTATAGTTCACATACTGGTATATATGGCGACAGGTTGATAGTGTACTCGGATAGTTGAAATTGCGTAAATGACATAAACCATACGTAAACGGGCACAACGTAACGATTAAATTATGGCTTTATTAATGAAATCGTGTCTAATGCACCGTGCAATTAAGTGCGCAACGAAAATATCCACAATCAAGTATAATGTCCCCAGTTTTCCACATATTCACAGGCACACTCAGGTTAGAATATCTTTTCGGCAAGTAATTTAAAATGATTAAATTATCTTCTACATAATTAAATGTGACATTTATTCAGTCGGGTACGTCTGGCATGTTAATACAATCATCTGGAGTAACTCATTAAAGCTGTCACTGACAAACAATGAATTTTTGCTTCTATTACTTGTGTTACAGCCACAATCGTTCATACAAGCACACAGATTTAGCACAACTCTCAGGTTATCAACAAACTCGGAAGTTCCAGAAGGACAACTATTAATATATAAAGGCGTTCTAAGTCAGAGAATGCGTATGGTGAAGATATTTTCTCTGGCAACATCAGCAGGGGGTTTTATGATACAACCTTGCCTCATTCAATCGGCAATGGAAAATAATGATATGTTGGGCATCCTAGGTGTTTCATTTATTTTCTTGATGTTCACGATAGCCAATCCAATATTAATTCACACGTTAACTAAAAGATATGTCACACATTTGTATTATGATGAAAAGAAGGAAGAGTACACCGCTGAGACACTGTCCTTTTTCCTTCAGAAAAATGCGGTATTTATTGCAATGATCTATTTGACATATAATTACTATAGAATTCATTATCTATGATTTGTATTATATAAAGAGAACCAACCACTATTCTAGTTGAAGTTCCAAGCAAAGGATGTAAAGCCACAAGAGCTTACTGGAATGTTTACATCATGCGAAGTGAAGGAGACCCCACTATTTATAGATCGGGATGGTTTTACAAACCCCAATGACTACGATAAAATGATGGGCTTTGAATTCGATAAAGTATTCCCGATCAACCTGGATGGACATCGTGTTCAAACATTGAACGAAGACCTTGAGAGTACTGAAAAATCAAGTAAAGATACTTCACATGTTCGAAAACAAAAAGACAATTAAAGATTATTCGCATGGATTGTAATATCTTTATTTACTACACAACTGTGTACTTAATCTAAGTTTTGTATACATCAGTTAAGAGTAATGCTATGAGTAATAGATACAAAATATGTACACATGAATTAGTGACTAAGGAATAACATTACAGCAATGAACAAATTATGAATCTTTCGTTTTGATTACATTACATGAAAGTAGCGTTCTTCTCGAATTTATTTTTAGTCAGCTATTGTTGTTAGAAGGCTCTCTTTTTCAAGAAGAAATAGAAATGTTTTAGTGATGAAAACAGATTTATTTGCAATATGCTTTTCCCTGACTTTAAAAAAAATATACTCTGCCGCAAATGAGTTTTATGATACAAGTGCATAAGAACTAGCCTCTAAAGATTGTTCCTTTTGTAGAAAATTGTGGCATAACTTGGTAACTGTACACATACAGTAATATACCTCTAAAGAGATCACAGATTATAACCGCTACCTTTGTTTGAAAGGTATGCAAAAAACAAGTGTACCACTTTAGGTGCATCGTTATTGTCCACTAAGCTGGTAGCAGATCGAAATCGTCAGAGACGTGTACTACCGGCACATGAATGTCTTCTATTTGCGGGGTCGCCTTAAATTCGCAAATTCCCACCTCTTTCAATTTCCACTCCCAATCCATTTTTTGTACAGCATGTAAGGATTCGGCTTCGTTGTGATGTCGTAACAACATTGCCTCCTGCAATAGGTTTAAAAAGCCAACTTTACAATGTGGTCTAAGAAACACTTATCAACAAGTATATTTTGATAAAGCATATAGGGCAAATTGTACTGCATACTTTTAAACTGCCATGCAAGGAAATACTTAGCAGTTGTTTTTTACACAGTACTGTTAATATAACCTGAATACTTAAGAATGGGGCAGAATAGGAAAAGTGTTTGTCCCTAGTTGTTCAGGTATGAAAGAAAATTACGCAAACTAATACATACCTTAATCTTTTCCCACTTGTCGTCTACGTCTTGTAGCCAGCTCAAAAATAACCTTCCATTGTACCTACTCCTAGCATTTCTATCTTTTTCTTCTTGTTCCGGTGTAATGACATTATAGACTTCCTCATCTTTTAATATCGTGCACACAGAAAAGGGTAAAGACTGATTAGCCAGTGCTCTCGCAGCTCTTCCGTGTACCCTGAGAATTTCTTGTTCAACTGATAGAACAAGTTTCTCTTTTTCGACAACATGTTGCATCCTAAGCCGGTATCGTTCCTTTTCTTGTTCGATATACAGGTCTTTCATCGACCCTTGTAACGCTACAGGCGGATTGACATTTGGTTCCTTATTTGCGTTTCCAGCTAATACGTATGTACAACGATTCATTAAGTAATCTTTAAAGCCCTGAGGAGGTTTCGGTTGAACTGGAAAAAGACCTTTCCTTCGCCGTTCAATCTGTCAAAAATTAAATTTCTCTTATTAATTCGTATAATGTGTATGAAAAAACTTGATATAGCAGCATCAGGAAAAAAACCTTACCTGCTTTCTAATATTCAAAAATAATTGATAACAATTAGTAATTGGTTGATCGTGTGGATGAATTTCCGGTCCAGTGCTGGTAGCTTCCGACGTTTCATTAGATACAGCGGTTGCAGCTTGTTGTGCTTCTTTATTAGGTTTCATTTTTCTTTTTCTAGGATGTAACTCAACCGGTGGTGCAGGTGTGTTATTATTAGAGGATGTTGATGAGGTTGTTGTTGAAGTATTCTCTTGGGTCTCTCCTCCACCGTCTTTTTGATTTTTCCCAGCACTTTCACTATTCTTTTCAGTCTTTTCGGTAGCCGCGCTTGACTTCGAAGAGTTTGTACTGTTTGCAGGTTCTGTGTTAGCAGTTTTACTAGAATCAGAGTTAACTGTTTCGGGTATCGGGGAATGATGTCGTTGTTGAGGTGATGAGTTGTTGGAACGATCCGTTGATGTAGTAGCTGGCAATGGAGACGAATTAGAATAACTAGAGTTCCCCCCAGATGAGGATTCCTTAGATGCAGCTGATCCATTGCTACCGTTTCCAGATCTAGAAACACAAAAATAGAAACAAAACATATAATTCAAGTTTACACGTAAGTATTATTTCATGGTGACATTTCAATATAATGATTGCGTGCTTATGTACCTGTGGGAGCTTCGAAGCACTCGTTGATGGTGCGTTGATCTTTCTTCTCCATGTACAGAACCCGAAAAATCTTTTTTTTCTTCATTCTTCGTCGTGTTATTATTTTCTGTGGGACTGGTCGTACCACTTGCAGATTGATTTTGATCTTTGTCTACAGAATCGTTACTGTTAGAACTAGGAACCACATACGGCAGCTGATGACTCCTATTTGATGTACTTTTCCCATTTCTGTTGCCCTGTTCTTGTTCGGATGTGTTACTTTGAGGGATAACGATTTTCAAAGGTGGAACTTTTGGAGCCGAACTGGAATCTGTCCCCTTGGAACGGTCATCTTCACCATCCGACTCGGGAAGGGCCGGTGCTACTGCTTTTGCATTTGTCGCAGAACCAGGTGTGTTTGAAGGTTTTGGACTACTGGCCATAGAATTGCTTGGACTTTTCCTATCTGCAGTAGTAGATGTAGAATTCTGACTTCCTTTCCCAGAATTTGCACCGGAACTCTGTTTTCCTGACTTTGCGCACTGTATTAAACAGAAGAACCCGTATTTTAGAGGTCACCGTTAGAAGGCCGCGCGTTATGCAAGCAGTTTTACTCTGGCATTTACATGTGTAAACAGTACTCACTTTCTCCCCAGTGTTTGCAACATTTCTACCCGTACTTTGTCGTCCTGTAGTTGTTCCTTTCAAGTTTTCTTTTACAGTTTCGGTATCCTTTCGTTTCTTGCGGCGATTCTCTTCATCTTGCTCTTCTATGTTGTCACTCTCAAAAGCGCGCTTCGACGAAGGTGAGGCAGAAACTGTAGGTACTTCGTCGGTATTTGAAGATGACGTTGCTCCTTCACAGGAAGTCGCTGAACCACTCGTAGCAGATATATTACTATTATTGGCCTGACTACTCTGTCCACTGGATGCCTTAGTCCCATCCTTATCCTTCTCAGGATTCGGATTAGGTGAGGAACTCGCGCCCCGTACAGGCGTAGCCTCTTTCGAGCTCTTGAACTCGTAGACATCGGCATTATCAGCAGTTGACGAGGTGTTTCCAGAAGCACCGGCACCCGTGGCGGCATTCGACGAAGTTTCCATTTGACTTTGACTCTGCACACATTATAAACATTTTAAATGTTAAATGTGAAATAGTTATCGATGGAAATCCAAGAATCAGTAAATTTAACAAATGCACGTTTTATCTGATTTATTCGATTGAAAAAATAATTTAAAAGGTAGTGCGTTTACAAAATTACATAATATAATGCAATGGTTCATGGTTTGATGTTATAAATACTATATGAATTTTTACGAGCCTTTTTGCCTGAATATTTCGCATTGTTACGCGCTTGCAGAGACTTTACGAGTATACCATACGAGTTCTCTATACTTTATGAGTATGACCCCGGCACTACCTCGTAATCGGGTCATACCTCTGGTGCATTATCATTGCGGCAGTACATTCCAGCTAGACAAACAGTGTTAGTGATTTTCGCCTTGCTCACTGCATTTTAAATTGCTCAATGTTCACACGGCTTTTGCTCTGTAATTTTGCAATCTTCGTGCAAATGAGTAGAGCAAAGGAAAAAGTAACCTTTTATTATACAAATCATCAACACTGCGTCTGCGATGCGTATGAAGATCAAGACTCAAAAGAGCAAGGCGCTCATTAGCAAGCTCATACCTGTGCGTTTATGCCGCCCTGACGGGAGTTAGTGGCGCCCCCTCCTTTCTTCTCATCCCTCGCTCCTCGCACCTGGTTGAGCCGGAGCGTCACTCTCGGCGAACTTCCAGACTGCCCGGTTGCCGATCTGTCGACTGCGGAGAACAAAACGCCGGTTAATTGCGAGAACAACGACGGAATGCCAGGGAACGAGTTTCCACGAAACCAGTACACCTCCAAATGCAGGCGTACGGCCGAGGGAGTACAAGAGAGAAAGAGGATATCTGGAGATCAGTACCGAGGGGAAGGGGGTCAAATGAGAGGGTGGGAGAGGTAGGAAGGCACCAAGTTACGGAGGCAAAGGGGAATAGTGCGGAAGAGGGACGGTAAAGATTCCAAGGGAATGAGCCGCAGCCGCAATCATTCGGCGCACGGCCGTTAATCACGGTCCCTCTGGGGGAACAAGTTCCTCGAGAAAGGTAGGGGCCTCCGATCTGCAATCGATTCATTAGGGGCCTTTTACCGGACGATCGCATTACACAAAGGCGTGCCATTAAACTCTTTGTTCCAATGATGCTGCTGTGACGATCATGCTCGGATCAAGACGCTTACGGGGCGTTTATCAGCTCACACCGAGAACTTATCATAATCGATTTAAGAGTTTTTCTTAGACATACTTTCCAACAAGGAACATGTTCCCTAGAATTCCAATTATTGAAATACTAAAAAAATTAATTCCCTGCAACTGTGTACACGGTTTGCAAGTTATCCCAAAAGCGATTGTGTCAAAAATTGGATCAAAAATGGGATGTTTGAACATTACATTCGATATGCGTGTCGGTTTAAGTGCAATCTGATTGAGAAATTGTTGAAGCATTAATGTTTCAACTGATCTGTATAGTCTGTATTCACGCGAATAGTGACCCTCTTCTAACAGGGAATGGTGCCAATAAGGTTTAGCGCTCACGAATAGTATGTTCCGAAATAAATCAATGCTCTAGTCAACGAATTCACGATCTTTATTATTTATTGTACCATTAAACAAGACTAAAAATATAATTCTTAAAATACGAAAATAATTAACAGTTGTAAAAGTAAATCCGTATTGAAAACAGCTATGCAAAGCACATTTATTAACAAACTGCAGAAACACCAATAATAAGTATGAACAGCAAATGCTTGTGCATTCTCGGGAATGCATCTTACACAGGTGTATTATTTCACAGAACATTCTATCCTCCCACTTCCCGTATACGAAACCATTCCACGGCCATTTGAAATACGATTAAGCTGAACAGGATTGCAGCATACGTACTGCAGCTTTTCCTCCATCAAGTATCAGCTATTGAATTAAAAGATCCGGCGAGAGAAGTATAATTCGATTTTCCGACGAGAGAACGCTTATTCCAAATAGCTAATTTATCAATGCATTAAAGCGTATAGACAACGTTGTTTCCGACTGATAAATATATTGTCGGAGTCTGTTTATAAGAAAAGTTCATTAACTCAACTTGGGAACGATACAGATAATCTTTTTGATGGCTGCCAGCATAAACACGTACCGATTAGCTCGAAGCTCGAACGAAGCTTCATTTACATATGTGTATATACCAGCTCTCGAAAATTAAGTTGAAAGCTAATTACAACTAACAAGACAACCTTGGCGTCCCGTATTCTATTCCCTACATTCCAACAACAATTAGTTTCCATTGGGATAAATTGCGCGAATTAGTACTATTATCTGTGATTTCTAGTGTGTCCATAGTGTATGAATTGCAATTTTGTGAAAATCAACTCAAAGTGGTCGCATGAATAATCTGTGGCGGTTTAATGTTACTAACTAGAGAGTGGATTAAAACTAGCCGTCAATCGGGACGATGACGAAACTCACTACAATGAGATTCAGGGTCAGCTGAGATACCTCTTCCTAAACCGGCGCCGTTTCCTTGTATGGTCCACGGGATTCATATCACCGAAGGAGATAAGGATATCTCTCCGACTAAAGAATGCACAAGTTTTTAAAGCGCGATTTACCGTGAATCCAACTGCTCTTTGAAAAACATGTTCTTTTAGACATTATATTACGTGAATAGTATTTTAAGCTATAAAATTTTCGTCAAGATTGATTTCAAAGTCCCTTTCAATTCGACACGATTTACATAGTTCCTTGGGCAGAAACTGGTATAATTAAACTCTTAAATAAAAATGGATAATGAGAAATGACCGACTACGTCCGCGTGTAAACACAAAATGGTGCGTCGGAATGATGAGTGCAACATAGTCCTCTTTTAGAGGTGCCGACCATCCTATTGGTGTCGATGGACGCAGCCCGCGGGCGCAAACGTGTCCCGTGTTCTACTTGCCAGTCTCGCAACACATTTTCTGTCTATCTATCTCTTCCCCCCCCCCTCCCCCTGACCGGGTTCTCGGTCATCTCACTACCACCATCTTCGCGCACACGCTACTACTCTGTCTCACTCCACCACGATCAATCTTACTGCCTCACCTCTCAGAAGTCTGTCTTTCTCCTTCCTCGTGGACGACGAAGAGCAAAAGGTGTGCTCCAAGGTTTTGTTGTGACGCCTTTTGACGTTGGGCTAATCAATATAAACGGACTAAATCGCTTATCCCGCATAGGCAGGTTAAAAGCATCGAAACACGCGTCGGACCACGTGGTCTGTGATGCTCGAGAGTACCGGTACTTTTCGGTCACTCGGTAGCAGGCAGAGGGAGCCGAGGGTAAACGAGCGGACAGTCAGTATCCTCGAATGCATACCTGACTGAGCGAACAGCCAGGGGAGCACACCGAGAATTCGAGATGTAGGCGCAACAGTGCGCGTATCGCGTAGACAGTGTGCCGAGAAGGTAAGCAACAGTGATGAGGTGCAGGAAAGCGCAAGAAAACGAGAGGGAGTCAAAGGCAATGACGACGGTGGCAGTACGTGCGCCCCGGCAGTCGTGACGATCACGAGGAAGACGAGAGAAGTTCCGCAGCTGCAACGGCTGGCCATACACACGAGACACACCACTGTCGCGCGTACTGCTCCCACACACAACGCCAGACAAAAGACAGCGGCAGCGAAAGAAAGAGGGGAACCGGCTTATGCGACTGTGTCGCCGCTGCTTTACCTAGGTCAACGTGTGGCAGCTGTAGCATGGCGCTCCACGGGAATACCAGTGTAGCACTGATTGGGCAGTTGCGGACGTTTAATTAATTTCCAGTCGTTTCGTACGCTGTCACTACCAATTCTGTTGTTTACGCACGTAACTAGATATTATGTTTTCGTAAATATGGTAACTCTCAATTACATTAGATCCGTTCATTAAATTTAATTCATGTCAGACATATATGTTGTGTGTTCCATTTAAATATACACATTTCAATGTAAAATACAAAAACAATGAAATGAGTGACTACCCGTTGATGTTCAACAGAAACAGATAACTGTAGGATCTCTTAATAAGGGTTAGTAATACTTGAGTACTTCGGAAAACGAATTAGATACTTAAGGCGACCGGATGTCTGATGTCTTTATTAACAACATAGGTCAGGAAATTGTGAGTTTGAGAAAGTGTTGGGTTGCAACGGATTGTCAGCTTATAATTGTGTGTTGTATGTTGAGTCAGTGCGTCTTCGAGCTTCTAAATTCCACTTGGTAGTCTCTTTAAAGGACAATGGGCCTTGTGATGGACTCACCTTTATTTTGCGGTGGTGTTCTCCGCATCTCACAGGGGGCTCCACTTTCCTCGGCAACGTGCGGTGCAGCGGCTGGCGCACTTCCGGTTGTGCGTTGCTGCTGTTGTTGGCACTGAGAATGGTGGTGCGGGTAGGATTGCTGCTCCTGCTCTTGTTGTTCGGTGGACGGTGCTGCTGTGCTCGTTTCTACCGGAAAGCGTGGGCTGCCAGGAGCAACTGTTGTACTCTCTTCAGGTGAATTCGCACCTGCAATGTCTGCCCACGCGAACGAGAATCGAAAGTTTTAAATGCGTCCTTCAGGAATTCTCGCGATCAGATGAAAGTATGATTTCCGATCGTGGATCAATTCGATATACGGTAATGCAAGGTTGGCACACCAAACAAACATTCAATCATACGTGCTCCGTCTCATTTGCCCCGTCGCAGATATATCACTCACTTGTCAGTGATAGAGTAGAACTTTGTTTATTAGACTGCGAAATCTGCTCCGATACGATATTCATGTATCTATAGGCTAGAAATAGTATACGGCTTTTCGTGGAAGTGATGCGAGCGTTCAGATTAACAACAAAACAGCACAGTGTTCACTCTGTTCCCTAGGATAGTTGACTAGTACTCTTAGGATCTGTGGTTACAGTTTGCAGTCTAGTGAATTCTCGGTCGTTTCTCTTCTTCGTAATAAAGCAGTGCCGCTATGCCGCTAAGCAATTGACTACTGAATAATAAGAGCACGATTTTTCGAAGCGCACTGTGTTGCTAGTGAGTATCAACAATTCGGATAAGAGCCCGGAATGCAACTCATGAATCATCATTGTTTCATTGCTCTCGTGTGGAAGTAATTCTTGTGGCAGTGACGGATCTTCCCCTCCGGTCGCTTATTTCACTCGCATATTTGCCGTTCACACCAAGGTCCGAGAATAATTTCGAAGGAATGAACGTGACGCGTGACCCGTTTCCTCTTCCTTGGCAGACCCAATTGTCTCTTTCGGCGATCTGAATTTGACGATTCAAAATTTGTAGGGCGACATCTGCCGGTCCGCCGGGGGAAAGTTCATACGCGAACGTACTCGACGTGCACGCGAACGCGGCCCCTCGCGAACTAGAGGCCATGTTGCGTCGCTATGTCGACAATTGGCCCCGCCTCTCCCCACTGCATCCCACCGAGCAGAAAGCTACGGCTGATCTTTTTCGCCAATCCCAACCGCTGATCTCGACATCGGCGGAGGCGCGCCGTGCAAGCCGCTCCGTTATGGTGTTCGTGAGCGCACACCAAGCCAAACCTGCATATCTTTATTTCGTCGATGCGCACGATATGTGCCGTGCGTGCAAGCCGATGGATGGAGACGCGCGCACTCTCTCTCCCCACCCCCTCTCTTTCTCTCTCACTCGTACTCACTCACTCACTCTCTCACTCCCTGCTCCTATCCTCTGCTTGCTACGAATACGTGCGCCTACGTGTTTCGGTGGAGGCATTTCCTCACGTGCCGCTCCTGCGCCGAGCAGACCAGTCGCATTGTCGCTTACTTTTCGAGCGCGTCCGTGCACTCTCTGCCAAATAGAGCCGTAGAAGGCACTGTCCTCCCGCTCATGTAACAGGAAGCTGCCTCGGAGCTCCACTGAACTCCTTCGCACGGCTGCGCCAGCGCTCCTTCATCGATGAGAGGCCTCGATCAGAGGAACGTGCGCTATGGATGTCGCATATAAGTTTCCATTTTTAAAAAGAACTGTATAGTTCACTTTTAGCCTGGCAACAATTGCGAAGACGCGATTTCGTTTGTAGTTACAAAATATAGTATGCTATACTGGATAATCTTATCTACACCTATCTATCTTTGCGCAATTATCTTGAGAAGTATCTCGAGAATTTTCAAGCCGATTTCCGTTATTGATTAATCAAATGGAGCCGTCAGCAGCAAGGGAAAATACCTCCCTTCTGATAGTTAGTCTTTTGGGATGCGGCTATTTCGCTGTATGCTATATGCTAAAACGTTGGTGAAATAAAGAAGTCCGAGACACTAAAATCTAGGTTTTTTCCTGTAGAAACTCAATACCGTCAATACAAAGTATATGTATAGATTCTATACTATATGTAGAAGTTGACATGGTATGTCGACTACAGTACATCAAAATGGCCGCGCACGTAGACCCCGATTGGCATGACAGTTCGAAAGAGAAGTGGTGCAGACTATAGGAAACTTCCATTTCCCAAAAATGGTAGCAGACATACCAGGATGCTGCTGACAGCTAATATGGAAAAGGCAGTAGAGTTTGACTGGTACTGCAGATAGGAATCATGGAAGAGGACAAATGCAAAGCCGAAAGGCTAAAAAAAAGTGAAAATACAATTCTGCGAAATGTCGAATCGTCTAGTGTGTAAAGAAGCCTCCGCTACTTGCTGAACGTGTAGCTTCGTACTATGTGGAAGAGGGACACGACGCGTTCTTAGTGTATTTACACACGTGAAAAGCAGCGTTAGCTTTAAAGGAGATAGACTGGTATGACTACTGGCTACGTCTCCTTTTCTCAGGAAATCAGCTATCCCTGTCAACTTTAGTGTCGACTATCATTTTATATTATCAAAATGCATTACGAGAAACACACATATCGAAATTTTTGGACAAAATATTTGTCCGGATTATTGAATCATAACGCTTTTTTTTTCTCTTTTTCTCTTCCCATTCCATTTATGATGAAACGAGCATTCTGCGAATCCATTTCAGTTAAAAGGAACCATGCATAAACACGACCAGAAAAGCAAGTAGACACAGCAAATGTTTTATAAATTTCGGAAGTTAGTGCTGAATGTTAAAATGAAAATTTCCGCTCTGCCAGCCTTTGAAATCACATATGTTCCTAAAATCTAGCGTTGAAATGTTATCGTTAGTTTGTGCTCGATTTTGAGCAATATTTATTCATTTCTTCAGATAGTCGTAACAAGTACAAACATATTTATCCAACCATGTTTGCATAGCGGTGTAAGCCAACACTTTAGAAATACAAAGTGTGTAGAATTACGTAATAGTTCAGCAATGCGATGATTGATAACACGTTCTATTGATAAGAAATTTCCTAGCATTATCAATATGCAGAATTACAGGAGCAGTTATTAATACATGCATCGATCTGTCTGTATGTGCAATGGTTATTGTAGCGGGATACGTACTGGCAATAAAAATTTGCGTCTATCTTCAACAATAAAAATTAAAAGAACATCAGACTTGCCCATCGATTATATAAATGATAATGGACAGTGCAACGGTAGGTAGTGGATAAAGTCCTTGAGCAGTTAGTATCAAGGCGAAATCATTGTTCCTGGCGAAGGTTCACACTTTTTCTCAAGCGACACATGCCTGCATCGAACTTGCAGCGGTTACTAATTCTGAATATGCAAGAAAGTAACAAGGTCGTTCTGTCAACTTGAAACACGCATATTTACACGTTGATGGAGTTGAAATATAAGCAAAGACATTCAGAGTACTTTTGCAAGCGATTGCTTCAAAGTAATGTATTACACTGGTTCGATATGAACGGTTGAAATCTCGGTATCAGAGAGATGTGGCATGCCATTCTGAACATGTTCTATCGCCTTTAAGGATGCGGGCGGCGCCCGACATCGCTTGCTTGCTCCTCTTTCTGCCATCTCCCCGAAAACTTCACTCGCTTTAAACACAATATCGCAAGGTGCATTTTAGTTTGAAACCAAGAGTAATTATCACTGCAACCCTTTGGAATTTATTATAACAATTGTCAGTAGCAGAATCTTACTATTGTTTGGATGAACTATCAGAAATCCTAGCTCAAATTGTATTTACTACTAGTTATGCCAAGTGCATGATAAGCTGTCTACACTTTTAATATTCCTCCCGTACAAAACAATAGATATGGTTTAACAATGAAAAGGAAGTTATAAGAATGATACTGTTAAGCATGAACAAAGATGCTATTTGAAGAAACAGTGTATCATAACCTTTATTTATAGACAGTCTGACACCATATCTGCAAGAGCAAATAGAGGTTAATATCCAAAAGAGAAAGGATATCTTCCCAAAAGTTATGGACCCAATGATGTTCTCAGCTTTAAGTCCCAAGCTTGAAATTCTCGGTAGAAACACTGGATTTGTCATTCGTGCCGCCTGCTAGGTAGTCCAGGGATGAACTACACGACGAAAGTACCTGGGAAATTACTATATACCGTCTACGTCCTTTGTTTGGACTTCGCTTCAATGACGAATATAACCAATCAGTACAAATGTACATAATGTATGTGCTGCAACATGGTTATACAAAATTTAACGCGAATATCCCTTACAGTGAACATGAATTGGAAAAGCCACGTAAATTACTGCGCACTACATTTTCAAGTACCCGATATCTACAAGGTTGTCGTTTGTAGTTGTCATTACAGTCACTGAAGTATATGTTTTCTACGATTGCTTGTAATCAAACACACGACTAACCATTTAATGGTGTAAGCTACTCAAAAACCATATGGAACAGTGCGGCCCTGCCGCGAGTATTGATCTGTACGAGTTGTCTGCACCCCTCCCGAGACCAACGGTAGATGTTTCATCCCTTCACAGCACGTGAACAACAAGGATGTCATGCACCTGTGACTAGTATATCGGTGAATACCCTATTAAGCACGGCACCCACTAGGTATGCCAAAAATATAATTTGAGTAGAACTTTCGATCGAACAACATCATAAATTTAGAGAGACCAATTGCAATTTCACTAACTATTGCCACCGCATGTGCAATAATAACTATGTTCGCAATAATCTTTCAATCATTAATGAAATGTAACATTGGGATATTCAAACCAGAATTTAGGAATATAAAGGAAATGAGGTTATACAGGTAAAATTGGGTCGCATATCTACGCGAGTGAGTATGCCACGATACCTTGCATCTTTCACTCGTTCATCGGAATTAAGTCACAGTAACGAACAGAAATTCAGTTGTGATTGTGAGACGTGAATAACGCGGAAGCATAATTGCTGTACC
Source organism: Ectemnius cavifrons (assembly GCA_964023945.1). Taxonomy (NCBI): domain Eukaryota; kingdom Metazoa; phylum Arthropoda; class Insecta; order Hymenoptera; family Crabronidae; genus Ectemnius; species Ectemnius cavifrons. The sequence continues at coordinate 1,635,456 of OZ030375.1, forward strand.
GGACAGTTGCAATGTCGAAACGGTATCGATTTTGAAACAGTTATTCAAAGTTCTAAATTTTTAAGGGAATGAAATAGAAACGATATACAAGCGAGAGTACTAGCGATGGAGGTAGATTATGTATGAATGAATCGTAGTCGCCGACTTCCTGTGTCTAGGAAGGTCATGCACCGTTGCTTTCATTTATCAGCGAGTGCGTCTGCATCGTGCGAGACAAGGGTGACCGACCTCCAGGAATGTTGCTTTCTGATACACATTATCCAGAAAGCGTCACATTAACGAATACGCACAAAAGACATCTACCGAAAGCGCGTCAACTCGGTCCTGCGTTTATTTATAATTAGATTATCCTAATATATATTACAGAAGATGTTCTCAAGGGAACATCAGTGGAACACATGCACTATATTTAGTAGATATTATCGTCGCTTGTCTATCGATGATAGAGTGAATTTCAATGAAGTACGTTGAACTCACCGGTCGATTCCTTAGTGTTGATATCGTAACCATTTACAAGCATCTGCCGTACACGAAGGTCTTCTTTGCGATTGATGGATGCTTGCACAGCGGACTCCCCATTTTTATTAGTCCAGCGGCTCTTTGACCCTCGTTGTTGGTGCAGCGATGACGATCTGGATGTGGTGTTCGATGCACTTGTGTTTTCCGAACGATTACCACCTATGCATCCAAATGTTGCAATTATTAGGGATAAATTATATGATAGAGATTTTAACTGAGCTTCGATTAAAGACTATTCTAAAATTTTGATAAAGTTAGTCTGCTAATATTCCTATTATGTTCTCGCGTATAAACGATAAGAGTCCTATAGTCCCAGGTGCGGTGTAACAATATTATTGAATACTGAGATGTCAATCTTACGAAAATAAAGTTCGTAACATTTGCATAAAAACTGGAAATCGATAATAATCTTATTAGCAGCACTACTAGTCGTATCCGCAATCGATGCTGAAATACGTCAACATAGTGAACGCATTGTAGAAACTTAATTGCGCTCTTATTATATGTTATATTTCAAACAGGTATTTTCCTTCCGGTTTCAGGTAGAATCTATGGCGCTGCCGATTAACGCACGAACGCGGGAAACTTTGGTTGTCAGAAACCCGTGCGGTTGGTAGGCATGAGAAAAACTTTCAGGCGGGCAAAGCTCATTCGAATGAAATAACTAGTTCCAGCATCGTTTTCGGCTAATTTCGATCAATTGTTCGTATAGAACGGAATACTACGCGATTGCGGAGGTACTTGCAGTATAGTTGTTAGGCAAATACCATTCAGTGACGACGAAATGCATAAGGGACATGCTGAGGAATACGTGAGGTGCTGGGGTCGTTGCAAATTTCTTTGCACTAACCTACATGATACCAGGAAGGTCGTTGCATATCGAATGCGCCTTTTGTTAGGTAAATTATTCGACATGAATGGGCACCATATAAATATTAACTGAGAACGTGTAAGAGACGTCTGAAGTAATCGTGAACAGTTGGGCGTTAAGTGGGCGCTGCTGTTGAAGGAGGACTGCGCGTTTAAAGCTTACAAATGACGAAGCCTAATTGGGCTGGTTTTCGAGAAACAGTTGAGCCAGTGCTTGTACTCGTCCTCACCTGATACCATTTCCTGAGAGGTCATTTGCAAAAGGAGCGCAAGCTGTTGTCGCTCGGACATCCGCGCTGGGTAACCGCGGAAACGACTGTTACCGCCTGCGGGCATTCCGTCCTCATAACTCATGTAACGAGGGCACGAAAACGCACGTGGATGAACGCGGCACGCATCCGAGAGGAAGAGCTACGGATTACAGTCAAGCTCTGCGCGGTTTCGCTTCTGGCGCGGCCGTAATACGCCACGAGCGAAGATAACCTAAAATCGTACAGTCGGTTCACGCCATTTTGACCTACCGAGCGGGCACGGATACGCGAATCGACAGTGGCACGGTATGTAAACGGGCGAACGCGTCGAAGCCGAATGCATCCACGGCACACCAACAATTGTAACGCGCGTTTGCTGCACTCTCGCTTCCCGGGCTGACGATTTGATTTCACGACGCGGCATGTGTGTGAGTGCCCTTTCGAAAACGAGATTCGCGACACGAGCCGAGCCACAGTGCGCAATATGACGCAACGTCTGTCTCGTATTTTAGGTTGGCAGCCGTGCTGACTGTATGCATGCCGCTAATATTTGATGCCTGGCGCTTCGGAGCCCGCCTGTTTTGCAAGGAAGCGATGTCCCTTGCAGTGCGCAGTAGTTAGGTGAGAGCAAATGTGATGTGGGATATATTTTTGTGATTACTGAAGGCACCTAGAATGCAGTTATCTCATAAGCCAGTAAATTATACTCCGGTTTCGTAAATCATTTTTTAATAGAGAAAACGGGTCTTACATGTCGGATTTCGTTCCGATTCATTTCGAACATAATACGTGAGAGTTCTGCGTATGACGGCTGGTAGAATCACATACACTCTCGAAATAAATAAGGGTCGGCACAACCAAAAGAAATGATTGAAATTTCGAGTGCTATGGCTACCAGTTACCTGTACTAGTTGCGTTCTAATGAATAATATGAATAGTAGGCCATTTAGAGCCACCACATATACGTACACACATATATCGTTATTTCATTCACACACTGACCATGGCAATCATGTAGTTTACACTTTTACTCGCATTCATTTTCGCGGCCACTCGTGCAGATGCTTACAATAAGTTACCGCGCGTTTTGCATTTATAGTAACATTATTATGTAATTACGAATATAATGATAAGAACACATCGTTTAATTGCATCTAACGCAGTAGCTGTCTACCATTAACATTATAGAAAATACAGAACGACTTTTTTACTGTCGATCAGACCAATTACATACGAATTGTAACATGTTAATTGACTTTTCCAATACTGCAAATTGCACATAAATTTTACGCTTTTATGCCGAAACGCCGCATCAAATATTGTACAAATCCAAATAAAGCTACGTAAAATATTACGAAACTTGATGGAAACTATAATTAGTTTCACCTACGAGTGTGTCACATTGTGTTGAAAGAAGAACATATGGTCCATTTTTTTAGACTCAATAACCAGTCTTTCTAGTTTAACAACCAAATCCAAACTCATAGGTCGTTACTTGTCAATTAATTATTCACACTTCTGGACCTCTTCTTTCATTCTCTAAACAGAGAAATGTCAATAAAGTTTAGGGAACATAATATTTTCTTCATCTTATATTATCAAATGAGAAATCTGCAAAATTATTGCGCAAAATATGCTGGTGAGGCCTAATTGGCAAATACTATGCATTATATCTGCGTGCAGGTTTCAAGAGTGAATAACGCAATTCATCTTCTGTCGTTTTAGGAAAGCTAAAATAATTTCTCTGATGTAACACATTTAGAAAATTATTATACATATGAATAAAAGTTCGGTTGGAAGGTCATATAATTATCATTCTCTCCTCATATGATACATCAAAATATATCCAAATGCTGCAAAACTTGTACAGCACATATGTTTGTACGAAACTTCAATAGTGCATTCAAAAATGATATGATATAAATATAGTTTAACAGAAGGGATACTCAAAAGATTTCCAAAAACAGAACATTAGTTGCATACTGCGGAAGTAAAAGAACTTTCCATATTCTTACAGATGACATTTATATATTCTAGGTGCCATAAATTTCTCGAAAAGTAGTTGTTGGACAGAGTGGTCGCATATAGAAGTGTTGAATTCGTGTATACTTCAGAGAAGCTTAGTCAATTACCATTTTTAAAAAGAGTTTGTGTTTAGTCCCATTTTATTGGTCTGTCTGTAAAGGTACGTGCTTTGAAAATCATAAATAAATAAATTATGCAAGTTAACGTCCTTTGAGTCTTCGGTGTATGTCCTGCTTAACATCGTCCACATATTTTAACTAAATGATATATATGTACAAATTACATTACGAATTCGAAAGACTAGTTGCTTTATGCTAACTTAGTTATTAACATATACACTTATGCCATAAACGGCGGATTTAAAACTGTGCTTGTATTATGGTTGTAAAACTGAACATCATTGTTATTTGTTATATTCAAGGTTCGAAACATATTTCAACCTGTTAAAGCGACAATATGTTGGGCTACTATTGACGTCTGGTCATGAAGTGAAATACACACATTAAGCTCTGGCAGCCCCAGCATTGAAAAATTCGGAAAACTGCATTGCAGGAAGTTCGCTATATTTTGAAACATCTTGTTTGGGAAATTGTAATCTACCTATATTACGTCGATATCGATATCAGTTATTACTTTGATTAGTCATAAAGTTATAATTTGTATACCTTGGTACTGAGCTGCGGAGACTTATGCACTAATACACATTATTCCATTACTTTCCGACAGTCGAATGAAAGACAGGATGAGCAGTACGTGATATTAATTTCAAAGATTTGAGTTCTGCTATAACAGTAAGATATTTCAATTAAAAGAAAGTTCTCATTAAGTCAGTTTCAAAAGTATTTGTAGTATAATATTTTGAATCATAATCATAATCGAATCATAATTTCAAGATATCCTATTCAAAAGACAATCAAAGATTTATCATGAGAGTTTAATTCACGTACTACAAATCCGCACATCGAGGCTGTCTTTTGCATTAATCCATAACAAATAATTATGGCTATAATTACATAACGGAATTTGCTAACTAATTAACGTTCAGATTAAACGCACATATTATGGCTTATGTTTAATATGTTGATCTATTTGAACATCATTAAGATTTCTCTTACAACTATAACAACAACGATGATGACAATGATAATCTCCGTGATGAGAAGATGATGCTAATAGCAGTTATTATTAGCAGTTATTTATATAATGTTCGGTCTTACTTTACGTCTTGTACGCTAGTTGTTTTGTTGGAATGTCTATCTTCATTTTCTTCAATCTGATTTCAAAGGAAACTACATTTGACACTGAGTATATTTTTCGCAGAAATTTCTATCGTAACCATGCTCATTTCAAATTATCATACTGGGTTCAAGAATAAAATGAACATTTCGCTGCAGATTCATTACTGGATCTTTTATATACTCTTACGCGTTATAAATGACGAATTAGAAATTAAGTATGATTCTGCTTCAATTGGTTACGAAATTGAAACTTTCCTAACTATGAGCAAATGTTGCCTCGCTTCAATCAAGCCACATGCCTCGTTAATGTGTATAGAACTACAACGTGAGTGTCTTCTACCAGTCTTTTTTCCTTCTCCACATCTACACATTTTAATTATTATAATCGTGATATTGAACCCTGTGTATGACTGTTTTGTGATTTTATGCCTTAGTTAACTGAACAACTGCACTTACATTGAGTCATAATTATTAAGAATCTTTACTTTGTTATCTTTGACAACAACTGTGTATGGCACAAGTGGATACAAAGACCACACAACTAATATGCGTTTTCTTTCCCACGCAAAGGGCGAGGAAGACCCTTTAAACTCGTCACGTTCTTCTTTTGTCTTGTCGATATTCAAAAACTGGATATATTGGAGTATCCACTATCGAGCTATTTCTCCCTAATATTTATGCGTTAATTTTATAACTCTTCTCTTCTCAAATTGTAAATAAATTGCCGTAATTGTTCCTTTGGTGTAATATTCAGCCGTCAAGAAATCCATGTCAGGTTTAAATGAAAGATAATAATGCAAATCTATAAGATCGAATGCTTACTATTCGACCATGAAATCATCACATCACAGAATAAAATATGTTGTGTCCAAAAAAATTGTTAACCATTAACTTTCATGTAGATACTGTCATCGTTTGTTCGATATCTTGATATATTGCATTCGACGTATTAGAGATTTGGCCAATGTCATAGTGATCTTCACTTGCCCACTTTTGGTGGTTGACAAGAAGAGTTCGGAAGTTTGATATTCCCAAGGTTTTGGGAGTCAATCATCGCTGTTGCTCTTAATATTTCATGGAAAGACTATCTTCGCGGTGCCAGTCATCGATGTAATGTTAACCACGGCTTTGCACGGACGGTCGTGTACCTTCTGTGGCATGCTAAAGCCTCCACAAGCTGGATCTTCGAGCTCCGGATGCTGATCCTGGAAGACATACATAGAAATCTCGTCAAAGTCAAGCTATAATCAACATACCATTTCGAATTAGGCTATTAATCAGTAGTCATTTAAATAGGCAGTGCAACTAGACTTTGAGAACATATCGAAACAAATAGCTTGAAGATATCTACTTGCTATTAAGCAAAGTTACTATTGGCCTTATACTCGTAGTTGGCCGTACAAGAGTAAGTGGAAAACGCAATATGGTACCGGGTTGGTTTACGACATCCTCCTTTATCTATGATTGTACCGACCAGCATGAGAAACGGCCACCATCTCAATGGGTAGAGAACCTCTTCGTTTCACCATCGGCTCCGGGATAGTGTCCTTTTTTCCTAGATCTCTATTCCATTTAAGCGTTGTGCTAGTATCGTTTCCATCTGCGGATCCTCCAGAAAACATTTCTGGTCCTCCAGAACTCCGCCTCTTCAAAACCTTTTTCCGATTACGAGGCTTACCATTTATACTACTCCTATTAAACAAGTCTCGTCGTAATTCAGATATGTCTGCTGGTACCGAACCGCGCCTTGGCGATGGCATTCCTGGTCCGGCGCCATCGATTATTCTTGTTATTCCATTATTGTTGCTAGTTCCAGTATTATTATTATTGTTGTTGTTATTTATTGGAAAATTCTCACGCTCGCCTGAAGTATTCGAAGGAGACGGTGAATAGAATACGACACATGGTCTAACAACGTTCAATGGTGTGTAAAACTTTTACATACTGGTTAGAGACAAAATGTTGCCAAGTAGATTTCTAAGAGTAGTTTCTTGAGGAAGACTTGCTCTTCTCGGTGCACTAATATTTTCACCGCGCAGTCCTAATGTCAATCGATTTGTTCCTCCACCTAAGGAAACTGTAATATAATGATAACGATTGCGTTAGCATTTTACTAATAGTAATTAATGAATTTTGCGAATGTTCTTGTAACAGTAACAGCAGAAGCACCTTGATGTCGTGTAATATCAGTTGGAACGGATCCCCGTCTAGAATTATGATCGACCCTTGATATCGCAGGCACTGTGATATCATCTAGTCTTGACAAAAGTCCAACTGGAGCAGATCCACGTCTTTTGGCCCATGACTAGACAATTAGATTATAATGTATATAACACTATCTGTCGTGCTGATAAATTATAAAACATATATGATTTTAAGTTGGATTATGTTAAGATAGAAGAAGATATTGTCCTGCATACCTGACTACCTCTTCGGGATAATGTTAGGGCTTTGGCCGAGTCTTCATTTACTCGCGGATCGACGTTCTCTTTCATTTGAATATCCAGGCTAAGTTTGGCAAATTTAGTGCTCTTCTCTTTTGTGCAATCGGCGTCTCGTTTAGTAGTTGCGGGAACTGTTTCATTGTTTGTATCATCAGTACTTTTTCTTCTTTCACTACCACTATCACTTGAAGAAGATACGCTCTTATTACGAGGTGGAGAATCAGGTGGACTACCGATAAAGAACACTTTGTGAGTGCCTAGTTCAGAAGACACTGGTATTGCGGTAAATCGTCTACCACTGGTATCAGTTATTGTCTTACTTTCTGGCACAGGTGTTGAGTATCTTCGTAACTCTGGTTCGGCACACTTGATTTTCATAACTGACATTGAAGTACACTGACCTGATTTATTTAACGAGAATGTGGTCCGTAGCTCTTCGCGAATTGATTTTACACTTTCACACTTATAATCAGGACTAGGAAGTTTATCGGACTGTGCCTCTAATTCGTAAGAGCGCGCATCCTTGTCACTATGCGAACCAGTTAACGATGCATAAAAGATTTGTGTTGAATCAGTATCTTGAGCAGAGGATGGTCGTTTATTACGGTTTTTAAAGTTCAAATCGTCCACGCGTATAGTTTGCACAGAATGACGTCGAGGATATTCGGCACTACAACCGGAGTCAACTTTCTGTCTGAAAAGTTCGGTAGCTGCTGAAGCTCGTCTTTTTGAAGGAACATCCACAGGTACAGGTTCCCTCGTTATCTTTATGATGTTTGACTTCCTTTCTTGTGAGAAACCGAAGTCGGCTGCCGGTGGTGTACCGCATCTTCCATCTGAGCAAGACCTTTCTTTTGGCGAATATGATGCAGAACTCGAACTATCAACTTCCATCAGTACTTGAGAGTAGCACTGAGACATTTCTGCAGTTGTAGATAAGTATCTCTTTCTAGCATATGGCAGCACTGGCGGGAAGGTTTGTTGTCTTGTCAATTGCTTCACTTGTGCCCCAGACTTTTGGCTGTCCGTTTGGAGCACTGAGCTTAATCTAGATGCTTCTGCACTGCTTGTGATACTAGCAATACTTGTTTCTGGCAAAAGATTTTCCGCACTGACTGGCCTTTCTGATGTATTACCATTCAGCGAAGAATCTTGTATACTGCTCCTCGATGAAACCAACGACAAAGAACTAGGCTCCAATAAACTTTGATTTTCAAGTTTTAGTAACAAGTTCTTCGTTTTGCTCTGTCCAACTGGTAGGCTTTCTCGCCTAGCGGTACTACGTGTAAGGAACGTTAAAGGCTTTGAAATGCTCAGTGGCACAGAGTGACGTCTTCCTGCAGGCTCAAGGCCAACCCTTGCAGGTAAACTTTGCATTCGTGAGGACTGAATACACGCAGCTGGTATCAGCAGGTCAATACTGTTTGCGTCCTCATCTTCACCGATCTCATCGGCTGAGCTTATGCCATCTCCGATTTCATCTAATTCGGAAATTTCCGTCTCTGTTCCGTCTTCGGTTGTTTCTTGAACGATAAGAGTTTCCCACTTCTTCTGATTGGCACGTAGATGCTCCATTAATTTAACACTTAATCCATCACCTAAGAATCGGTGCCACTCTTCGTAGAGAGGCGTAACAACGAATTTGAAGAAACCAGCTTGTATCTTAGGTATGCTGGTGGTATGCCGATCACATAACGGTGTTACTGGGAGATTTAATCGGCGCTCATAGTCACCTTGGCGAAAGAACTCTTCGCATACTTTATATGACCACTTCCTTGAAATATCCCAAGGTCTACATGGGTTAGAAATATCGGCACATTTCAAAGCGATTTGCAACACGAAATGTCGATCTTCTGCACGTTCCATCTCTAAGAGATTCTCATCTAAGTAGTGCTGGAAATAGTAAAACAATACTTAAATAATTACAACTTTATACTATTAATAATAAGTATTCAAGTACTGGGAAAGCATACCTTGAAGCGTGTAAGAAATTCTTGTTGTCTTGTAATATCTGTGGCCAAAATGAGTGAGCTGATATACCGTTGCAGTTCTGGTCTTACTTCCGGCGATAGTTGGTCCGAAACACCGCTCTCTAAGAGACATCCTATAGCGGATCTCCAATGATGATTTTCCAGAACCGAAGTATTCTATACATAATTTATATTTCGTATACATTAAGTATATTGAGTCCCAATAACATTTTAATTACCTCACAGAAGCGTAGTGAGATTAGAATTGCTTTCAATATGATCGTAGACATAGTACATCGCATTTACCTGATACAGAGCTGCCAAATGATTACTCGTGGCCACGAGGAACGGTTGATTGACGCCAGGGTGGTCCAGATCGTGCGTCACCGCGGCTATTAAGGAAGCCATAATTTCTAGATTGGTTAAGTGCGTCCTAATCTGCAAATTTTTAATAAAAGACCTTTGGTATACATGCATAAAATGGAATAAAATTATAGGGATTGAAAAGTAGTACCTACCTTTTCCTCTTGGAGGAAACAGTGCATTGCCTGAGTTACGTCTGTGGCATGTATACTGTTGTGGTAAGGATTTGTGCTGTGATAACCCTCCTCGATAAAGGCTTGAATCAAACATTTACAGAGCTAATAAATATTTATACTTTTGCAAATCTTAGAAATTATAGTTAGACGAATGTGCCGTATGCTATTTTAGCATTTATCAAAGAACGATAATAATGTTGGTAATAATTTAAAACACGTGCAATCGTTGTCAATAATGCACTCTTACCGAACAATTTCCACACGGTGACAACGTCCAAGTTGAAGTGCTGCAGAAGTCCATACCAATGAAAGAGATGGACACATAATACTGGCAGCGAACGCCCTGGAAATCAAATGCAATATGAAGGAAGGAGCGCGAGAGGCGGACGCACAAGTATAAACCCAGTAACCATATCAGAAAGCTTAAGTAGTCAAGACGGAATAATGGTAATATGAGCACAGTCACAGGCCACGACAAAGAGAAACGGAATGCAGGCTCGGCAGTGGGAGTCCATTCATACTTGTTTTTCTGCCTCCCATACCGTCAGTATACTCTACATGCATCTAGATATGCACGATATACCTGATAAAAAATCTCGTGAAATTTAAAAGTCCTATCACATTCGCATCTCGTTATTTAAATACACGCGTTCCTCATTTAGAAACCCATTACACTATTTTGCAACCCTGTGACTGAGCCAACAGTACGAGAATGATTTCATGAAAGAAGTCAACTATTCAACTAGTGTTAGTAAAAGGCTTTGACTTTCTATTTCAATAACAGTAGATTTTTTAATGTCTTTTACCTCCTGTCACAGTCTCTAGGGTGAAAGCATTGAATCGCCAGTTTCCAGCTCTTTGTAATACGCACTGTAACAGATTAAAAGGGCACAAGTGTCAACAGCACATATGTTCTTACTACGAGATAATCTAAAAAAAGATCTGTGGTTTTTAAACGAGAACACAGTTTAATCCCTTTCATTTAGTTATTGAATAATTGTAAATGTAAAATACGATGCTGTTGTACGAGTTCGTAGTAGTGAGCGAAATGCGAAACCCAGCGATAGATTGGTATTATTAGAAATGGATAGATTCCCATGGTAGTTATGCAAACACAATACTATATCTACCATGAGATTAGCTTTCATTGACACGTACTTAAGTGTAATTTGTTCTGTCATTCAGTTGAATTAATGTTACGCATACTGCTTGATTAATTGTGATATCCATATCGACGTATTGATGAGATGTCATCGTTTTAAATGAAATATCCCGTTGATATTGGACAATTTCTTTTATGTATAACATTTTTCGAATTTTTGATTTAATGACATAGATCTTTTACGTTATTTTTGGGTATTAACAAGCTTTTTACGAAATAACATCGGTCGAAGTGGCTTTCGAAAGTTCAATAGAGTTGCGATGAAATTATACAGTATTAAGCTGCCATCATTATTAACCCCGTAAATGTGAACTAATTGAAAGTCCGATAGAACTGCTTCGAGATTGCTCTTCGGGTCGTTAAGCCTTGAATGAAACTTTCAAGTCCTGTACAATTTCCGTTAGTAATAAGGGATTCTAATTCGTTTCGTTTTTCCGCTTGAAATTCTACGTAGAAGAGTCATTATGAGAGCAGTATTCTGTAAGAGGAAAGAAGTTTATGTTGGCCTATCATATTACATGCAAGCTTTTGCAATGTATAATATATTATTTAAACAATAACATACGTATAGAGTGTATATATACACTTTAAATAGCAGTATTAATACATCCGAGCTTCGTTCAAGGGAAATGAACAATAGTTTTCCATTATTGTCCAATCAGCAAGGTATATCGGAAAGTTTACAAAGGAAAGATCCGTTATTGTGCACGCATAAGCTCACAAAGGATTCATAGTTTACCTGAACTAATCCATGGAAAATATCATCCAGGATACCGGCTTCCTGATTCAAGGATCTCGTGGTAAGCTTCTTACGGCGGCGTTTGTGCATCGTCAGAAATCGGCCTGTATGCCTGGGTATGTTCCTACCGCTATCCAAGTTCTCCAGCAGTACACGGTCCACGTCGGATAATCGCCGGATCGTACTTTCAACTGGAGGCTCATCTCGAATCTGCGGTAACGTTGCTTGTATATCAGTGCTGGGCAGTGCAGCATCCTCTGTGGAATAGAAAATCCGATAGTATTAGTTGTTAGTGTTAGAATGCATTAAGCGGATTATAAGGATAAAATTAAATAAAGTCTAAATAAAATTGGACTTCAATCTGAACACGTATAATTAAGTTATGGTGAGACGGCGATGATATTTGAGAATTAGATTAAGGAAGATTAGGGAATACTTGAGATGCAAGCGAGAAATTCTATTGTACTTTGCAGTGCACCTCGTTCACCGTTTCTTACGAGGCTGACCTAAATTCCCTTTAAGAATACGTGGCGAGCCCTAAAAGAGAATTCCAGTACGCGCCAGTACACATTCCTAATCAACAAACAGGTCTTTCCACTTCTAACGAATAAATGAACTATCGCTACGGCAGGTACTAGTATTCCGTTACTAGATACTTAGCCGTAAGGTGTATTTAGACAGCTTTTAACCCGCAAGTTTATATGCAATTTAATAAGTTTCGGCCGGAAGGCCAGAATGGGATGAAAATAAACTGGAAGCAATGACATGGATGAGACATATTATGTCGTCTAGAATTATGCTGGGCGGTTGACATCGGGACTGGTAGATCAAGAAGTGTTACAGTTACGTGACTGCTGGCACTTGTCTCGCATTAACGAGGCCATTGCCGCGAACACGCAGACGTTGCATCGAAGCGCGGTTGTGCGTCAGTATGTGCATTCCTGGCCTTCGCATGTAAATACAAGGGCCGCATGCGAGTCCATGTCCACTATTCGTTTGGCCGTCGCCAAATACACGCGGAAGCGTGCACGTACAAATGGATGTGCCAGTTTGCAAGCCGCCTTGTAATTTTAGCGCGTCCGTAACCACAGCGTGACTGCTTCGATCGGCAATAATTGCTGTTCCGGATAAACAACAACAACGGTAATAATAACGTATCCTCTTCGTTGGCAACCGATTGGAAGCCGGCATTCGTCCCTGTAGTCTGCAAGCTGGTAGTTGAGTAATATGTCATCGTCTTATGTCTAATTAGAGGTGAGAATGAAACGCACCCATCTTCTCGGGTGCACATCCGTTCGCATTGCAAAGTATACGTATATTCGTCTCTAAAGATTTCGTACCCGTACACAAAAAATATGTTATAAATCATATACGTTTTTTCTAAAAGCAAATTGTAATTCTTGTAATCGCAATATCCGCAAATATTCATTCTCGTAATGATGACGAAGTAGCATCCCTGCGAGTACTGACATTTGCACGGAATGCAGACGCGAGCAATTACGAAAGATGATCCTCTATCATAGTAGTGTGTGACATAGATCCCATAGTAGTTGCAGGCAAAAACCGCAGAACATCTGCAATCTATATTGCGGTGAAGCAGTCTGACAATGGAACATATGCGGGACCGAGTTACTATTACACCTGACAGATCATCATAAACCTACTTTAGCCGAAGCGTGCTTAGCAGACATAAGCATACGTGACATTTCCCGATGCATCTTTCGTCTGACAACCGTGTCGTTTCTCTGTGCTTCTTTGCTAGCCAGACAAATTTCTTGCTCATCACACTTTTCTTACCATCTCAACATAATCGTTTCTCGCAGACAATGATATGTTGAGTGGAAGAGCGAGCAAGTAGTTTTACACGATTTATATGAGAATGTTGCCAACGTGGGAGCCTTGCAATTGCTGTAATAAACTGCGAGGGCCAAGCGCCTATGTTCCAACCAGTAGTTCTACCAAGTTTTTCCTCGATCCTATTGCGATCGAGACAGTTAGATAGCAATAGCTTTGCCCATTAAGATCGAAAGCGGCAATTACAGATTGCACCGGTGACGAAGTGTCGATGAAGATCGCGAGCGAGAGAGTAAGAGGATATATCTCTCGGTATTTCGAAAGGCCGCGCTCTCAAGTGTGTGTAGTACGTAAGTGCAAACACATGAAGGCGTAATCAGTGTGTGTACAGCATGAATGGTCCCCCGGCGGCGCGCTACAACGCAGCCACGCTTGTGCCGCCTCGCCGACAGTTAATTAACCTAATTACCAGCATAAGTGTTATCAAACAAAAGAAACGGCAGACTTCGCGGCGCGTGAATTTCATCGGGGTTATCGTTCCGCTTCCTCCTTCGAGCGTTATCTTTCTCCTCCCCCCTTGCAAACATATAACACCAACCGGGACGTAATCAATTGACAAACTCGGCTCTCAGTGTCCGCCGGATAGACATTCTGACACCTGCGGATTTAGCTATGACAGTTCTCGTGTTAGTTGACGCAGATATGTTAAGTATTATGAAAATGCATAAGAAAAAGTCTCGCCAATTTCAAATTTTACTCTTCAATAAATAATAATATTGGCTGACTGTTACTAAGCAGTAATATGTTACGCGGATGATAAAACTGTCGAGACGGAAATGAATTTAACGATAATAGTCCACCTCACCACAAATACTTTGGCGATCGAAGCATTAATCCTCGATGACGCGAAGCTATGTAATCTTTTATCGTTTAATTAAAATAATGGACTTGTCTCTTACTCGACAGGATTTCGTGACATTCTGCTTTAGATCGGCGTTAATAATTAATAGAACAGCGAAGAAGTCGCCGGATGAATTTACTCGATCATAACATCATGGGGAGAGGCGCCGAGGCGAGTTTTTCTATCGCTTGTATTGATTTAGCAATTTATGTTAAGCGGGAAAACGGTAGCACCATCACGTATCGAGTGGAGTATGAACGACCGGCTGACAAAAAGTCCGATCTTTCTTGCCTGATCACCAGCCATTTGTCATTGCTGCACACACAAAGACCTAGTATCGTCTTGTACATTAATACTGATTCGTATCTGTATTGAATCTATTTGCAAAAAGGCCAGTTGCTCATAAAAAGGCCATCGTGATTCTCTCGGTGCACATTAGACTGACTTCTCGTTCGTTGTGAATACGTTGGTCAAACGTATCTTCGTTTTGTATGGAGTAGTTTTACCCGCTCGATGAATTCGTCGATGCGAGAGATGCTTTCGAGTACAGTATTGCAACGATATACGAGTGCTGCTGCTCCAGAAAATTCGTCTCGCTCTGCGAATACCGATATGCATCTACCTAGGATGCGAAGGATGACTGGGTAAAAGAGAGGGAGCGAGAGGACACGTAGCATCAATTCAGTGTATGTAAAGTAGAACTACTTTTATCCAAATCACATTCTTCAAATTTTCTACTATTCGAATATCCTGTTATACTATTTTTATAGTTTTTCTTTATGCTAGTCCTAGCATATTTCAAGAAGAATCATAAAAATGATATAAGAGAGTGTTCGGATGGTAGAAAATTGGGATAACGTGATAGGAATAAAAGGAGGTTCTATCGTAACAGGGTGATAAGCTCGTAAAAAGGATGCGGTGATTTTTGATGTTTTGAAAGCAAGGATATTTTTCCTGGCGCGTTTTAAAATTTGACGATCCTAGTGCACGCACGGTGGATGATCTGGTCCAGCACAGCTCACCAGCAAACACACGCCTACGTTCGATAGAAATCCGGCGGCTGGGAAAGTTTTCTGTCGCAGTGATAAATACGGCGAATACGAGGGTCCGGCCCTTTTTTCTTTATCATTTATCGTCGTCCGTATCGTTACAGTTGAAATGCACACTCGTAATCGGACTCACGGAAACCACTTATTGTGAGCCTCCTCATCAGAAGCACCGATCTTTCGAATTTATTTTTACCTTCTTCTAATACTTCATTCGCATTAGTCAAGACCCTTCAAACGACTAGAAAGCACTTTGCCGTTATCTTCCTCGCTTCAAATACCCTTCCGAGGTTTCTTTTAAACCTCGAAAGGTTTCAATTGGTCCATTCGCTCGAAGGTACCTTCAGGATGAATTCGATAGTATAAAACTTGGGCGAATTTAAATTTTGAAGTAAAATATAATACCCACGAAAAATGTTTCTAACAAAAATAGAAAGAAATTTGAGTATCAATTTGAAATCAAGTTATTTAAATCTACACAATTCGAGTGAGAAACAGCTCCACATTGGAACTAATTCTTTCAACTGGTCCGAAATCAAGCTATTCCAAGTGGAAATTGAATGACATGACTAACGCGAACGGAAGTAATAAATGACAGGAAACGAATTAATGAAGTTTCCACGTGAAAACAGACAAATAAATGAAAGTCATTACGTCGATTTAATAGTCGTCGATGTCGAAGCAGTGAATAGCAGGGAACGCGGTATTACCTACGCCGTAAGTAGGATTACTCGAATAATGCGCAATCCGCGGTAATACCTTGCCGATATTGCTTTCCTAGTTGGAAGCAAAAGGCTAGCAGCGCCAGATATCACCAGGGTTAATACACACAGAAAGTCGCCGATGTTGGGTCACGATAACATCGTAAAATTAGGTTGTTCGCACCGCTTCTAATGAGTTAGAAAATTTTCCACCGCGCACTACCACATTGCAGATTCGCCCCTCTCTTTCTTCATTGAACTAGCGATAGCGCCCGGCTGACACTAACAAACTGTAAACGGTATTAGCATTTGAAAGTGGTGGGTTTCTAGCTCGGTGCAACCGCGCTTGTTAATATTTGCCCGCTTGGGACAAATGTGATTTATAGGAACAGCTTGAACAACAGTCTGGTATTCAACGCGCCGGCTCGAGAATCCAAGTGAGTGTTACATGTTTGGTCAGAGACAGACACACCGGATATGCATAATTGGAGGGAATATAAGTGCGACTAAATACACGGATTGGATTTCGTGCCAGGGGCGATTTACTCACCGGAAATACGGACGAATACAGCATTCTGCTCTTCACTGTCCACCGTTATCTCGGCAGCCCGCCTCTGCAATGATAAGCGATCGATCAAATTCCGCTTTGTACCTTATTGTCACAATGAATGAATATCACTGGATACAGAAATATGGGATTTTCTAGTGAAAATTATACTGCGACTAGCAATAAGACATTGTTCCAAGGAAATATATTACATCACGCGTTCATTATAGGGAAAAGGTTGTAGTTACATGCAGTCGAATACTGAAATCATCCTCTAACGAGAGTTATCCTTTTTTGAGGAATGAATTCTTTGCAATCTCAGTCCTTTAACCGCAAAACAATTTCGAACTCTCTTTCTCTCAATCGTACACTCAAGATCCGCTCGGATTGAACTGGACTCGAAAAGAGGAGTATTGAAAAAAGTGGGCGGAAAAGCGAGGGTTTGAAAATCGTGGCTATCGTGTTCACAGGGGGAAAAAAATAGAGCTGGAATGCAAAAGGGATCTAGCGAAAGGGAAAAGGAGAATTACGCAAGCCCTATCCGAATGCAACCTGTGAGCCGATGGCGCTCTCCCGTAATGCTCAACAACTAGGACTCGCTGGCAGGCTTTTCACTGGCAGGTCAGGCCAATTGCCAATTGCAAAATGGGGCGACCTAGATTTGGATTCGCTCTGCGGTTCCCCAGTGTCGCCGTGATGTACGAACGAGCACTTGTTCCGTGTTAGGACTGAAAGAGCTTTCCACGGATATTCGAAAATCAATGCAAAATGTGGATATCACTTGGGAAAAAGCCTGCTGGAAAACAACTGAAACCTGGCACCTTTTGTTCCCCAAATATCGACGTTTGTAGACCAAACAGAATATTCCTTTCTAATACGAAAACTTGTGATATATTATACATCAAATGTGTACACCTGCTCTCTGCAATTTCTTCACTTCAAAAATATCATATTTTCTTTTCTTAGAGTTCGTAGTAAGCCGTTGGAAATTTCCTTTGGGAGTTTGTCAAATATGCCAGACACGAACATTCTCGCAATACTAGGAAGAAGAATTCACGGATTGTTTCTCTTGCATTTGTTCCACAGTCACAGTCTCGCCATACTGGGAGAATCAAAATCTTTTAGGACACATCAGCTCTTTTGCCGGGGGTCATCGATGATTCCAATATTATTCGCCAGTGTGATCCAATTTCTTCGGCACCCCACGTTGAAAGCTCGACGAAAGCGATGTGTCGAAAGAGAGCGAAAGAGACAGATGCCTATTGGCTTTAAGGGATAAGAGAAAGAGATGATCTTTGATTGGAACAAATTTTCGTGCGGCTTTCACATACGTTTGGTTAGATTCTTCCAATCTAAGTGAGTATTACCTAATCGCTTCTGAACTAAAGTGCCTCGTACGTGAAAAAATGATAAATTTAGGTATTATCGTATCACGAGATAATTTTATACTTAATGCATGCAAAGCCGGTGTTCCCTCTTCCGAAAGATATAATTTTCCGGGCTAAATGCAAACCAAAAACAACACCTGTGCCGCATAAATTTTGTTGGAGGAAATATACTAGATTATATTAGCCGTGGAAACATTTAACTTATGATAATATGGTGGAGATTATGCAAGCTAAAAGGATATAATTAAGAACGCAGGAAGAATTGGTCCGAGAATAACTTGTTTGTCATTTTTTCTTATTTCTTATTTTATCGATCATCCCAACAGAATTTCAGAAATCCAATCATTATTTTTGATGACGTGTAGCAGCACGATATCATACGGACGGTCAGTAAGCATTACAATTCCGAAGAGCGCTTGTACTTTTGTGAAAAATGGGAACATGACAGTTCAATAGTGCTTCACGCTGCTCGCGTTGAGAATTGGGTTAAACCGTCATTACAAGACTCGATGATGAATTGCCGATGGATTTCGCATCATTGTTATCATTTTCTCTTTGGAATTATGGTATCAGGATACGTCGTGCACGTCGAACTGTATTACAAGACTTTAAGCGATTGACTAGTTTGTGGTAGATGATGAAAGATGAGGATTATGAAGTGAGAACATTTGATAGACGCAAACACTCCAATTGTAGTTGCATACTCTATTTATTGGTTTAAATACTATGAATATAAATCCGCTTTGTCCGAAGACCAATCGGATAAAAGAAGATTAAAGTTTTCATCGTTACTGTTCGTGTATAAATGTGTCCTCTAACTCCTCGGAATTTTAACACGATGAACTCGTGAACGCACTTATTAAGATTCATAAAGCACAATGGAAGAGAAAACTTTATAATTAATTTCCCCCTCTGAAGAAGCTTGTTACGCTCCTCGGACATTTTTGATGCCTCGATTTTTTCCAGTAACGCGCCACGCGTTTCTCGTGGTTTCCATATTTTTACGATCCGAGGGACCGTCGGAACTTGAAGCAAAGTATACCTACACAAAACTTCCGGCCAACTCAAATTGGCTGAGAGCAACAAAAACGCGAGAAGAGAAAAAGTTACATCGTACGTAGATATTCACTGTCCGGTGGATGGCAATAATGGTGGAAAATTGCAGTTACCCGAGAAAATGGATAACGGAAATGGAAGATTTCAGACATGGCTAAGACTGAGTATATATTGCACGTTAAAGCGTTCGACAGTTTTCCATTTGCAGTGCAGGCATCGACGACGAAAGCAGGTCAAAGAGAATGAGAGGCAACTTTATCATTGCGAAGAACTCCCTTTTTCCCGCAATGGACGGCCAATTCTGTTAGGTGGAAAATGCATTTTCCAATTTCAAGCACCGCAAAACGTCTATTTCCTCCGATTAATTGCGCGTTTCTCCTATAAAGTTGCATTACGCCACGCTGTTCGATTGTTCGTCAATTTGGCAGGTAATTCAACTGTTCCACGTTTTCTCAGAACACAGCTTTGCTTGCGGTTTTGGATAACTAAAATTCGATGCAGTCAATTACTGGCTTCGTACAAAAGAATAATGTTTACTCAAAGATTTTACCCTTCACCATTGTTCCCTTGTACGGAGCTTTATGAAATTGTACTTGGTAGATGTTGTAATATGCATAATCGTGGACGACTTTAACGAAGCTTTTGAATATTGAAGTTTTCAACAAATGGTTCGAGTACTTACGAGCAATCATATAATTATAAGTAATTCTATGCAGAACGTACGGCAATTACATTCGACCCAAGTCGCATTTCCGGACTAAAACGACAAGTAGTCGGAACTCTGCCAGTTAATTGTGTTACTTAACATCAGAGTGCACCTAGTATGACGGCAGTAAAGCACGTACGCCTTCGTGCAACAGTTTATGCTTGCAAGAAGTATTTAAAAAAAAAGTAGGTCGTAAATTTATTTACTTGTTATGACGACTTACATTTCTTCAGTATTTATCGTATTCCACCTTCGCTCACTAACAAATACATACGAATAGCGATGATCAAGTTACACGTGAGGTGAAAAATGAACAATACCTTTTTCCACTAGATACTTCTATTCTACGCACAATGCAATTATGTAATACACATGTTGTAATGTAACACAAGCTAGTACGTTGGACTGACAGTAATGACAACTGCCGTCTCGGCGCATGTCAAATTGGAAAATCTATGCGCATTTACTAACGCTCGTGTCAAGTCTAGTCGTTCAGTTTAAGTTAAAGTTGTCAAGAGCCACTGATGACATTGACGAATGGATGCAAGTAGATTCTTACTGGGCCATCGTGTCAAAGGCTTCGCTCGATAAATGTGTGCAGTGATAACGGCCGGAGATACACACCAGACGCGTGTCTATCATCGAATCGCTCGGCCGATCTGTGTAAACGGATGTAAACGAAGCGTATTCAAGTATGCGCTTTACCAATCAGCCGATTATAAAATAAAACTTTCACGGTGAATCCGTGAATCCTCCCTGTTATTTGATGTATACAGTTTGTCTATATTTGGTGGTGGAGTTGGAATCGACGAGTAAATATGCATATCTTGGAAACCGATATAGACAGAAGTTGTTTCTAACTAACATTGGAATATTCAGATACAATACTGTCAATAGTACTTTTCAAATATACGCAATACGGTTTATACTATCGTTCGTACAGTGCGAAACAATCGTTGGAATGTTAACCCCTAAAATGTACAGTAGCCAAGAATCCTTTCACAATTGAATTATTTACACATGGTGAGCTGCTTTATCAGGCAGAAGTTATATACAGACAAGATGGTAACTTGTTAGGAATGTATAAAAAGATCAGGAAAACTTGTGGCAAGGAAAGATTTAATATTACGATGTTAACTGGGTGAAGAAACGGAAAGTAATATTACCGTGACAGGAAGAAACTAGCCTGCAACGATAGAAGCCAATAATCACTAGTGTCTATTTTGCGAATGCGCAATCTGTGAAACCGCTCGTAAAACGATCAGAGCAGCAACACGAAGCGGGTGTGTTGCGGCTTGTAAATCGCGAATGGCGGAACTGTAAAGTCGCCAAGATTAACTTTCGGCCCCGCGCGTAGTTATGAAACCGGAAGACGATCATCAAAGACAACTCGGTCGTTTGGAGAAAAGAGTGTACCTGCCAACGGAGAGCAGTTAATCAGGACTGATTTATCGATATGGGTGCCGATGGGTTTGAAATATAAAATAGCCTCGCAGGAATATCACACGTCGATCATTGACTTTTCTCTATCGTCTATGCTGATGCATTGTAGTTCCGTATCGTATTCAAGAAAGTCAACAGTTAATTTTAGAATCGACGTCAACGACTGTGAAGCACTAGAATTCCAAATTCCTTGTAACATCGTCATTGTGTATTGACAGAGGGAATCGACGATGACGCGCAGTTGTCGTATGATATTCATGAGCGGATTAAGTATCCACTTATATTTCTTATATTATGAAAAAACTATATTAATAAAACTTGTTATGATTTCTCATCTACTTCATCATATAAACCCTTTACACTATCAGTGAAATAGCTTTAGGGTTATCGAATACCTCAACGAAAACCGGAGCGCTTGCGCAACGCACTTGACTATCCGCACTGAAGTGAAATTGAACGTCGGACGGAAACTGTATTTTCCATCACTCGTTGACCGAGCCTCGATGAATTGAGGTTATCCTAGATCTTTATCAACCTGAGACCGATGACGTCCATCGACTGAGCCCCTGTTAATTCCGGGTGAGGCTTTGTCGACAGGTCACTTTAAAATATTGTTGTTTCGCCGGATGGAACTTCATTAGAATTGGATCCGTTTACTGAGAGGATGCCTCTTGTCAGAAACATTAATCTTGCCAATTAATTACCGAGTATCTCAATGTGCCAACATTATGATTGATACACTCAGGTACTCCATTTAATTATACCGAGAAATCATTTGTTAACTGCATTATTTCGCAATATTGTTATCAAACCGTGCGAGCTTATATGGTATACCAGTGAAAATCAAATACTGTGGATTCTCAATATCATTTTCTACTCATACATCGACCTCATTCTACTGCAGAAAGTAACTACACAGAGCGTAGACCTTCGTGCACCGTTGATTATGCCTATAAGACAAGGGCATCTACAAGAATTTTATGATAGAATTTTATAAACTAAAGCAATGCAAAAGTTTGTTAGTTACAACAATGTTATGAAAGTGGAGGAAAGATTACAAGAATGGTATAATCAAATTTTATATACTAAAATAATACAAATAAACATTTGTATATTACAATAATATTAGCTTTTTCCAAAAGAACGCTGTCATTCAAAGACCGGTTCTGAGTTATCCTGGAACGTCGAGTACCGTTACTTCGTAGTACGACAGTCTCACCTACTTAACACGATTGCTGCGAGCTTTTCCAGAGTTTCGAGTCGAACTTTCGAGCAGCCCTTCCCACTTCCCACCGAGGCCTGCATCCCCGACCTCTCTCCCACGTCTTGATATTTGACGGTTTCGATCGACCTGCCCCTTTTTCTTACTTTCCGAACTAACCACTGGGACGATTGTGCGTTCCACTCATTTGTGACTCTGAATGTGTACTTTCGGAGAGACACAGAACGCGAAGGGCGAGAGACCTCGGATCCCTGACGTCATGGAGTAGTCGGGTCGCCCGTTGAAAATCAGGTCGCCTCATCCCCTCGTCGTTGTTCCCCTGCTGCACGAGCACTTTTCTCTACTCCCAACTTCTCTCACCCTTCTACTTCAACGGATTCTTACTGTTTCTTTACTTGCCACTTCAAATATATACATATATATATGTATATGTATATATATATATATAGTCATACATATATACTGATGAGGTGTGAAACTAGCGTCGACCTCGAATAGTCTTTCCTCGCGTACTCTGATTTCTCAAATCTGTTCCTCGAGAAATCCCCTTGACTCGAACTGTTGGTTCATCGTTCGAAGAGTCTTTCGAGTGTACATGTATGTAGATAATATCAGCTGATATATATAGATCGAACTGTAAGGTAAGTTTAAAGTGCAGGAGCAATCGGGAGATTGGAACTCGAGAGCAGCATCGGCCTTTCTATTCGACGTTTAACTTTCTTTTGAGTTTGGCATGCCTCTGGGGACAAGACTGAAGGGTGAGAGAAGGTTGAGAATCGGTGAAGCGAACCTTTCTCGACGTATGTACAGTATGACCCTCCTCGCCCGCTTCTAAATAGGTCTTTTAAAGAACGGGGGATGATGCCGGCGAGGTGGAGATAATGAATTCAGGGGTAATTGCTGGTGTGTGTACTGCGCCAGCATGCCAATACGGCGCGGAGACGCGCAGCATTCTGCTTGGGGGGGAAATCGATTCTCAGGGATGATGAAGACAAAGACGCACGCCGACCCAGATGTTACCGAGGGAGGAAAAAAATTTTCATGGTCTCCCGATCGCAGTATGATTACCACGACGGGCAAACCACGATGACTTGGAATATTGTTCGATGTGAATGAAACCACTACACCAGCAACACCAGCTCCGAGAAACCATCCCATTTTACAAGAAACGAGGTTGGCCAAATGTAATTAGGTCGCGCCAGTCACACCGTACGTGTTATAATGTTGTTATCGGGACGCATTGCTGACTTTCGAGAACCGGCGCTTATAGTCTCGTTTTACTCGTCTTTTAACGCGACTACGAATCGTTCGATGACGGCTAATGTAATATTAATTCTACCGGCCACTCGTCGATGAACGCTGCCCGATGCATCACCGCTTGCTAAGCAATTTCGATTAAGTGACTCTGTTGTGATGCCAAGACGCAATTAGCTCCTCCTGGCAATCGGCACTGCCGATCTTCCCCCCTTTAGAATATAGTTCATCAAATCTACCGACCGTCACCGTGTTGAGTAAGATTGTACACGCCGATCGTTTTTCACCAGACAAAATTATGCAAGGCTCGCGCTAATTTTACCGTGGCTTGATGCAAGAACGAGACCATGGATTCAACAATGCCATTTATTACGTCCTACGTAAAATAGCTGGTAGCCCTGCGCGCCGCTGCGTAGTTATTTGAAAAATTCAAGAGCACCCTGCGAGAGTGGAACGAATGCCACAGTTGCATTTACGTAAATAATAAATTTCAGTAAACAACGCTATAAATGGATGCATTGGATAAAGCAAGCTAGATTTTGTTGGGAAAGCAACATGTATATTGAAGGAGAAATATTTAAACTTATACAAAATAATATATTAATTAAAATATATTTACTATAAACGTCATAAACGAAAGCTGCTTTCAATGGTAGGCTCTATAAACAGGATTCCGGGGATTTCTATCGCAAGCAAAACAGATGAAGGCGAATCTTGCTTGATTTTTGTGTCCATTTGCCAATTACTCAGTAATCCGTACATCGGCGATTCTGCAATTCAACGGATATCCACCAAATGTTCGGTAACAAGGAGGCTATTAACTGCCATTCATTCCATATTCAGCTTGCAGTAATATTCCGCTGAAATTGACTAAAATTCTGCCCACACATACTATACATGCTTTACTACATTTTACGATATTATACTCGGAAAAGTCTGCCTAAAACCATCATTTCACTTCTCTCTCTCTTTCCACCCTTTCCTCCCTCATATCTCTCGCTTTTTCGTTTCCGATTCGTTTCAAATATTTACGAACCTTCTGAAAAATGAATTCGCAAAACCTGTGCCAGTGTCGTATTCCGATCATCGAAAACATGCGCATTGTAGGCGTATGTTAGAAATAATAACAAATATTCGTTAAAGCCAGCGGTATTTTAAATAATTTATTTAAAAAATTTTAAATAATGCTGACAGAAGTCATAAAATATTAATGATATTAATCAAGACGTTATTGCTCTCGCATGATTCATCGTACAACGCTTACAATGCTTTAACTACAGCGTGATTCAAAATACGATATCACAAATTTACTTACAAATCATTGCTAAGTTTTTAATAACATGCTTCGTCAATGAAAGAAGTTCAATGCCAGGAAAACGAAAAGTATCAAGCATCGATTCTTTCGAATTTGTCAGTGGTTCGTCAACCCTCGCAACACTGCCAGTCAGTTTCAACTGAACCACCCGACTGTCACGTGCGACAGGTACCGTATCAGAGCTCCCGCAAACGACATTGAAACGCGAGGAATTTTTTGCACCTGACTTGTTGGAGCAACGGGGAAGTCTCCGTGTTTGAATAACCGTTAACCGGCAGCACGTTTGTGGAGAATTGCAGTGGATACACGTGTGCGCGTAATCATCCACTAAAAGAAGAGTCGAGGATAAAAATAGTTGATAATGGTGGACGCATGCATGCTATGTTTCAATGACTCGCGTGAAGAGTGAAAGACGAGCAATACCAATTACGAAGAGAAGCAAAACGAGATAGAAATTACGAAGGTTAAAGAAGAATGCACGCTTTGTATTATGTCGACGAAGTGAAGCAATCATTATTACACATCCAACACTCTTAGCGTTCAAGCATTAATAAATTACGAAAGCGACAGAATAAAGGCGGAAAGAAGAAGGGAAAAAAGAGAGTGCACTTATTACGCGAAGGAATGCTAACTATTACGAGGAGTAAGGAAATCTGTGGATTTCCAATATAAAGGATTAGGATGCGAGGATAGCACGCTATCACTCCCACTTGGAAGTAAGAAGTATGTAAGTGAGCGTCGCGGTGGGACACAGTAGTGGGGTGGCGATGGTAAGAATGGCTCTTTCGTGGAGTCATCGAACCATGCTCCCCACGATCGTGGAAATCGCGTGCGAACCATTTTAGCGCCACTCGCCACAAATACACATCCTTGAGCGAGGTAAGTAGCGAGAGGAGCGTGGGGGATGAAGGGAGTCGCCCGGTCTATTCTAAATCGGCACTGGACGAGGGGGCGAGTCGAGAGAAGCGGAATGCTCGGAGTGTAGAAGAGTCGGCTGTTGCCCGATTCTAGCTAAAGAAACAGAGTCGAGTGCTAGCAGAGAAGAATGAGTGTCGAGTTGGTAAATGGCCGCCGGCACAATGTATGTGCAGGACGTTTGCTCGGCTGTCTCCGCCTCTGAGGCATAGTCGGCTCTTGGCTTGGCATTCGGCACGATGCGACAACGTCCGCCAACATCACAGACAGACAGACGTATTCGGAACGGAATTGCCGAGTCGCTGTGCATGCACGAGAAATCAGCGTCGACTAGCTAGCACCGCGCTGAGCCAGCCGGTGCTTGCAAGAAATAGTGAGCAGCCCGAAAACCCTGGCTTCTTTCCTCTACAGGATATAAATATATGACAGTCGAGAAGATAGAACGCTCTTCTTCCCAGACGAGTTTTTCCTCCATTTCCAGTTGCATTTTATCGAGATGCTATCATCTACAACGGCGCTTCGAAGGATAGCTATAGGCCTGGCATCCTTCTTAAATCCCACTGGCAATCGTCCACCAAGAATCACCCAAGCACGACTATCTTCAATCGCAACGACATCTGTATGCATGTGCACAGCGTGGACGAATAAAATGTATGCGCTTCCTTCGCATGTTAATATCGCAAATAACTATTACGAAAGAGCGGCACTGAGAACATTAGGCGACCTTGTTAAATCAGCTCCATCTCCCAATTTAACATCAGTTGACTTTTACCTGTGCTATAATTTCAGAAATATAATATCAGGAATAGTACGACGTCAGAGGATCGAAATTAAAAATGTCTGTACTGTTGGTTCGTTAGAAATAATTTATGTCCACGTCACTCTGTCATACGATATTATAAGTAATGCATTAATGCCAGTAATTCCGGTTTTAGAGGTTTGTAATTTGAGATAATCAACGGTGGAATAAATAAAATTGGATGATTTCACTTGTTGAAATATGGTAATAAAGCTATGTATGTTTATAGATGTTATTCGAA
Source organism: Ectemnius cavifrons (assembly GCA_964023945.1). Taxonomy (NCBI): domain Eukaryota; kingdom Metazoa; phylum Arthropoda; class Insecta; order Hymenoptera; family Crabronidae; genus Ectemnius; species Ectemnius cavifrons. The sequence goes on from OZ030375.1 coordinate 1,662,541, forward strand.
GATTATGCGTGTCTGACAATGAGTTTGCTTGTCCGAGTTCCAACCTCCTTCCGTCCTTTCTCGGCATCCGCTGTCTCTGCTGCAGCTAGATAGGACTGTCAAAGCGAACGATGATGCACGGCTAACCCAGTGTCTAATTGCAGAACTGCCACGCGCGCGTCAGTCTGGATCCAACAGACATCAATCTTCTGATAAAACTAGCACCATCCGCGATTTATAATACTTATCCACGTGGCGCTGAAGATATTACGGCTGTCTTAAATACCAGAGCCTGATTGTTCGACCTAGCACGAATGCCATCTAATTCTGAGTCGATCCAATTATTTCTCTTCAACTGACAGTGTCACATTTTTGGCAGGAATTAATATCTTGTCGATATATACAAACGTGTCGAATTTGCGAATGATAAAGATTGAGATTTTTCAATGTTTTCAAAGTATTCTGAAAATACAGTGCAACTAATGAAAAGAATCGTAACTTTTATTCTATTTTTAATCGTATCAGACTTCCCCAAGCTTCCATGTTTGTTGTCTTCCGTTCGCTGGATTCTATTGTAAGTTCGAAACGAGTCAAGGTAAAAATTCACGAGATTCGAGGGTCGGTTTGGTGATTTCAGGGAGATTTCCGAGCGGCGTGGATACACTATTAAAAGAATGAGTGTGGCATGGGCTAACAGTTCGGTCGACGTTGATTTTGGCATCCTAACTAGTAAATCATGGGGTTTACATCCTTCATAAATTGCCATTTGCCTGGCTGTGTTACGCGGCAAATTTGACGATAAACTTGGATATTTTTACGTTGACTTCCGCCCACAAGGAAACACACGCGTATACTCCTACCGGCTAGTCGTGTGTGCCCAATATGAAAACTTTACGCTCAGCTCTCTTTATTCACGGGAAACTTGCTTCGACACAGATTGCGCGGCCAATTCCTCGCCATGCTTCCGTTCACTTCTCAGATGCACACGAATGCATACAATATTTCCTATATCGCAGAGAGGCACGCGAGTGTTGAAGAACAGGAGGGACATATATATATATATTTTTTTTTTTCTCTCCTCCCCCCGTGCACTGGCTTTTGCAGGTTGAGAATCGATAAGCAGCTTCAGTCACTATCAGCGGCATACCTTGAATACAAACACGGCCCGATTGAAATTCCCTAGCGGCACGTCCGAGTTTCTCCACTATTTCGAAAGTAGTCGTCGGATTAATGGACGCTCGAGAGAACGTTCGCTTGGCCCTGCTATGCTTGGCCCCTCTGTATTTCACTGCGCTTGTTTTTCTCCACAGAGGAGGCGCTTCAATCATTTCTAATTAATATTGCCCGCGTTTGCTTCTCCAACTCGCCCCTCCATCACCTCTCTCTCTTTCTCTCTCTTTCTCTCTCTCTCTCCCTCTGACGCGCGATATTTTTGTTGAGAGCACCGAGAACTCGTGTGCGCTCCTCCTGAAATAAACTGGCTTAAAGTGGGAAGCGAATATGTGGTAGTTGTTATACGAGAACCAGCGCAACCTATAAGCGATTCGGAGCAATTTGATACAGTAAAATATTGTCATTGCCAATGGTATATGTATATGAGAACGGTGCCGTTCAAGGCGAGACAGACTTACTCAATAAGTCCCCGTATGAATTCGTTTCTGTATTACAACGAGATCAAACGAAGAGAAGAGGAAGCTATTTGCATTTACGCTATGTCGTTTCATTCCACCGGAAGACGAGTGTATAGGAAGGCTCTCGCGCGAGTTTCTTTATTCTATATTATAGAATCTATAGTCAAAGCACGTTCGATAGATTCAATAAGTTGATCGACCCAATTTTTACAACGGCTACGACGACGTCATTAGAACTCTTTTCGGGCTTGTCACTTTTCTCCCTCCTACCCTCTTTCTCTCTCTGTCTTTTTCATACTATTTCCTGAGATATCGCCAGATAACAAACTATTGTGTGGTAAAGTAAAAAGATTAGCAAGAAAGTCTCAGCCTTTTTTCAACGGTCTGTTGATAAGCATGACCCGTTCGATTTCACATGTAAATCTAGTGACGTTCGAACTTGTATACTACACGCCGTACCGTCTAGCCTAGTTGCCAGATAACAATCACTTTCTACGCTACAGCATTTTGTCACACATATTACGTAGGATTTTCTCACATGTACAATGCGTGCAAAGGTGTTCGAGGCATATGCTTGACGTATGCGCCGGATCGTTTCATGTTGTCGAGTGAGAGATTCATCGATAAGGATGCCCAAGCAGGAAGTGAATATTCATACGCTCCCTTTTACACGAAACTAATGGGAGAAATGTCGTCGACCTAAAATAGAAATCTCCCGCAATGATATAGGATCGCGTGGCGTCGAAATACGAGGGGCGTTTATCCCGTTTTTTTTTTTTTTTCAGACTATGCGGATAACCAGACCACCTAGATCTATTTATAGATCAGGATATTCTTCATTCATAACTTTTATACCTAATGCTTGTGTCGTTTGGAGAGTGTGAATGAATGTCATTAATATATTCTCACACGCGAGATTATTAAAAAAGAATTAGTTATAATAATAGTAGAAAATAAATAGGTAAGTGTAGAATTGTTTCTACACATTTCTAATACAGAATAAAGCGATGTGTGTGGGGTAAAAAGCATTCTTCTGAATATGTGCAAAAGAGTCCAAGGTTGGACGAGGGTTGAAGTGATCAGAATAAAAATAAGTATAGGGTTTTTTTTTCTTCGCAATGTGTGTATTTCATTTATACACATACGATTTAAGTCAGCATCGAACGCGCTATCCTAATATATGTATTATAATTGGAATTGAACGCATCGTTTACGACCAAGTCTCGGAGAAGAGTGCTCCAGTTACTACGTGAAGGAACACGAGGAACATCTGCTCGAGTGTAATAGGGAAGTCGTCGTTTATATTGGAATTAGTGTTGTTAAGCACCCATCGTCTCCTTGGGATCATCTCTTATGCTTTGATTCGCGCAATGTCGAAAGATTTTCGACCCTGGCAAACCAAGTACAGGATCATGGGATTTCAAGCGAAAGTAACGCGATCCAGCATTGACGCTAGTTCTAACTTCATACGCGAGTGTGTTCCGCATGTCGAAGACTGTGCCAGACCAGTGATAGAACGTGTCTTTCACGTGCGCGTGTTCTAGCAAGTGCATCAAACCGGGACGAGGTTGGCCTGAATTTCGCTGGTGATAAAGAAAACCGGAACAAGTCCCGCATTTTCTTTCCTAACTTCATACGACTTTGCTCTTCACGCGTCAAACATGCTCGCGCATCAATTTTATAAAGGTATCCGATTCCCAGTGCACTCCGCATTTGACTCATGACCCCATTCTGCTCTAATAGAACGTTTCGTTTTAAATCTTTTGCAAGCCATTTATATTATTAAATTTCACCGCTTCGAATTTGTTATAAAACTTGCAACAGTTCCGGATAACCAAGTAACCCAGATCTAAGCAATAAAAATAGATCAAGAACCCTGAAATGACACGTAATCGATACCGGAATTAAGATTAATAATTATACAAACTTATTTTTAGGAAATAAAAGTTTATATTATTCTTCGTTATATAATTTTTGTATGAAATTATTTAAAGGAATGAATGTCATATTTATAATAGTAAATTTCAAGGGATTTCTTTATAACTCTTTCTATTCTATTTCTTCATTAAACTCATCTACAGCATTATTTCCAAGGTTAATCGAGACATACTACAACTCTAAACCTGTAAAGCGACATAAACACGTTTTCTTAACTTTTCTCGCCGATGCCACACTGGTGGTTAGAGATAATGCTACAATTGCATTATTTTCTTGCCTAGGTCGGGCACGGAAATTGCGATAACCGCATTATCATCGCGCCTCATAAACTCATTTGGTGTAGTTTACGAACACACGAGCCTTAACAGTCTCGTACAGGGTGACCCACAAAAGGGGATAGCACTCTAACAATACGTATAACCTAGCTAAGTATAACGGTACCCACGCTCTCATTGAAAATGCAGGTTTCCAAGTAACGAAATCCCCCACGGAAAAACTCTCGTGTTCCGCGCAACGTGTGAACTTATTGCATACATTTAGAAAATTACCTTGGAAAAGATGGAGATAGCAGCGTTACTGGCCGACCGACGCTTACAGTGCTCTCTTTGCATTGTACAGTTGAACGTCGGTGACAGTGGCGCTTCAAAAGTTATGCCGATCGTAACGAGGGAACTACTGGATAATAAAAGTCGGAAAACTACCACACAGCCGCAAAGGGACCGGTTATGTATTAAATGGTGAAATGTCTTAAGAGATTGCTTTATTCGCCCTGCTCTAGTGTACCTTTGTAGACTTAAGATCTATTCATATTACACGCTACTAGAAAGATCAGACCACATTGTAATGGAACAATTGATAAAACGAACATAATAAATATGGAATACTTCAGTTTTCATGGACAAATGCACAGTTTCAAAGTTTTGACTGTGCAAGCAATTAAATAGAAGGTTCCAAGACCTAGATTTTTAAAGAAATTTCGCGTTCCTTGTATATGCCACCGATACGAAACCTATCGTTTATGAAAGACGAGATTTCTCCACTTTATATTTGACGCATTAAGAGTATAATGGCTATCATTATGTAAACTCGAAATGAAAATAAGACCGTTTTAATAGACTGCGGGTTTGTAAGCGCTTCTGTCCATTTTAGAATCATGAAAGGGCATGTACCCGAAGTTCGGTTCTCGTTGATTGTATGTAATCTGTAGCTTATCCGAGTCACAATTCGAAGCTATCTGCTTCTGCCACTCATGTTACGGAGTTTATACGGCAGCGAGTCTAGGTCAGGAACAACAATGACGCCAGCTAGCAGCACCTGACCTTATGTCTAATTTTAAGTACAGCGGCCAGTAATCTGTGACGCAGGGAGGACGTATGCGTGTGGTACTTATAAAAATTTGGAAAATTCGTATGTCTGCTATCCCCGGAGGAAATATATACAAATTGTGCACAAGTATAAGCAATGTTCAAAATAAGCATAACGATAAGTTCAAATCTGAGAGGAATCGAATCGCCGAATCACATCAACTCGAAAGCGATTGGATAACCATATTTTTCTACCAGTTACGCAATAGAAAATCATTTAGTAGGAGCATCATTTCTAGAGATTGGAAATGAATAAAGGTCATGTAAGTTTGAAACTCATAGAGAGTTCATGGTTGTGCTTAGTCAATAGATGAAGACGCGAAGGTAAGGAAACTAACAAGGTTAAAGTCTCGTACGTAAGTCTAATCGGGAAAGGGCATGATAAGGAGAATCCCACCTCTTGGCTTTCTAGCGGTTCCTTGACGAGTTCCTGGGTCTCAGGCACGTTCTGCTCGATCTCGGCTGATATGAGCTGAGAATTCCGGCAGCACTGAGCCTCAGTGGCGAGTTCCTGGTAGCAGGACTCCCCGGAACCCCGCCTGCTGCCCGCGATGCACATGGCTCTGCGAAAGAGCCCGGCGACGACGGCACAGAGGCCGCATTGCATGCCCGTCGCATTGCTCCTGCTGGACAAGGAGCCATTGGTCCGTCGACGGGTCCGAGTCCCGCGGGAACCGCCGTCACGTGTCTGGGTCGCCAGCTTTTCGTTTTCTTCTCGTTTGCGTGTTTCACATTTGCCCCCTGGCCTTCTTTACTTTCCTTTCTCACTCTCTCACCCTTTCACCCTATCCACTCCTACTACTTCTCTTCCTCCTCCTTCTCCTCCTTTCCCGATAATCTTGATTATATCCCTTTCTGTTATCCACACTCTCAGCTAGTCCCTTCTCAAGTTCTATACTAAACAATCCAATTGCTTCTCTCACTTTGCCCGGCCACTTCGTGCTCCGCCCGTTCCTTCCACACTTGCTTTACCTTTCCCGGCTTTCTCGGCGCCCTGCCGTCGCGGCGCACGACTCAAACTAGCCAGGTGACTTCCCCGACACCGCTGCATGTCACCTGTCCACCGAAGAACGGAAAACAGACGATCAAGAGAACGCCGCGTATCTACACGTATGTATAGCGAGATGGAGCCGTGCCCCAGGGAGGAGCACATTTAGTCTCTGTCTCGGAGACGACTATCGATTCGCAGGGAGCTGCTGCTCTCCTCTCGCCCGATACTATCCGACCGCGCGAAGGAGTCGTGCCGACGGCAACGAAGCTCGGAAAAGAGGCGCATTCGCGTAAAGAACGCGTCGCTTCGAGCTGGTGCACCAACCACAACGAGTCTACCGCAATGACGGAGAGCTGTGTAAATTATCAACCGTCCAGTCGAATCACGTGGAAAGGCACGTCTACACGTTCTACGCGACGCATAGAATTCCAATGGGGCGAACGCTCTTGAACGTTCTCAACTTGTAGAAATTGTAACTCTATGATGAATATATCTTTCTTTGAATCACCCTGTATTTAGAGGAGATTGAACCCTCGCGTAAGATAAAGAGTAGGATAGTAAGATTGTCGTAGTAAGTTGTAAAAGTAGCAGGATGCGCGATTCGAAGTTACATTCACGCGGTGAAGAATGTTGGATTCCCGGTGAATCATGGCGACAGTGTCAGCACGTGTCTCACACTGTCAAGGCGGAATCGTATTAACGGCTGTGACTCTTTCCACGACTGGGTATACACGATAGAGTAGGTATGTACGCCGTCGACTTCCATCCGTGCAGCAACGTGAACGACACACGAGGCCTCTCGCACACACCAGGTAAACAATGAGATTCTCGCTTCTCGCTGCTCGATAAGATAGGACAGAGCATGCTATGAATGCGCGGTTAAGGAGAGGAAGACAAATCAGAACTAGACTGTTCTCTTTAACATCCCGATGTTAATTACCGGATAGAGACTTCTCCTTCTTGCGAAACAGTCATTTATTGTAACTATCGAGTCTCGTAATGAAAAGCAGATAGTTCTCCCCTCGCATTTTCGATTTGACCCGAGAGTCCGTTCACATTGGTCGCCAGTGATAATTCACTTACCGAGCAAACACGATTCAATAATGCTGTCACTGCCTCTCGTGCGGTGATCCTTTAGTTTTAGTTCGACGGCTGTTAATTCGAAGCTAACTCTGGACCGCATTGATAAATCTCATCGCGAATATTCTGACTCTACCGTTTCACGATAATGAATCTACAATCTCGAACGTGTGTATTTCATTCTCATCCTTTCTCGCTTCTCACTGGTAAGTTTTACTCGTCGGCTAAAGGCCGATCGACATTATTGCTGCTGCACCAAAAGTACCACCGCGCATTAGTGTTAGTGGGACAATAATAGAAGCGTTTGGTCGCGCGGACAGCCCGCTGCGAATCTACTGCTCTTCCCATTCAGGCAGCATCGCGAGAGTAGAAACAGAAAGACTAAAGCTGAGCTTGATCAGACTGGTAGTATCGGTCATTTGATAGTAGGCCCGGTAGTATCGGGTTGGTAAGATTTGACCCGGGCTGAGGAAACTCCTGTGAAAGGTTCGCGCTACGACAACGCTGGGATCGAGTCTACCTTGTCTGAGGCCCGAGCAAGAAGCAGGGGCCGCTCGCACGCTCGCTGATAACTATCTAGCGGAGAACGAGGAGCGAGGAGAGAAAGCCGAGTACTCCGTGGCGGTAACGCCCGCGCACCGATCGCAACTCGTTCGGCGTAGCTGAGGATGGCGAGATAGGAGAAGAGCGGGAGGAGGTATGAGGGAGGGGTGGGGTGGGGGGGCGATGGGAGTGAGGACAGGAGTGCGGAAGAAAGGTGGAGGAGGGCAAGGGACTCGGGCTCGAGCTCGAACTCTCGGAAGCGAGAAGCGAGAGGCCGCCGGGGGAAGGAAGCATAAGCACGCGCTTTCAATGGGTTCGGGGAGAGCAGTCGAGGGAGAGCCCGGGCCTGGACGGCCCCGGTGCCGACGCGGACGTGAGCACAGAATAATCAACTTCTTTCTCTCTGTAGGGCCGTAGAAGGGGCGGGGAACGTGCTGCCGACCTTCGGTGCAGAAGGTACGAAGTAGAGTGCGAAGGTAACCCCGCGCAAAAGCGAGAGCTGTCGCGCTTGAGAGCGCGCACCGTCGTTTCTTATCAGGTGTTATGCACGCCGGCCGGCCGCTGTGCACGCACTGAGCTGCCACTGGATCCGAGAGCGCAGAAGTCGAGCGATCCCCGAGCTTCGGCCAGTATCGGCGAGCTCCGTCGGGAGTTCGGTGCTACTCGGCACGCTCGACACTCGGCACCGGGCCACGCTCCGCGCTTCCCGGACAGCCTCCCACGGCTGTGCACTGCGAGCCTCGACTACTTCCTCTACCTCTACTCTATGACAATGTACGGGCTGCTCTCGCACTGAGCGCGGCGCTCTCCACGCGAGCGCCCAATGCGAGTGCCCGACAAGAGCTCTGCTCTTTCTCCTTCTCATTCCCTCCCACTCCCTCTATCTCGCTCACTCGCTCGCTCGCCCTCTCTCACTCTTGCCCACCCGTTCGCCAGCTCTAGCCGACTCGTTTCCTCTCTCTTCCACGGAGAGAGGGAAAACTCCGTACGCGAAGAGAGGAGATCAATAACAGATCCCTCCCGTCCTTCCCGGCCGCCACGCCACTCCGACTAGCGCCGTATACGCACGCAGTTGCACACGCAGAACCTCGTGTGGCTGCGGCGGCGACGACGACGACGACGACGACGGCGATGACGGCGGTGGCGGCCTGCCTTCAACCACGAAGGGCTGAAAATCACTCCACCACTGCGATTTCTCCTTCATAAACCGTAGGAGGCCAGATAAGCTTTCTTATTGATCCCTCCTAGATATCGCGCCCGGTGATTCTCCCACCGAACTGCCTACGGGATACCCAAGTCCCAATTAAACCTGATGTCCCGAAATTACTCGCTTTCTCTCGGCTAATATGCTCCGCGTACGACATAAACTACACCGAGAGCTATAATCGATTAGGCATGAAACTGAACGAATTATTCGTGCCATTCGTAACTTGGTTTCGTCGTCACCATGATAATGCGATACAATCATTGGGCATGCATGAATGCAGGATAAACGTGAGTCAGGCATCCGTTGTGTCCGCTGTCACATGGATAAATATTTAACGAAGATTTCGTTGGATCGTATGTGCTGTAATTTGACGATTCTTATGAGACAATCATTCAATGGTCAGTTAAATTAGGTTCGTCTGATTTCTTGAAAATTCACTTGCAATTTATTGGAACCGCAAGGGATTATTATCTCGCAATTTTCACAAGAATGTCGGCAGTTAAGCGATTCTACGATATTATTCATCCGTACTCTTATTTCGCCAATGTCAAAAAGAAGCGTAGCAGCTATCACGAAGCCGACCCTGAAAATACGCTTCGAGAGGAATGCGTGAGAAAGCAAGGTGAGGTCCCCACCGTGACAGTTGTGTATAGAAAAAATAACAACGTGTTTTCAACACACTCTCGCACCCTCACTCTTCCTCCTTGCTTCTCCGATCGCCCCATCGCGCGGAAGCATACGCATTCCCCTGCGTGTGTGGAAGCAATCCTGAAGGGCGACAATCGGCCTGGATTATCACAGGATTGCCCTTGTGTTGCTATAAAAAGACTTGACCCGTATTCTCCTTAGCGCTAGGCTCCAACCGCGCTATTCAAACTTCTCTTCCCGTTTATTCTTTTAATATTCTTCCTAAGCGCATCTCACCAAGGCAAAACGAGCATTTGATAGACTTTCCAATAAGCATACCGTATCACTACAGATATAAGTGAATGATCGATTGCAATTATCGAGATGCTTCGTCGTTATAATCAGCTCAAAGCTAGGGATTAGTGCGGTACGTCAGGTTATTCGGAGCGTAACACCCTCGTGCAATTAATGAGCGACATTACACATAATAAGGTAGCATGTTCTACAGGTATTCAAAACATATCCATCGCAGCAGGTAACATCCGAGTACCCGTGTGTTGAACTTGCGTAATAGTTAAGCTTTTAACACCAAATGTATGTTTCTACACCTTATAATGTAGTTTATTTACAACACCTTTTCTTTCTATTAATAGTGTTACGGCTTTCATAATCAACCCTTTCCTTACATCATCCCTGAAGTTCATCTCGATACTCATTCAAACGTCAGCCCTTTTGACCGGCTTTGTCAAAATAGTCGATCACATGATCCCGAATTTATCGAATTCCTAATAAATCCCGTTCGTCTTTTGCGTCGCTCGAGGTCTTACGACTCTTACGTAATGTAACAATAGTTTAATATCACAGTAATTTTAGAGGATGCAATCAGTCATGCCTGCATTAATTATAAGGTAAGGATTCATCACCGGAAGGATGTAGCGCAGTTGTAGACAGAATCCACTGAAATCCTTGTGGTAATTAACAAGAGGAACGGATAATGCTAATGGTACATTCAAATTTGAAGGAGGAAAGGGGAAATTGGGGAACTGAGAACCTCTGTCGTTTGATAGGTAGACTCTAACGGGGCTTGTCGGGCATTGACCTCGCCAACTGCAACCACCCCATTTCAGACTCAGTCTCCCAAGCTTTAGCGGCTGTGACACCGCTCTGCCTTACGCTCGTTCTTCTGTTTCCTTATCTATCACTCCTCTTCTCCATCAGCCGGTGACTCTCTTCGCTTCCCGTGTCTCATCCGTCTTCCTATTAGTGTCTTCAGAGCGGAAGGACCACCCTGATTGAACATTTAACGACATTGATCGCTCCAACTACTGTGCTTCAATGTTTATTATATATTAGTTGCTCCGACTTTTGTGGAAATAATTCTTATTATAATAGTTCGAGAACTTGAAATACAAGTGGGAAACTTTCAGGTATTATAATTTAATAGATGACTCGTGGTGGAGTATTTGTTACTTAGTTGATAATGGCTGGCGTTGTCTGTGTTTCTTTTTGTGTAGCTTTGCAGTCTTCAGTATTATCAGTATTGTCAGTATTTTCCCGTTCTTCGTATTCTCCCTTGGGCGCGCTTGTAGATATTATTCAAGCGGAAGGAGCGCTTTTTGTTTCGGGAGAAACCATCTCCTTCCGCAATGTTTCGTTGTCTTCGAAAATGTTATCGAAGGAAACAAGGAAGACAGGATACGTCTACGGTCTAATTAGTAGTCGTGTTTACTCCACTGGCGGATTCATTCACTGCCAATTCTAAATTCAATTCCCGCTAGACTCGCTCCGACAGTTTCCTCGTTGTCATTGGGGAAACATGTTTGACGATCGGCTTGAAAGTAACAGGTTAAAAATCGACTGTTCGAATGCACACTCTCCATCCACATGGAAAGTGGCGATTGCAACGTGCAAACATTTCCTGTGACATCTGATTGCTCAAAGATTTACGGTGCACTCAAGCGGACAAGCTCGGGGACAAAAGTGTTCGATAGTTGAATAAGGGCAAATCGAATGAAGCACATGTTTCGACTAATGCACCATTATTCTTGTTTAGACAGAAGAGAGATTTTCTTGTTTCCAACACGTTCGCCTGGTATCCGTCAAAGGTATCGTTCCTTGTTGCAGCGTGAGACATGAATATCGGAAAAGAACCGCTGAGGGGATCAAAGTATTTCTCTAACCGAAGGGCTGTTAAATCGGAGAATTGCGGATCCCGAGAATCGCTGATAAAATATATGTACGTGATGAAAAGTGGGCTGTGGAGATATCTTTGGTAAGGTTTGAAAAGATGAAAGGTGAGGACCAAGCTTCGAGAATAAGCGACTATATTCTCCATCATTTCTTGACCAACTCCCTGCAATCACTTCGGTCCGAATAGATTTTTTTTTCATCGTTATATTATATTATGTATGTTCAATAGTAATGACTGACGACAACCGCGACCCTTCAGGGGCCAGTAGAAAATGTATCGCAACTGCAGACGACCCGGGCTTGCTAGGATTAAACTAAAAGGAGAAGATATAGAGAGCGAGAGAACGGTACTGGGAATTCAGTGGCCTAAGAGGCTGCTCCCTTGTGCATTTTATGAATATAAATTTAAATCCCCCCCAAGTGCGATCAATACCCGGCGCTCACCGGGATCTTTAAAAGCGGTATTCCTTAAACCGATAACAATGACTAATAATAACCATCAGTGGAGGGTAAATGATCGGTGCGGTCGCCTACTTTCCCATCTTTCCACGCTTGCTCCCTTACCGCTCACACCTACGCTAGCTACGCAAAAAGCATCCTGAGAGCTTATACACCTTACCTTTACAGTCTGATAAACTTTCATGGGAAAAAAGTGGCGGGTAGAAAAAAGATGAGTACCAAGAACGACGGAGAACGCAATGTGAGATTTTAAGGTGGATGAAGCAATATCGGATCAGGTTTAGGATGCTTCAGGGCTGATTCGCAAGATGGGTGGAAGTGGAAGAGAGCAGTTCCGGAAGATGCGCGCGCAGAACCACTCATTCCTTCCTTCCAGCGCAGTGGGTTTAAGCCCGGGATTCATCCAACCTTACAAGCCTTATACTACAAACCTTATACTACAGGTTCATGTACACCTGATTGCTCTCATCCTGACTCTGATGCGCCGCATATTCCACGCGTGGCTCTGGCTCGTGTTACTCCCAGCACATGTGCTCTCTCTCTTGCTATATCTCTCTCGTCTCTTTGCCCGTGTGCATGTGGATCCCATAATGATTAACGCCGACCCGACCAACCCAGATGCGCATGGTCCAAGTTCCACAGAGAGAAGCATGTTATTTCTCCCATCGTTTATTCTCCCGATGTATTATTCAAACGGCATGCAAGATTTCACATGCTAAGCACAACCGCGTGAGTTTCCATCGGATTTGACTGTCAAAGAAAAGGAAAGCTCCTTCGACGTTACTTTGCCCTCGAGCGAATCGAATAGTGTTGAAAAAGATTTTTATATAATAATGACTCTTTTTTTACAAATAAGATCGACGTTGTACGAAAGAATTATTTTCAGTTATCTTTTCCTCGGAAAAGTCAACCTGGAATTGTAGAAGAAAGTTTCACTTCCTGGCGGCGGAAAAAGATATATTTTCGTCAAATCGAGGGAAACTAGGTTTTTTTTTCTTCCAACGTATGTTGCTAAATCCGTTCAATTCCATATAATATGAAAGGCAGTGTCGCAACAATCGGAGGGATTCGATGAGACATAAATGGCACATTAAAGATCAATTTACGTAATTGGCACGCAGATACTTAAAAGGAACATTTAGACAGAAAATGCCAATGGCAAAGTCTATGATCTTCCTTTTACAGGCACACTTTACCCTGACCCACCTTCTTTACCTTTGCCCCGGCCTTCCCCTGACAACGGCCTTTACCTTGCCTCTGTACTTTCTGTCACACTTACTTCCTTCACTACATAGTATTATTATCAAACGAAGCGTTACTGGTATAATGATTATATCGATCTTAGGATGTTGAATGTCGAAGTGCCAGGTTAGCAATTGTAATAAGAAAAGCTGGTGAAATCTACCGTGTAAAAGAATGCTAAGTAACAACATTAATTAAATGTTTCCTTTCCACATTTTCCTAAATCTGCATAAGAACGCAAATTCTATGTTTTATCACTTCCAACATTGATTTTTCATCGATAAGAAACAGTCGAAGATTTGTCTCTTTTATACATTCCTTTTCCACAGAGGTGAAAAATGTGACGGCTTCCTAGAACTGTCGTATCTTATGCAGAATGAATTCTCTCGTTGTTATTTTTAAAAAAGCTATTCGAAGACCTTAATTCCCCGATGCATATTGCGATCCATTCAACTGCGCAATATATGGATCTCACGTTACGTTTGCTTTAATGCATATGAAGTGCGACAGTGATTGGTGATGTTGCGATCCTAATATTGGAAGCAGATGTCGCACAGCCTGGTGAAAGTAAGTACCGTGAAATTCAAGGAGGTGACATATGAATGTTATTCTACGAGAGACGCGTGACCGGCTACGACTTTTTCGTTAATATCAATCATACTGATCCTTCAGAACGCTGCGTGCTCTGCCAAGTGGAAGGTATGCCAGCGATGAGACAGACTTTCAACAGGCAGACACAAAATAACATTTATATACTTTTGCTTACATATTTCATGGATTTGGTAGATCGAATTTATTACAATGCGATGCAATACTCGCATTGTTTAATGTTTCAAATATCCGTGTGAGCCTCCATTCATTCAACATATCAACAAGCATGACCGCGGGTCCTGAGTTTGACGGTATTACTAAAGCTCTCTGTTTCCGTACTAGGTCAAAATTCAGTAGAGTCAGATGCAACAGACTAATACTGTTGCTTTACGTTTATCCCGTTACGAAAACTCGAACTACCAGGCACATTTGCTCTTGACAGCCAGCTGGAAAGCCGATGTAATTAGTCGAGGAGAGAACAGGCGAAAATCAGTTTAAAGGCCAGCGTGGCTAGCGTCAGCAAAGAGGAAACAGAGAACAACGTATAATGGGGGTACACGCGATACAAGGCGCTTGTAAAACCGATCGAAAATAGTCGTTGGCCATCAACAACATTCGACGCATTTGGATGACTGCGCTAAACTTAGGTTGTTTTCCGAACAAACGCGCCCAAGGCACGCGTGTCTGCCACACTCGAATCACATTGGGAAACAAGATGATTCTACCGCAAGCAGATTGCGCATATTCAACAGTCACATGTGACATGTACCACCTGTAATGAGTAAGTTACTTACGTGAATTCGTAATTCCACTTATCCTTCTCGAAGAACAGTGTTGTGAATGAACCCACTTTCCTCGCTCAATGCCAGTCAGCTACTTCAAACCGCATAGTAAACATTGGCCTGACTCTGTCGTTTAGTCTAGCCTATTGTTTATACAATCTCCCGTTTGCCGCCAGTAAAGCGCGCGTTGACATTAAAGCGATCACACCTATTCGAATAATTATAGAACGAGCGGGGAGTGATAGTAGAGTTTGCGTGCGCACTGGCCGGATTAATTGTGATATTTTCCCACGCGCTCGAAAAAGGAGTGAATAAAAAAAAAGAGAATGGTGTATGTGATAAATTATCGTGGTTTAAAAGATTTTTGGAATTACCGTGGTTGTTCCTGCGGGTTGTATACATGGATTGTAGATATGTAGAAATGTGCGCGTGTCGTTGAGTGTAAATGTACTCGTTTATTAATCCGTCTGCGGTTACGTCATCGGTTCGCAGGTAATAATGTTAAGTAATATTTACTAACAGGCAATGGCGAGCCTCGAGGTCTCTGAGGAGCCGACAAGCCGCCCCTGAGGGTGCCACATCGAACCGAGGGCGCAGCGCCATCAACTAAATTAACCGCGAACGCTTTCTTGGATTTTCCGAGTCCCGGCGATCGTACAAGTGTTTTGGTCGATCACTTGACGCGCGACCTATCCTTCTTCAGATTTTATATCGGCCCACTCTTCGATTTATAGTGCTCGACCTAATTCAGCCAAGCCTTCCATCAAAATTCCGAAGGACTCGAAAGTCCCTATGCTCTACCTCGAACTCGAATCTTCTTTATAAGTTTCCTTCAAATCCCTTTCAAGCGAATGGAAGTATGCATCACGGCCTCATCATTTCCTATTGCATCTGATCACTTGGGCTCTCAATAAATATTGAAATGCAAGCTTTCTCATACGTAAATTGATCGGCGTACTAAGTTCTTCCATCTACTTTCCGTTCGAGCAGAAAGTCGCTTTTCTGCTCCCTTTGAAAGTTGGTTGTGCCTGAAGCGCGTGGTCCTGGCAATGCTTTCATGTACAGTGGAAGCATTAATGGAATAAGTTTTCTTAAGTAACGCCTGAGATTCTGCAAGGCACTCATCAAACGTCGAGCTCTCATAATGTCACTGCCGGTTCTCCAACTTATAGCGAGCGATTCAATTTTACGGCAATGCCGCTAAGATATCTACTAGAGTTCCTCATAAAGTTCACGAGGCGAATAAGCGAGGTATGTATGTACTACCTACACCACTTCATCTCCTCCAACGCTTCACCCTGGCCTCGCCTCGCCTCGCCCCGTCAACCCTCAATTCGAAAGGGGTAGACAAACAATACTGTCCTCGCACAACCAGCCACAATATCTCTTTTTCAAAACGCCGCTACGTTCATCTGTCATATACGTATTTTTTAAATAATATTTGCCTTTGTTCCGCGGTACGCGCGTAACGTAAATAGTGTATTTGCAAATGTATAGAAATACACTGGCGGACAGAAGGCGGTAAACCTGTTACATTAAAGGTGTGAAAGTCGGATTCTTTAAAGCGGGGCATTGCACTTTCTGGTTTATCGCGTTGTGACTTACGAAAGGTCAGCCACTCACTTATACCACTCGCGGGAAACCCACCCAACTCCCCCTTTACTTACAGCTTACTAACAAATTTGCCGACGAGTTCTGTCTGTACGGGCATTGTACTTTCAAAAAATCAATGGAAAACTGCACGCTATACATCATTTCTCTTGTGCGATAGAGAAACCTTGAAGAAGAATGGACTAAATATTTTCGTGATCCATCGATTAAGTAGCGCAAGAATTTTTTGCGAACTTAGTGCGTAGATCACGAAAGAGCACTTTGACTGTGCGTCCGGAGGAAAAAAACTCGGCGAGATGAAGGGCGGTGAGAGAAGAACGAGGGCGTCGATCAGCGACGCAAGTGGCACCCCCCATGGATTTCCTTTGCCTTCGACATCTTTCTCCGTCGCTCTTTTACCGTCTTCTTCTATCGGATCCCACAGCTTTCTCTGTCTCTTCGTCCTCGCAAGAAGGCCTTCTCTGCATCCGAGTGGCACACCACACCTCCCACGGCTTCTTTACTACTCGGCCCGTCGCTACGTGTACGAACGCATTAACCGCAAATGGCACCTTCACGTGAACCCGCGTGAAACACCTACATAGAATGAGCGATGATGTCTTAGAGTTAGTAGTACGACCGCAGGTGGCACGGAAATGGAGCACATTTCCTCCGATTGTCGGCTGACTACAATACACTCTGCACATCTTCCTCCTATTAAAAGGCTTCTTCTATCGCTTATTCGATTTTTAGTATCTCTAAAAACTCATCGGTATATATAACCTGTTAAATCTGTCAATTTTGATTGATTAATAATTGATTTTATTGTTAGTATTGGAAAGACGTCTAATGCTTTTCGATTGATAATCTTAATAGCACAAGGCTGCTATTGGCTTACTGATAAACAGCTATGCTCGAAGTTCGGATACGGTGGTTGTCAGGACATTTCAAGATCGAAGGATAGTACACTGCTATTTCCTCCGTCTTACGAGTTTCCATCAGAGGCGCCATCTTGAAAGTACTTTAAACCAATTTATTAGCTTCATTTTTAATCACCCTACCGAGCATTCCCCAAAGGAGGAGGGGGAACGACATCCTTAAGAGCGGCATCCCAGTGAAATTAAAGTCAAGTCCTTCGACGTGAGGATATTTCGCCGTAGTCTCGTCCTTAGCCTACTTTCTTTAGATCTTGATTAAAGAATTCTATGGTTATTTAAACGAGAACTTTCTTTCAATATTTCTCAATAACAACATTAATAAAGAAGTAGTTTGATGTTTCTTGGATATCTTATATAAAGTTTTCAAGAAACTAGTACTACAGCTATGATTTTTTCAAACTGCTAATAATAAGTTTAGTAAAAGGCTCGATGTAATTTTATATTCCAATATTGCGAGTGAGAGAAATCTCTCTTTTCTTTGAGTCACGTACCAATTCTTGAGGATCTTAATACTACTACCGTCTGGCAAATATAACGCGTTCAATAAGTAGACGAAATGGAAGTGAAGCTCGAATTAGCTGTTAGCCTCTGGTCTATTCGCGAAGGAAATCAAATCGGGGAGCACTTGAAAGAGATTCTGCGACACGAAAAATGAGAAAAAAGTCTCGTTCGGCAACTTCAATACCGAACCTTCTATACATATAAGATTGCAAGCGCAATACTGAGATATCAGAGCGAGCAGATGCCAGGCCCTGCTAGAGCTTTTAGTCGTTGGACTCATTTCGATTAAAGCGAGGTGCAAATCCCACCTGATAATGAAACTTTCAATTTAGACATATCCTTGCGAAAATCCGCTATATTTATAAGGGTGTGTTGATATAATTTAATAGAAGTTGTGGCAAAATCGCAACACTCTCTCACGTTTACGCACTTCACCCCTGAAAGCATACCGAGTCCATCGCTATACATAGAGGAGTTAGTTTCGATTTAGCCGGATGTCGAGATCCTCTTAGCCTAGAAACGTGTATTCACGCAAGCCTGGGGCGCGGTTGAAGGGTTAATAAAGCCAAAGGAAGCATTAATAATAGGGTATTTCAGTCTCTCCAGGCTTTGGAAAATCGATGCCGTAATGAAGAAGAAAAACCCATAATAGTCGTATAACATTCCGTAACCGACATTTCACGCATTGAGCATTGCCCAATTTATCCTCGACGCTCAAGGTAACTCTTCTTATCCTATTGGCAATTCAATAATATTCAAAGGCAATCAGTAATTGGTTCCCCAGTAATTGGTAGAACAATTCGTAATTGCTAAGCGCCTTATCGAAACGCAGCGTGTCTCCGACCAATATAGCGTCACGAAAGCACAGCTCAAAGACTCAGTTATATCTCTTGTCGATAGATCTGACCAGAGATCGGCAGAATCCACCAACTACCTTTGATCTCGATATTCTAGTTAGTCTGTGATTAATGAACGCGACAAAGCCACCTGTCGAGATTGCTAACGTTTCTCGGAATTTCGTGTAAACCAACTTGAAGTGCGGCGCACACATTGGCCTGTTTTAATCGAACTGTAATCCAACTATTCCTGTCCTTCGAAATAACCAATTATGCCTAGGAAATTAATCCTGCCTGGCCAGAGTGTAGTTACCTGACACGCAACTATCACTTTTGATTAAGTAAGCTATATTACTAATTAGGAAAATATCAATCAACCCAGCCAATAGGAAACTTCAAACGCTTCGAGAAGCGAATTGCGTCAAACGTCTGATATCATATGTATAACCGTAGAACAGCATCTCTTACTGATATATTATCCGAAAAATGGAGCCGTGTTTCAGTTTCATTAGCAGATTAAATTGTCGAACACACAATTTTGATGAGGTATTTTATTATGACGCATTTAATGATATTTTAGTCCCGAATTGAGCTTCTCTATTGTTCAGACTGGCGTTACTCTATTTCACTCACTTTCGTGATGGATATTCACTGCAATTAATCAAGATATTTGATTAGCGGTGCGGCGCAATTTTCTTTTGATTGCTTTTCCCACAGTAAATTGATTTCAATCTCCACACTACTTGCTGGGCAAACAAATTGCCGGTATGCAATATAAAATCAATGTATTCGTTGATTATGCCGGTTATAGAGAATAATTTTCACGAGCCATATTTATTAGTACATGTGAAGTTCTCTTCCTCTGTCTCAAAGTGACCAACTGATAAAGTTGGAAGAGAGCGACGGTACACAAAGGACCGAAGGAATTTGTGAAGAAAAGAGTGTCGCTGTGGAATCGGATTCCGTCGCTTTCACATTATTGAAATAAAACGGGACAATAAAACGTATTGATCCGAGCCCTGCACCGCTGAGGGAAAAAGAAAATGAAAGGGAATCGCTGGGCCAGTGAGATATGCCTTGCAATAATACAACATTGCAGTGTAACGACTAGAAACTCTGACGGACAGAGAAAAACAATATGGGGTATTATTTCAAACTTCACAAGCTACGGCAAACACTGTACGATGCAATACTACTACTAAAATTCGCTTGAGCTTTTAAAAGCTATCAAACTATTGTGCCTGTTTCAAAATTGAAATCGTAACATTTGCAAGGACAACATTTCCAATGAAATTCGGAAAGTCGTAATGAAGTTTATCTACGAAATTCTGTGGCTGGCACAAGTTCGATTTTTCGATAACCCACAGTAATAGAGCTCAGTGCGGCGATATGATGCATCCGGATGAGCTTATCTGACTCCTTGCTCCTCTGATAATGCTTCTAAGCCCCTCTTCTACCTCTCTTTCTCTTTCCCTGTCATCCACCTGCCGTTGTATTTTTCATATACCATGAAAATAAGCTGATCAGGTGATACTCTTTTCAACTTCCTTCTCTGATATACTTTTATGAGACTTTACAGTATGCTAATGCATGACTTTCCTCGAGTTAAACGTCTACCTGCGGGAATTGTAACGCTAAAGTAACATAGACATAATACTTTCGCTGCAGTAGCGGTTTAAGCAGGTTAAATCCTGTCTTCGGAGGGATGCTTCGTTGATAAGCCCATGTAATACCATAACCAATAAGCACTATGACATATAGGATAGATGCATCTGCAACTAATACTCCTTCTTATATTTAGGGAATTGAAGCATCCGATAAGACTCATGGCCAGACATGGTTCGCGTATAAATAACTTTAACAGAGCAGAGCTCTCAATAAAATGAGATATACTCATCAAGAGAAAATAGTACCGGATGTACGGTGCGAATAATTCAAGAGGTAAGTATACAGTAAGTCGAGAGTAGTGTATCGATTCGTAGAGTAGAATTACAGACCGACTGGTGTATGTAGAAGGAGGCTGGAAGGGTGATTGCCATTCGCGGGACCCACCGATCGCCGGTACATCAAGCTCAGGGAAGGGGGTTCGAGTAATCCAGAGCGCATCTGAAATGCCGGGACGGATGCCAGTCGCTTGCGCACGCAGCGGACAGAAGGGGCTGATAGCGCATATCGGAGAGTACGGTTGGAGGACGGTCTTTCCCAGCTGATTCGAGGGAAAGAAACTTCCCTTGACGTTTTTGCCGGCGTGCGTGCGTGCGTGGACATAGAAGTTGGGAATGTTGTGATGTGTTCTGGTGGTGCGACTCACCGGGTAGGGAGAGGACTCGCCGTGAAGGACCACCCAGCGACGAGCGTCGCGACGACCCCCGAAAGACAAGCACGTGGAGTACGGTATCATGGTGACGGCGTCGGCAACAAGGGGGCGTCCGATCCGTTCGAGCCTGCTGGTACAGCACGGTGACGCCGCTGGTCGTCGCGAGCGTCGGCGACGCTGAATTCTACGTGCTGCCCTTCGTCGGCAGCGTCGGGGTGGTGCTGCGCGTTTCACCGCGTCGTCGCCGTGGCAAACGGTAGCGATAATCCGCGCGAGGAAAGCACAGGCTGAGGCTAAACGGGTTAAACCGAGCCACGATGGAAAACAGCGGGTGCTCACCGGCGGGCTAAGGACCACGAGACTCAAGCGTATACAGCGTATACCAAAGGGATCGGGAGTGGTGATTGGTCGGGATCGGTGCCACTGCCGTCTGCCGGCCATCGCGCGCACAACCGTGCTTCCAGAGATCAATGAGGCTCAAGGCGCCTGCGAGGATCATTGAGTGCAGGGGGGTAGACTCAGACGGGTGGCTTGACGCCCTGCTCAACACGAACTACAATCTTTTCGAATTCATTCAGTCAGTCAAAAAGCTTAATTGCCACTAATCTGTTTGGTCTACAACAAAATGATTCTACACCCTTTCCACCCTTCGCTTTAAACCTCGCATCAAACTGATGTGTCAGGGCACTTATTTTTCTCCACTGTACTTTGTAACCTGCAGGGCTATCCCGGAATAAGGTCTTCTGTGTGCAAAACGCAAATTACAATGTTGAATAAATTGAATAATTCGGTTTTTACTTCGCTCGAACAATGAAGTTTGCAACCGTGCCAAAGTCATGGCAGTAATGTTATCTGCTGACAGACTTAATGCGATTCCCGAGCGTCAGTTTCGTAGCCTCATTACTGGCATTGTCCGCTTATAAAGACCGTTACGTTCGCACAAAGTCCTAGGTAAGTAATATATTCGGTGCAGCGTCACCGATAAGGGGAGAGAGAGAGAGGTCGATGCAGGTCATGAGATACAAAGTTTGAATACGTTGAAGTATTAGAATAAGATGAGAAGAGGAAAAAACAGAAGGAGCGAGCGAACACAGAGTGAGAAAGGCCGGATGTGGTAAAGGGGTGGTTGAATGTGGGAGAGGAAGCTTCGTCATTTAATTTTAGCACAATCGCGTGTGGCCAGCAGCTATTCGAAGGGGCATATCATGGCCCAGGGAGTAGCTTGCATTGCAGTATCGATCCAGTCTCCACGCACCTGAAGTGCACCGTCTCCTCGATATAACAGATTTGTCACTCTCCTTACTTCCGATTTCCTTCCTTTCCATCTCAATTCGCTAATTCTTGCGTACTACTGGTGCAATGAATGTTCATGGAGCACGAAACGCATTCAATAATAACAACGATTTAAGTACCTCGAACTGTTCCGACTTAAGTGTCTGCTAAAGGTAACAACGATCCTATTCAATGACACTCTTGAGAAAGCGTAATCCTAATTACAAACTCCAAGAGCATTTTGCCCGTACTTGAAACGCAAATGCCAATGCAGTACCACACGTACGAGTGCTAGCAATTAGCGTGGAATGATATTCAAGTTGAGCTGGATAAATAGAAGATATCTCTGAGAAAAGAACTGCAAGCCTGCAAAAAGGCATACGCCGGTATGTTACCTGACACATTAGAAATGCTAATAGTTGCGCGCTTGCCACTTCACAGAGACAGATTATAACCTCCTACTCCTAGTTAGTAGAGAGTGGGAGGGATATAATTGCGACAAAGGAATTAGCGAGTAGATGACATGAGTTGTAATATGCCTTAAACTGAAAGCTTGCGAATATTGTTGCTTTGTAATATTTACCTGAAGAAGAGTCGTTACGAAGTACTCAGAAATTGTAACTCCACCTCGCCGTGTAAGGACCTTGAGTGGCACTACGATGTCAAGGGGTAGCGTTGACAATTCCACCATGCCGAATATTTTTGTGATGTTTCTCTGCACACTCACTTTTGGAACCAAAAAAATTATTTTTATTACAAAACTATTGTTGAGCGTAACCTTTATTTGATTATTACAACACTTGGAATTTTTGTAGTTATGCATATTAAATTTGTATATAATATACGATTTCAAATTTTTGTTTAACTACATTCAATGGTTCTTTTCTTACCGAAAATAAAGATCCTCCTGTGTCTTCGAAGAACACGAATCACTGACCCGCGCAATTTAAGAACAACGAATTCCAAGTGTCACTCGCCGAGTGGCATTGCTACCACTCAAAAACTTGATTTCATGTTTATTCGGTTACAGTTTGGTGGATGGCTAGCGACTAGTCTTTAATACGTGCTTCGGGTTTCACTGACCAGTTTCATTGTCCTTTACATATGCGGATATAGATACTAATCCTTCGGTGTCAAGCGACTAGCTAAACTAAGACCCGTTTACCTTGGCCTCAATAACATAATTGATGACTTATAAAAATTAGCACGTACTGGAATGTGGCTAAAGCCCCGTCGTGACAGATATATGGTATATCTATAAGTGTGAGACTACTAGTATTACCAAATTTGATACAATATCAAAACGATCGTGCTAAAAAGTATTATTGAAATGCAAGTTTTGGTGATGATCAAATTAGATGAAGGTTGGATCGGTAGGTAATGTAGTATGTTATGTAGATGGCAGCACCGTATAAGAAGCCGAGTACGAAGATGTCACCACTAACCTGTTCTTGTAATTTAAATTGTTATGCTAAGGAGCTCAATAAAAATTATCCTTCGACAACATTTTTTCATATTTTATACAATTTCTCAAACCCAATTGCACCTTCCAGAAATGTCAGTATTGCTCAAGTCTTTCTTTGCAACAATTTTATAAGAATTATGAAGTATTTTCGATGTTTAGAAGCTTACAACAGATCAGCACTAAAATACTTTAAATGCGATTAGTTTTTAGTATTTGATGCGAACATAAAAGTTGAATAAACCAATAATAACTCTGACAAGGTTTAACTATAAAGATTACTTCAACAGATTTGAATATAAAATAAGAATTCATTCTAGCCATTTGACGTCGATTAGTTGTCTTTCTCACTTAAAACCACCTTTTTTAAGATATATAATATTATACTTAAAGTCATTAACAAATACGTAAGATAAATATTATCATATCAATTTAGAAAATCACAAGTACCATTGAATACGATATTATGACACGTGTAATCGTCTATATCAGCAAGCTATATTGGAATTTGTACCGTCCGAGCACGAGTCAGCCCATTTTACCGATTAGTTCGTGTGGTTCGTAAGCAAGATGCGCGTCGAAGGCTGTGTCACTGTATCTTAGTAGTGATGTGGAACTTTGCAATAGTGGAAATATGACGAAAAAAATTTTGTTTATGAACAATATATTTCTACTTATTGCAATAGTATTGTGTGCAATATCAGGATGTTCGGGTTTTATACCAGATAAGCAATTGTGTTCTGACCCTGAGTGTTCTGGTAATTGAAGCCATACTTTTATCACGTCGTTAATTCACAATATTTTCTACGTAATTTATTGCCGTGCACATGTAACGCACTATTTAATAATATTTTTGTGTAGAGCCCGTTTCACTGGCGAAGACGACACTAAAGTATACTCCAAGTGAATCAGGTATACTATCCTTTAACGCTAATGTAAATGCCAAAGTTTATAGCAAAGGAACAGGAAAGAGAACGGACTTGTGGGGTGTAGAGGTATATATTATTATTTCCGATCTTTCTACAAATAAATTTCTTCGAGGCATCATAAATTATCGAGAACTCTACGTGAAAATCGAAAGTAACAGTTGTTACGTATACTTTGTATTCAAGAGTTACATTCTTCTTTTAGATTAATGGTAAACGTGGTTTTGCACCCAAGACTTTCCTAAGGGAGTATAAAATCATCAAGAGTGATTTAAAGTATGAAGTGCCTCTTCAACCACGTCCCAATGATAATATTAAGCGTAATCTAAAAACATCTAAAACTAATGAAAAGGATGCAGAAATTCATACATCAGCTGTCACATCCGATGAAACTCATACGGAAAATAACGGTGAGAAAGAAAATTTAAACGGAGCAACGCCTGTATACGAAGTTTTAGATGGAACCACTATAAATGTGCTTCCTAAACCATCTGTGCAACCGAGTTTTGTGATAGAAAGCGTTCAATCGATAACTGTGGCCAGTGGAGAACAGAATGATATTCCAGGAGTAGATATTTTACACGCAAATAGTAATGAAACTATTTTTATTAAAACAGATGAGAAAGCGAGTGTAGATATACAACAAAATGTTGAAGGACAAGAAAATGGCTTCTCTGCGAATACAGAAACTAAACCTTTATTACACAGCTCCAAAGTAGAGATTGATGCATCAGATTTATCAGGAATTCCAACTGACATTCCCGTGACTATAAGTAATGTTATTGAAAAAGAAAATGATATTGATTCAAAGAACATAAACCAGAATGAAACCACAGACCAGCAAGAGAATGTTCATCAAGAACCGAAAAATCTGGAAGCACAGGTTTCCCAACAGAATGATAGTTCTCCAGAGCTTTCCACTGTAAATAAGATTGAGTTGCCAAATAAAGTTTCAGTATCTCAACCAGACGATGGAGACAGTTTGCTTACAACTAAATCTAGCCAGGATGAGGTTTTAATTAAAGAAGAGCCAGAAAATGTTGTACAGCAAGAGTCTAATATAAAGAAAGATTATCAAGATAGTCTTCAGAAGAATGATTCGGAGATTATAAATGCTACTAGTGCATCTGAATCAATAACTAATTCTACTACACATATATCGGCAGAAAATGATACATATTCCCAACAAGAATTAAAAAATGAAACTATTCAACATGAGTATAAACAGAATACAGAACCTCTGGCATACCAAACCAATGTTACTGATGCTCCTCCCTTAAAAGAAAATGTAATACAACAACCTCAGAGGGATGATACGAATAGCAAGGTACAAGAAACAGAAAAGGAAGGCATTCAACTTGAAGAAAGGCAAAAGCAAGATATAACTCTGGAACGTCTTGAGGACAAGACTGTTTCTATTGATGAACCCCTATCAAAAGAAAATATAACACAACCAGAGAGTGTCATTAACAGCACGGGACAAGAATTAAAAAATGAAACTATTCAACTTGAAGAAAGGCAAAAGCAAGATATAACCGCAGAATCTGTAGAGCACCAGAGCATTTCCACAGATGTTCCTCTGGCAAAAGAAAATGTAATAAGTCAACCTGATGACATGGTAACTGCGCTTGAAAATCAGACTGCCCCTGAAGAATTGGTAATTAAAGAAACATTGGAAAATGTAGCAACCGAGGGTCATGCAAATGTTAATAATGACACATATATGAACTTCACGACAGTGAAAGAAGAAAATAATCAAGTTCCAGTTCAAGAGAGTAGCGAATTAGAATCTAAAACAGAGTTTGTACAAAGTGATTTAATACAAGAATCTTTGGAAGTTGTAGACGTCCCACAGTTAAACACAAGTGAATCTAGTATAGGAAATGCATCTACAGAATTTACTGAAAGCCAAACAAATAATACAGTACCTCAGGATGCTATAGTTATTGAGGAAGTAAAAACAGCAATGCCTGATGTTGGGAATTTAAGTCATGGGAATTTACTTGAGAAACCTGTAGAATCTGACTCTCACGAAACAGATGGAAAAGCGAGTGAAGCTCTTGAGGACACTATAGTGAATGCAGAATACAATTTCCTGAATAATTCCGAGTCTGTCAATGAAAAATCATCATTAACTAATGATGAAATATTAAACTTAGAACACTCAGAGGATTCTTTACTTTCTAGTCAAGCAAATTTAATCTCAGAACACAGTACTGGCTTCAATGAGTTTCGTAATCGAAATTTATTGAATGCAGGAGAAGACGAGCCATATAATAATGGTAAGTATTTTATTTGTTTTGGAAATTTTCACATGTAAATTACATGGGAATACATGATTTTGCTTATATAATTTTTCTTTCTATTAATTAGAAAATGTGTTTAAAGAAAACACTCATCATCTTGTGGGTGAAACTTTACCTGAATCTGGAGATGATGAAGATAGTGTGGATGATACAACAATGCCTATGGCCGACGCGCTAAGTAGCATTGCCCTTGAAGCACAGAGTATGTGAATAATTACATCTCAGTTAATGTGATATTGGGATAAAAATTTAACCATATGTTTCTAACAGGTTCATCTCCCGATGTTTGCGTAGCTGAGCATGATGACTGTACGAATACTTATGATACTGTACAGCAGCCAGAAAGTGATGTGAGCTATATTTGGTATTATTTCATTTCGCACATACAAGAGTTATTTATTACAGTTTTCCTTGTTTTTCGTCCAATGTAATAGGATCAAGCTTCTCAAACTGAAGACAATGCTATAATGACTAGAATAAGTATGGAACAGAACTATTGGTTAACACTTATGTACGTCAGTACGACGGCGGTAACAGTGCTGGTCTTCTGTTTGGGTTACTATTATATCGAGGTAAGACTGAACTAATTCCAAAAATCATACAAAATTATACAAAAAATTTCACATTTTATATATCCCTTCAGAATATGAGAAGGGATAGCCAACTTATTGCAAAGATTAACAAACTTGAAAAGGATCTATTAATCACTACTAAGGAATGTACAGTGTTAACTGAGAATTTGACCCTCACGAAAGAAAAGGTCGGTATACTGATCTACAGAATACTAGATTTTAAGGAAAATCGTTGTTTATACATGGGTAATTTATTTTAGTTAACTTGTATTGAGGATGAATCTTTCGGGTCTAATGAAATGGTCCTCTCTCTGAAAGCTGATTTGGATGCCTCACAGGTAAGATTCAGAACAATGAATGGTATTGAATCTGAATTCAACTTACATTGTTCATCACTATATCCACAGAATGTGAAGGCAGAATTGGAGGATCAAATAACTATGCTCGAAAAAGACTTAGAAAGCGCAACTGAAGCAGGTTTAGAATTAGAGCGCATGTTGCGTGAAGTTCTTTCATCGAATAACGAGGTCAATCCCCTTGCGGAATCCGTCGAAGATTTGCAAGGGCGACTTAATGCCCAGCGAGCAGAGAACGAGTCTTTGATAAATGCCCTCAATATGAAAATTCGAGAAGTACATATTTTATAATAGCTTTGTCGAAATTTAATTAGATTTTGATTCAAAAGATATACAAACTTTCTTCAATTTCTAGAACGAAACGTTGCAGCTAGATTTAGCCAATGTGAAAAAAACACTCGAAGAATTCGAAAACGAGTCTAAAGAAATTACTCTTAGTTTGAAAGAGGAATTAGAAGCAAAGAATGGTACCGAACGAACTCTAACTGATAAGGTTCAACGATTAGAAATGCAACTTAAAGAAGTATGTGAAAGCCAATGGATACTCAGCAAAATATAATATACTCATGCCTATATAATGTGTATGTATGTGTGGTCTATCGATTTACAGATTTCTACCCAAAAGGCAACGTTACAGAAAGAACTAAAGAGTAGAGAGGTAGAACTGAAAGATCTAGGTGAAGTTGTGACTCAACTGAATTGCAACAATTTAGATTTGGATAAGTTGTATGACGTATCGCGTATTAAGGCAGAAGCAACTGCGGTTCTCGAAGAGAGAAACGAATTGAGAATTCGTTTAAGCGAGGTGGAAGGGGCTCATAATTTATTAGAAGGTATGTGTTGGTAACTTTTATGGATAACAATTCATTAACCTTAGGTGTAGGTATATGAAATGTACATTATTTTATTGTTGGACTATAGAACATATGAAGCTCGTTAGAGAAGAAATATCTTCTCTAAGCGAACAGTGTAAAATAGCCGAAAAGGAGAAAAAAGATGCTGAAACACGATTGGAAGTATTGACTAATTTCTTTAACGAGAAAGAGACCCAGCGGCAAAAGTAAAACTTCCTTTCCCATACTATGTGCTGCTTAGTAATGTAATTCATGTCTGTTGCCTAACATTCCAAACCTATTTCAGGGAAGAAGCCGTTTGGCTGCAGAAACAAGGTGAGGTCGTATCGACCGTTGAGAGAATCCAATCAATGCAGAATGAAATTGAAAATTACAAGTAAGAATCACTATTTTCTTTTATTTATTTATACCGCTCTTGACATTCGAGTAATGAAATGATAAATTTTAGGCAGCAAATAGAAATGTTGAAACGTGAAATATTGGATCAAGAGAGAGAATATAAGAGTCAGATATCCCTTCTTGAGACCAAAGCGCATGAACAATGGGTGAATATATTATGGACGTGGTAATACAACATTTAACAATTTTGAACAGCTAATAACCAGACTAATTTTAAAGGTTGTTGCACGCCAAGTTGAACGACGGCTGGAAGAATCCAAAGTAGAATCGGGACAGTTGCGTAATCGTCTGACTCTTATAGAGAAAAATATTAATGATACTGATCCTGAATCAAAATTACATCGTAAGTATTCATATTTCCATGTTATTATTTTGCCAGTATCTTTAAGAAAATGAACCAGAATTTGATTCAGTATTACCAGATATAAATATTGTATTTTATGAACATCGTAGTTCTGTTAGTCAAATCACATTAACTAGTAATTGTATATATACCTATGATATTAGAATTGAAACGATAAAATAGCTTTTGCGTAGAATATATGGGATTAGTTGTTGTAAAGTAGTAGTTGCTCAATTGGTATATTTAACAAATTCAGCCGAAATAGGTCTTCTTGGTATATCTTCAACCCTGGCAGGAAAAACACTAAAGTATCATTAATCCTGAGGAATGAGTTTTGTTAAATTAATTTTTAAACAGGTTTGGAAGCAAACGGAGATACAGCAACGTCACCACCTCCATTATTCATAGGACCTGATTCATCCAGTTCCCCCATAATGTTTAGTGGTCCTTCGGGTGTCCTTCCACCACCACCTCCACCTTCTTACATGCATCATTCTATTTTTCCTCCGTACATGCCACCTCCACTTCATTCCGGCGGTGTACCGCCATTTGAGGTTGGTCAGCGACCGCCACCTTTGGGAGGTCGATTATCTTCACCTCCACCGATACCCTTGCCCGGATCTGCTTCAAGCAGGTACGACAACGCGGCCTCTCCCCCACCTATGTCTCCCCATCTACTTCCCCCATACAACCACAGATCACCTCCACCTCCTTTTGGCAATGATCATCTTCATCCACTTCCACCTGGCTCGCTATTACCACCACCCCTCGGATCAACACATTCGTGGGGCGAAGAAACACTGCCGCCCTTGCGCAACTCCAGCTTCCATCCGCACCAACGAGATCAACGAGTACGAAATCATAAAGGTTTGTGTATGTCATGACAAATGTAGCACTGAAAAACCATCGTGATTGTAATTCGCACTTTGGACGGTTATCATTCCCTTGTGATGAAGCATTTAAATTTCATTATTATCATTCGTTGACTTTTTTGTGCATGCAAGGACGCAAACGATTTTCGAAAGTGAGACAATTTTGGAGCACCTTGGAGGGAAATACCACCAAATAAGTCCTGTGTCATGGTACACAATCCGAAAAGTTCTTTGCCAGTTCCCAGTTTTGTTCCCAACTGTTTAATATTTTATTTTGCTTTTGGGTGATTCCAGCTACATAGTTCTCAGATTATTATTCACTTTGTTATCATCAAATGCTTTGTACTGATTTGTTTTTTTAATCATTGCAACAAGTGTAATTCGAAGGCCACATAGGTCACAAACATTGCGTGTCGTTCAAAGGAATTTAATGTCTTTATTACTTTCAGGTTCCTTGCACTCCTCTGGAGAATCCTTGGACAGATCCCACCATAACAGCAAGGTCTAAATTTTTTATTTTGTTATGAAACGTACTTATAGGCTACAAAATTATTGTTCTCACGATGAGAGGACGTTTCTGTAATACTTCCTAATAAACACTTTTGAGTGACAGAAAGTTTCACATACTGACATTGTCACTGAAGCATTTACATGTGTTATCTGGCATGCTCAGGCATTATTTGTGAGCATTTTCCTATAACTATTGTCAAATGTGATAAATTTTATCGACTGCGATAAATGTACAAGCAACACCGAGGTTACTAAAGAAGTCTGTATATATGTGTATGGTTATTGTTTTACAGAATAAGGATATTACTAAACCAGTTCTATCCCTTTTTGTTAAGGCAATGTTGACAGCAATTGTATAAAACACATGTTCATATAGTTATCCATAATCACCAAAATAAATCTGTCGAAGGTAGGAGGCTTTAGCGTTTCAAACTGGCGTTGGATTGTAATGTGGATGGAAATTAAGGTGCGGTTGTTACACAAGGTTTCCAGAATTTGAAATAAAACGTAATTTATTATAAGTTTGCATTCAATTTACTTTTTACAATCGTGCGTTTTTAAATTGCATCTTAAACGATTTCTTATGTACAATTTCCCATAAATATATGTCTTCAATTTCATATATGAATGCTAAGTTCTGATTCTGAAGGGGAATGAGTATAATACATCTCCTAAGGAACATACAAATAGCGAGTTAGTAATGTTACGATTGAAAATTATATATTTATTATTCAGGCAATTAGTTTTTACATTTTTTCAGGCGGTAATATAATCTTTATATACATCAACGTAATTTTTGTGGTATACTTACACTATTCACACCTTAGCAGAGGGTAGAGGAATGCAATAAACGTATTATCGCCTTACGTTTAACGAGTCATACTTTTATAAAAATTTGGTTTACCCTTCATAGTATTATTATTATATATCACAAGTGATAGATATGAATGGTGAGCTAACTTTTATGTTGAGTGTGAATAAGTCTTAATAATAACAATGATCTTACGCCAAGAATACTACAAAAAATATGAAGAAAAATATGAGGACACCGAATATTTTTATCATTAACCACCTATTATTTGTTACAGATTGGAAATATTTTAAGATTTCAGCATGCGCTGCTTCCACATTTAATTCTGTATCTTCTATATTGCTATCTATCCTGAAAGTTAAATAATACTTCAGCATTTTGTGCCACCATTTGTGCTAGACAAAACTTTCGACTAGGAAGCAACTCTTACCTTTCTACCATTTCTTCTTGTTCCTTCACCATGTGTGCTAATTGTTGAAAAATGCCACCGAGTTCAACTATAGTCGATTCTATACTTTGCATTGCTTCTGCTCTTGATTGAACATAGGCATCCTGCATGAGGAACAATTAAATGACGGCCTGTTTCAATTAAATCATTCCAGTGTTCAAAATGAATCTTACGGTATCATCGTGAATCGCTTGTTGCATAGTTAATTGACCCATTGCTGGTTCAAGGTCAATTGCAACAGCAGCACCAGAGTCATTTTCTTGTAATAACAGAGAGCCTTGCTTGCCAGAAACAACACTGGGTGGGAGCATAGTGGATACAGATCCTTGACTAAACTGCTGCCTTCTACTTTGTTCCTCTCTCATGTTCTAGTTTCATAATAACATATACATAAGTCTTTCCATATTCATGTATGCATCATACGCGAATGAATAATGAGCACTGTAATAATTTGATATTAATATTCTTGAAAATGGAACATATACCTCGGAGCGAACTTCTAATACACTTTTGAAGTGATTCGACATATTGGCAAGTTTCGATTGTAAGGCCATCACTATGGAAGAAGAATGGGACGCTATATGGTGAGTTTGAGAAGAACCATGCGCTTCCCGTTGCTTTTTACTCAATTCTTGTAATTTCCCAATTTGATGGTTTAGGCTCTTTAGGTCTGTCTTAATAATATTTGTCAGCTCTTCCATTTCAATTTGTTTATCATTAAATATCGATTTCCTTTTCGCCACTGAAACAATTTGCAACTGATCAGTATGCTCAGGTATCTGTTAATGTTATGATTAACGTTATCCGAATTTCGATAAATGTACTGGAGGTCGCGATAGAAAAATAACGCAGAAAAAATTCACTTGACTGGAGTTATTTCATTCGAGATCGTATTACTCTTAATTCTCAAACAACACAAGTATCTAAATTCATATATGCCAGGGCACATGAAATAAAACTCTAAATATAATCATATGAATATCATGCAATTCTCTGCCTGCGATTATTCGACATTTCTTCTGCGATCTTATTCATTCGTGCTGCTATGATTCACGCACAATAGGCGAGTAACACAGCTGCTCAGTACTTTAAGAGATAATATTACTAGTGCATGTCGATCTTACATAGAGCAAGCTTTTCTAGCTTGGTATACGTGCTCGCTATGTTCTTTCCAATGCTTTTGGCTATCATCATGAAATTGGAATAGCTCTGTATCTGTCGGGCACGATGCGGATTTTGCATGACCGCTGCCCGTGCGACGGTCCTGCTTTGCATCGTGCGAATCGCATTTACGAATTCGTTGGTCCTGTCTCGCGACGTCATCGTGACCAACGGTGCGTCCCGTTGTTTCCTCTCGTTATCCTTCAAATCGTGCTCCTGGCTGTCATTGTAATATCGTTGTCCAGCACCACTGCCTCGCCAGGCACCATTTGAGGTTGAGATCACGAAATCATGCTCTACCTCCAAGCCAACGTGTCGTCTACGTGCTGGCATCGCATGCTCACCTCTTCTGCGCGTCCGCCCGTTTCACGATTGCGACTAAATGCCTTTCTCTTCGTCACGATTCTTTATTACACCGAATCACACATTAACAGATTGAATGAATGGGACACGTCCACATTAACCCACATGACAGTTCGGCCACCATATCGGCCACATAGATACAATCCCTGAGGTTTGCTACGATGCCCGGCTCGTTGTAGCGTGCCAGTCTGCTTCCGGCAGATTTGAATGACGTAGTAAGTGGCGCCACCGCTGGGCGGCGCTGGCTATGCATCCGCCGCAGTAGTTCCCTCGGGTGATAAACTTCATTTTGAGTGTGCTTCTTTGAATTTTAACTAAATGTGTCATCCACTCGCGCGATTTACTTTGTATTGATGTTGTTCAACATGTGTCTGTACGTGTAATTATCGTCGAATTCAACAGCCATCGTCATCGTCTATAATTTGAGTTCTTTTTCTTGAAATTCACAGAAGTTCCACATCGCGACTTGCATGATGCTGTTCTTTGAGGTTCCATGGGCTTCAACTAGTCGAGCGTCACCGTAAGTCCAAAGCAAATACGTTCGAAGATTTATAAATATGATCGAGATGAAACAGTTATGCAAAAACTATTATTTATAGATATTATACACACAAGCTTATTGGTAACAATTGGATAGTTGAAGTGCATATTTCTAGAGTACATTCATTTGTCTGGCAGAGTCTGTGCTTATATGTATATATATATATGCATGCCGATTGCATTATGCGCAGTACACACGTTTCATCTCATATGACTGGTGCACTGGTGGTTGCATAGGGGGATGCAGGCCACCAGAGCGGAACTTTGCGACAATATAATCTGATAATGCACACCTAAGATGTAAACTCACTTACAACTTGCGTATAACTTAACAAGTTTGATAATTGTACGAACATTGGCTTTAGTTCGCTTGGCGAAAATGGTTTTTCCTCGGTTGACGAGTGTAAAATGGATTGTTTTATTTGCTGATATTGTTTGAGTGTGCTCTCACCCAGTTAAAGTACACACATACTCGTTGTGGTCATTTTTATTGACTATGTGTTCTTTTAAATCGAGAAAACCCGCAACAGGAAACGCGTTTAGAGGTAACTCCGATACATTTAGTTGGATTGTACGATAAGAGGGAAACCCAGATTCTACCAATACTTGTTTGGAGAATGCAATCTAACGCGTACGTGTATATTATACGTGTGCAAAGAGTCAGAGTGGAATTGGCTGAATTACGTTCCTGTATTTAGAACGTTTAATTGCACAAACATAAGAACGTGCCTCTCCGGTGTGACGCACATATTTAAGTCCGAAAAACCTGTTCGGGAAATGTGATATGTTAAACATTAAGTGAACTTAAAAAGTAAATATTAAATATTATATATTAAATATTAGATATCAAATATTAAAAAGAAAGTATTGGCCAAAATGAAAGTGCCTTTTCTCGTGTTAAATGATATCTAATATAATTGCTGAAGTAGCGTGGGACTTTTTGACATCGTGTCCAGAGAAATTAAAAACAAACGCTAAAGGTGTGAGCACGCGGGCCTTGCGCGAATCATTGTTTCCAGGGAGAAATTGGAAGTGACGAGGATGATTAAAACGCAGGCAATTCTGCCGAGAGAACATTTAATTATATATCCTTTCTCGATTAGAGCAGCGAAATGATATTGCATATCTATTGGCGGTTGAGAGAGTTTTTCATTATTTCACTGAACGTTAATTAAATTTTGATGAATATTCGACTGAAAAAAAAAAAAAATGGAAACGAGTTTTTCACTCGCACTACCAATGCGGAAGTAGCAGTAGGCTTGACCGGTGAGGATATCATGAGGATTTATTAGCAGTCGAACTTGTTTACTCCAAGAGTGGACAAAAACTGTTGCGGCATTAATTGGATTTACTGTGGCAAATTTACTTGCCTGTTTTAACATTTGTGCAGCACGCGCCTATCGTTTGCACACTCCCTGGATGTGTATGTTTACAACGGAGAGCTGCCCCTCCCTCTTCCGATATTCTCGAAACACGGTCGATCGGCATAGCGCGCGCTTTTCTCCCACCAGTTATTCTATCAACAACGCGTTCGGTTTGGCGGGGGATAAAGGAGACGTTTTAACTTTTATTTTTTTCCCTAACTGGATAACCGTTGGACATGCAAACGAATCAACGAGAGAGGAATCGAGTGGACGAACAAAAAAAAAGAAAAACAATAAATAAACACGCAACAATCCTATAAGAATGGTTGCAATCGGATTGGATTTTGTATTCGATTGTGTCCTCCGACTCTGTTGACCAGAGGCCTTGGAGCGGCGCAACTCGTACGATTTTAGCGATCGTGAAATCGCCTTTTGTGTCTTTAATCCACGATTTATTAGTTCGACTCCTAATCCACGCGGAGGGTTGTAGCACGACGAAAACAGGTCACCATTGCCGCAATATGTCAGGCCCCTCACCCTCCAACTCCCCCCACCATTTCTCTCTCTCTCTCTTTCTCTCTCTCACACACACACATACTACCATATACTCGCCTACAACGTTTCTGGAGTAGGTTGATACGGATGTAATTGACCTTGCGTTTCTACCTCGGTTGGGAAATCTTCTGTTTGTACCGATTGGAAGGTTGGACTAGCTGAAAAAACACATGTATCGAGGAATACAACCACCGGGCAACAGGTTGAGTAGAAGAGCGCATAGGGCAAGATGGATTTTACGATGCGCGTGTGCATTAAGGCCACCACGCTCCCAGGAACCTCGAGGAAAAATAATCGCCCACAATGCTTCTACACAACAGACAGTGAAAATCACTCTTGAGTGCTTTCCCGTTCCGAAGATAATGGCTTTATAATCTTGGGGGGGACAAAGTGCTGGCCCCGTATGTACCGCATTCAAGGATCCTCCCGACTGCACTGTCACTTGATATCTCAGCGCCGGCATACACGGTTTCTCTTTGTACCCTACACTCTACTTTGCTCGCTTGACGCACCATTAAAGCTGTCTTTGCCGTTCACGTATGAGATGTGTATGCTCACATTGTGAAATAGCCAAATTCAGTGAGTCGAAATTGATTTTTTTTTCGTAATTAGGATCGTTTCACAATGTTGAGTGATGTGTATGCATCATTCTGCAATCTTGTTTTTGGTAGATACGATGTGGCGTCATATAATTTTTGTAGATTATATGGAATATTTTGACCATTCAACACCGTCTTGTAAATCCCATCACTAAGTTACGAGTGAACTACCGATTCCTAAGGTTTCTTTAGTTTGCCGATAAACGCCGTTTCCGTTATGACTGACGATCGAATCGATGAATTATGCACATAATTTGCGGCAATGGCTCCTCAAGACGGTGCATAACTCTCATCCTCAATTGATTTGGCTCGGTGCACCATCTACGATCCTGAACACCTGTATTAATGCTAATTCCTTGGAATATGTACAAATATGTTTTATATCAATATGCATAATACCTTCGAGTATCTGTTGCATTACCAACATTAGCATTTCAATTGCTGAGATAATATTTTAAAATTAACCGATGATTTCACGATTACAAGCAGTATCGATGATACATTACAATGAAATATCAGAGATTGATACAAAAACCGGATTTCGTGTTTCCTATAAGATGGCTCAGGCGTATAGAATATTCGCGGTCGGATCTCTGTACAATAGTGCTAAAAAGAAAGCACTCAAATAGAAGAAAGAAAATCAAAATGGGAACAAAGGTAAGTGGTTCCCGAGTCTTTCTCCGCAACGTAATCCCTGTAAAAGTACGAGTAAAGGCAGTAGCGAAAGGCCGGTTTAAGATAATGATTGTAAAGGGACAATGAATTCCTTCTCCGATAAATTTACAATCGTATATTAATGTATATATGTGTATACGTGTATTGTATTTGTTATTCTTGAGTGTGCTTGCTTCGGAAAGAATACCGAATTAATACATATTTAAATAGCGAGTAGAACCTTCCTTGTCCAACGATATTCGATATTTATTAGGTCTACCATATTTTACCGAAGACAATACGCTGTAACAAAAGTGGTACAATTGACATTTATATTTAACCAGTTGCACGCTAAATGCACCGCTATAAACGTTAAGACACACAAGAAACAATTGAATTGTTTAAACATGTGTCTGAAAAATTGCTAAATCGTTGAAGGCGAGCACGTTAAGCCATTTATATCACCTTGTACTCTTATATAACGATAGAAAGTAAATATGGATCAGTTTTCTTGCGCCGAAGGGCCGAACGTTATACCGTCGATGCATTATAAAAAGAGCGATATTTCATCGAGTAGCCAGCTGGCCGAAAAATGTAGTAATACACGTAGCGATCGGGACGCACGGATGAGCCGATGCATGACAGAGCCTCGCTGATAAATTCTGCATATTTTATTAGCTTTACAATGCAGCTTTCTCGACAAAAGGGATGTCTGTAGCCCGCCGATTATTGCCAGGTAGAATCCCAACGAGGATATATATATATATATGCGCCGGCATATCGGTATTATTCTAGCGCGGCCTCGTTTGCATACGAAAATCTATAAAATCGACATTGAGCGTCATAAAGTTCAGTGATCCTGTTTTCTCCGGGGTCATCGGTCGCCGCATTAACCATGGAGTTGATACATCGTGTCTGGCAAAGCTTTTTGCCGCATTCAGCACGTGTGTATTTGCTTGCTTGCCATTGTGAGAGCCGTGTGCAATCTTCTCGAATGAACTGTTAATTAACGGCCGCTTGCCCGGTTTCTTCATTGTCAGTTGCTCGACGTATCGTGTGAATGGTACTGTTCCATAGTACAGAATCGTAGTGCTCGGAGTGCTCGATATAAATGCAACTTCACTTATCCAGTCAGCCTGAGGCACGCACTGCACTTTACACGTCGCACTTTATCATGTACTTTTCTAATTAGTTCCGTTTGGTACGTCGCACTATTTACTTCATCACTTAAGTATCAAAGGACAGCTCAGATGCTGATGGCTAATGAAATTTAGACACAATATTCAGATTGCATGGCGCAGGTGATTCAACGTCACTTGACAAAGTTTCCTACGTTGTGTTTTTAGTTCTGGTGTTAGAGTGATTCCGGAAGGATGTTCGTTAATAATCTTCACGATACCTTTTACGGTAATTGCTTTCGTATCATATTGCAGTACAGTACAGATTACTGGATCAATAATTTCACGGATGTTGATTTATGGATTTATTTTCTCCTACGAAAATGATGCTTTTTCATTATTTTATTTATTTTTACGAGTGTGCTCGTGTTTGCACATTCATAAATAAATGATGAAATGTATCGTTTCGCTTGTTACAAGAGTGATATTTGTTATTCTTGATAGTACATTTTCAATGTGCTAACTATTTTAAATTGAACTCGTTCGTTTATTATTTATGATGTAGCTTGTTCCGAGTGAGGGTTCGCTCACCTTCGCCGACTCAATTTCTACCAGTATGATCGGTTGCGCTTTTCTAAGTTTACAATTTATTTTGGCAACAGTATTAATAATTAGATTTTATTCCCATATCGTTCTTCCAATTGTACTATTCGTTGCGATTTATCAAATTGGGCAGACAGCGCGTACACGATGCCAACAATGAGTCTATACGGATGTGACAAAAACACGGATCAAGCCGGATATCGGATGCGTTTAATCGAGTGTTCCCACTGAACTGTTCGATGCCCAAAACTCGCTAGAAGCCAGGATTCAATACGAACGAATTATTCGTACCAGTGATCGGGCCGATTCACTGCTCTTTGTTGCTTGGCCGAACAAATTTGGCGCTCTTGCTCTTGTGAGGGACGCAGTCCCGCCGACCTGACAAACGCCCTTCTGTCAGTCTATCAGTCTTGCTAATGAAATGCTGGTGTTTGTCAGTGATACCGGTGGTAGCCTGTGCAATGGTGCAGTGAAACTCACCGGTGAAGTGTCACCTCTACGAACTGTGGTTGTAAACGCGGTGGCTGTCATTGTAATGTCATACAAACCGAAGCTTTCCAGCTTTTTCGGTAGGTAGGATTATTCATTTATTCGAGATATGAGTAAAAATTTACTCAATCCACAGAATGACCCTGTATCAGAGTCCCTTTCGCCTGCAAGTGCTACCACAATGTTTTTTTTATTTTTCATCATTCCCCGTTGATTACTCTGCTTTGTAG
The DNA here is from genome assembly GCA_964023945.1 of Ectemnius cavifrons. Lineage (NCBI taxonomy): Eukaryota > Metazoa > Arthropoda > Insecta > Hymenoptera > Crabronidae > Ectemnius > Ectemnius cavifrons. Next base: position 1,702,154 of record OZ030375.1, read on the forward strand.
CCATCGGCCAGTTCCCTTGTTTCATTCTGCACGCAATCCCGCTTTCACTGTCATTCCCGTTGTCATTCTCTCGCCCCTTTTTTTCCCGCTTCCAGTAGAGTTTCTCTACCACCGGAGCTGCTACTGCTGCTGCTACTGCTGCTTCAACGGGGAAATTCTCTCTCGGCTTGCTTTGCCACGGCAATCCCTTTCGCCACTTTTGAGTCTGTCGATGGGAACTCTTGCTGCCGGTGGTCTCTCCGAGCTTCGGCCACACAGCTTCCAACTGGACTCCCAGCTAGCACATCATTTCATCCGGATTTGAATAAAAATTCCCGGAGCCAGTGCGATCAGTGCTTACTGAAAATTACCGTCCATTCACTCATTCACTGTGCTTTCAACTTCAGCACGCCGTGCTAACGAGGCACCATCTGTCAAGTAATAATGTGCCTTTCGTGTCATTCCCGCCTTTTCGTAATTATGACCATCTCGCACGCCAGCTGCTTCAGAGATGTTTCCTTCAAATCATTTCGATAAAGCATTCGAAGTATCTCATTGACCGAAATGACCACTGTTTATATTTATCTTGATCTTCAAACTCGTTCATACAGCGTCACTTTAGAAGTGAAACATTTACGTTCTCACTTATACACCGTTCTAAAACGATATGAATTAATTGTCGCCTGATAAACTTATCTATATTTAACCTTTTCCTGACTGCTTCAGACCAACCGAGCGAATGTGTTTATTTTTGAAGATTCATATAAATCTGGACCATTTACTGTGATTTTCTCAGTCGAGCTTCCATGAATTATTCCTATTTCCCGTGTCTAGAAGAGATTAGAATATGCTTGATCAATTTGGTTTTCCGGGGATTTCTGCCTGTCAAATCAGTTAAAGTCCATTTTTGGTACACTCAACCGGAATGATGCTCTACTATGTAAGCCTCTGGCCGATTGGCAATTCCACGCGATAATACCGTCAATCTTGCGGACGGCGTCAGTCGTCGTCTTCTTCGAGGCTTTTTCTTCGACGCGCCACACCCCGTAGTTATGCAGATGTATTCATGGAAGAGCTTGCGAGTGCGTGGAACCGGAAAGGGACTCGTTTGTGGATGGTTGACTCGCACACAGCTACAAAAATCAATTCCCCCTTGAGCGCAACGAATACTGGGAAAAAGAGGAAGGAGACTTTCGATCTGGGATGTTGTCGCAATACTACTAATTACGGCCACCTAATTAGAGCGAGAATCTCTGCTAAGTGCTTCCATTAGTATAATAGGGACGACGGCCTTCTTCACCACTGGACTGATTCTGTATATAATTATAGTGATTAACGACGAAATGTTTATAACCATACGGCCGCTAGCGCTAATTAGATAAATCAGCGATACTCGTAACTTATAACAAGCCAATCGATTGGCGACCACGTTTCGCATCGCTCTCGATTTTCATGTTATATACTTATTGCATCCCAGTTAGTGTGATAAAGCACCGCGTGAATATCAATTATTGTTGTTTAGTGAAATTCTCCCTTTTACCAGCTACGCCGCATCCAGTTGGAATTATATACCACTTGAGCCGACCTCATAATTTTTTCGATAGATATCGCACGAATATCGATGTGTCGACCTTAATGGGTACAAACTGGGCCGCTTGTAGTCACGATCAGTGTCCCGATTCTTTTTCTCCTACTGTGTGCTACGAGAAATAGAAGAATCCTGTCCATTCTTTATTTAATATTTACTAACTCTTACGTCTGACGAACAATTAGCAAAAATATGGAATACCACAGGAACGAATAGGAAAAATCGTAACAAATAAATCTCTTTTCAGAAAGTATATATATATTTATTTACCATTCGAAACAAATAAAAGCAATCCAGTGAATAACATCGATAACTCTACGCCATGAAAACTTCCTAGAATAGTTCTCCAGTATTGGATAGAAAGGCGGTAGCAAACGACATTCGCAATCACCGAGAACTCAAATCTGCTCATACGATACAACATAACATATACTCTCAAAACAGAACTGTGTCGCAGTGTATATGTATGTTATGTAGTATTGTACTACACGTGTCTGACTAATAGCTTTCAAGCTTGCTTGTTCGCTGGGTGAATTGCTGGTAATGGGAATAAGAGGATGCGCTGTGATGCGCGTGATCCAAGCGACTGCTAATGCTAACAAAGCGGATAAGTATAGTAGCAGAGATCGTGTTCGCAGGCAAATACTTGCAAGCATAACATAGACGGAATTACAATTGCCGATATCTGTCGTGTGTTGTTGTATGGCGAATAACGTACGTCAGCCAATGGAAAACAAGTTGCGAGATAGTAACTCTGTGTATATGTGCGTAGATGTATATGTAGCATGCAAACTATAGTTTGTCGGATGGCTGAGTGGGATTTTGACAACATTGGCTACACAACGGACGTACGTCAATGTTTCTCGCTCAAGCACATGCGTACTTGCATCGACGGCTGTTGCGCTTCACCATCGAACCGGCCGATCAAAAATGATTTAGAGGAAACTTTTGACAAGCCGAACCCTCAAATCGTGGGAATGCCACGCTGTTCCCGGTACTCGTAGAGCGGTGAATGCAACCATAAATCTTTCGAATAATACAGATGCCGTTGGAACAATCAGCGAGTTTTACCCTTGAAAACATTGAACCGAATAACTGACTAGAGCAGTAACGTTCTTCCGAGTGAATTCGTATTTTCATGTTTCACTGTGATATAACCGAGCAATCTACACTTTTGTATACAAATGGATCATCTTTGAGATTATACTTCGAGTTTCAAAGAAATAAGAAACACTGTCGATCGACGAGTTCACAGTTCGAATACGTATTCATAGTCTTTCTTTGAATATCATTTCAACCATCGACACTCATCGATGATAGTACAGTGTACTATAAAGAAAGTAAGAAAACCATAGAAAAATTCAACACCAACTCAAATTTCGATGATGGAACATAAGACCAGATTCATAAATCTCATATTTCACGCAGTCAAACCTAGTCCTTGAATCTCGATTTAGTATCAGATTCTGAGTGAGGCTAGCTGGACCGGACAGATTTGGGTTGAGACGAAATGGCTCGCAATGCTCCGTCGAAAAATGTAACTCTTCCAAGTAGTCTTGGTATCACCAGCACTCTGATACAGTTATTGGAAGCGGGAAGTACTGGTGGGCCACATATTGTTGAAGTTGTCGGTCGATGCCTTTCGCAAACAGCATAAGGCACCTGCAATGCCAGCGGTGCAAAACGATAATCGGTGCGCCATACACATATTGATTGTACCGGGGAATATAGCAGGCATACGATACCGGAAGTTATGCTCCGCAAACCGGGTGTACGCGGCACGGCTGAGTGCCGGGTTTACACGCTGCTATTCTATTCTACAATTCTACAAACATACATACCTTTGCACGTGTTCCCATATTCAAACTTGATGGTATATGTGCATGTGTGTGCGCGCGCGTGTGTGTGTGTGTGTGTGGCGAGTGGCCAGGCTGCATTCCATTTGTACGACTCCGGAGGAAGTGCATTTAATTGCCTGTGCGTGGTAGCCTTACGTACATTGGCTCTCCAATATGTATTTTCGAGTGGATAAACGCGTCGCTTTGGAAATTGGATAAAGAAGAATCGTAACATTGCGTAGCTCGAAGAGAACATAAATGATTTCAATCTAATGCCCGCAAATTGGATCAAATAGCTGGACCGGTGATAATCGCGTGATACTTAGTCCGGTAAAAACAATCTTGGTTCTTACGAGATTGATTACTAAGCTCTCAATTAATTCCATTAATCCATTTCATGGCTGCATAAATTACGCACGGTTGTCGTTGCATTGTTTGCGTTTCTAACGTTGATTCTGATTGTTCGAACTAGTGAACAGGCTTATTACGACATTGGGAAAACGAATGTATACTTATATACTCCATCAAATACGTAATATGTGTTTAGTATGTACTGTGCGTTAATTTACGGCTTGTTTCCGAGATTACTCGCACATGACAGGGTGTATAGACACAGCATATAATCAGTATGTTTGCGGTCTGTGAATTTAGTGATAGTATAATGGTGTATTAGCTCATAGTGTTGTTAGATTGAGATCTGCCATTCGAATACACATATTGTTGATGCATTGTTTATGCGAATGGCAATGTAAAAAATTGGAATATTTGCCATATCAGCTATTATTATTTTTATTCTCAGAGTTAACATTGAATTGTTGCCAATTGCTAATTATTGCGCGCTCATATTTTTGTCGAGCTTCTTTCTCATTACGCAGAAGAAAATAGAAATGCAACTTCCGAGTCAGTTTATCTGGAAATTTCTTCTTGTTTGTTTATGTTGTTCCTCGCTCGTACCGGAAAAATTGCAAGCTCGCTTGCCAACAGACGTTTTTCTGATGTGTATTACAGTGGTTTTTGTAGAATAATAATTAGAATAATACAAGCGTAAAATGGATGTGGAGAATTGATTAACTTTGCTGATCATAAGAAAAGTATAACAAGGAATAAAGAAGTAGGAGCAGAGCGATTGTAAAAACGAACTTATATGGTTAGTAAAAAGTTGTAATTCTTAGAAAATCCTATTGGCGTGCATCCGGTCTAATGCGTAAACACGAAGAATTATTGGTTTTACCAACTTTCCATGCTAGCTGGGAAGCCATTCAACGATCTTATTTCCAACGAATTGTACAGCAAAGGTATCCAATCCGAAGCAGTTACAAGCCGGTAAGAAAAAGTCTCTTACCTTCGGTTGATTTTTCAATTGCAGAAGCTACCATTAAAAGTTTAGCCACGAGACATTTATCCCGGCTAGAAAAAAAAGTACAGCCTTCTATAAGATAATACTTGTACTTTATTCTTTTGTAACCTCGTTCCTCGTGTATCAAGCGCAGACAAATGCTTCTGCGTATAACAGATATCACAGTCCTTTTGACAAGTTAATGTTTTGAAGATATACAGTCGAGTAGACGTTTCATGAGAATTCAAGCTGGACCAAATTCCACTGGTAAATGAAATCTTCACGAGAAACAGGTGAACTACGTCAAAGTTCGAGCGGAGGACATTCTATTGTGGCTGGAATGCGACGTCCAATTATGTGGTATTTATATTAGCAAGAAGGTATTTCAATATCTACATTAAAGATCCGACTCTATTAAACCTTGATTTTCACTATGCTCTGAACATTTGACACTAATATCGTTTTCGCACCAAAAAAAAAAAGAAAAAGAAAAACAGGGCACTTTGGGGTGCTCACGCGAATACTAACACGTTCGAACGACTTCAATCGGCAATCGATAAGAAGCGGTGGGAAGGATTAAAAAGTAGCTGCGTGACGTCTCATTTGCAAAATGTCGGGATATTGGCGTACCAAAAGGCTCGACGATTCTGTGCTGTCGTTTAGGAGTGATCGATCGGCTTGCCTGTATAAGGGGTGCTTTGTATTTCGAACGATTCCCGCAAGTCGGGACCTCTTTTCACCCTGGCAATTTCACTTTCTCTTGCTTTTTCCAATGATAATCTACTTATGACCCATTCACGTCAACGCACAAATACGATAGAGGTGCGTTTCCAATCTTACGTACCATATACTCGCTACAAGCACTATTGTACATGATATAAATTAAAGTACTTGAAATCGGTCAAGGCCATCCTGTACATTCTCGAGGGAAGAGATGGCACCATCGGGTACGAGTTCTATGAGACTTAACTTTCCTCATTACCAGCTTCGAGCACATTAACACGTGAAATTCGGAAAGCAAAGTTCCACAGATGTGCGGCACTACGAACTTTACGTGTCTAGTAACAGGAGACATCTCCAACACTGAAATATATGTCGCATTCTTACTGACTACTTAGCAGCTAGCAATCCTTATTTACTTAAAGGATTTCTTTGGATCATTTCGCGCGATTAAACACTACGCTCTCGCCTCACTCTTAATTTCATGGCACCGCGTGCTATTAATTGTGATACTAATGTGGCGACGTGAGCTGAATTCAAATGAAAGCGAACCAAACAACCATCGACCAACCTATGAGAACGCGCATGGATTCACTATTTTTCTTTTAATATTCAACACGTGTAATTTGTATGCTTCTTACGTTAGATTTGGGGTAAAAATAGTTCGAACTGTTTAATCGATTAAGTTTACGTTGGAGCCGCTTGGATAGGAATTAAAGCTGATTAGGATTGAATTATGCCTGCTTTGGATCTTGTTAGATTAAGCTTAGATCTGGTTAGTCGTGTGTTAGAGTTAGTGTTGGAACTGCTCACGATTTTCTTATATAACAGCTGCTGCTTGCGAGTGTAATTCGCTTTATACAAACTACGATAAGATCCCAAACGCTTTTAAAAGTGGATCAGAAGGATATGAAAAATCCATTTTCTGCCATGATGGAGAACTGAATGCCGGTGGGGGAGTGAGTTAAAAATTCGCATCGATCGTTCCTGCATTGTTTATAGTTGGCGCTCGAGCGTCTGCGGAATTTTTGTCGAAACGAAATTTTCTTGGCTGCCCTAAATCCTTTAAACTCATCGTCGGAGAAAGTCGGGCATAAGTTAAAGCTTAAAAAAATTCCCAAGGATAAAGCCAATATATTGGAATACAAATAGTATTTTGTTGTGACTACTTCAAAATCTAAAAAATAAGTCCCTTTTGGAATATCGTTTGGTAGTATTGTTGAAAGAGAAACGGTAGACTGGCGTTATTCTGATAAGACCCGATAACTTAACGAATTGATTGGGTGCTTCGTGGCGGTAAATGGTTTGCTACATAATGCTCGTACCTTTACATAATCTCGAACATTGAGATATCCGATACTTGCTTGAAAATGGCATAATCTGGAGGCAGTATTAAAGCTTGGGTACAATACCATGATGGACGTTGAAGCTTGTTTGTTCGCTTCCTTTTTCTTAGAACTTTTTCCCTTGCGTTCTTTGCTCCTGCTTCGAAGCAGTGCGGCGCATGGGGTGCGGGTGATGGCGATGATGGTGGTGAATGTACACAAGCAAGCACATGGTTGTTCCCTTGAGAAATTTGAGCTGGATCGATTTATCGGCCCCGTTACTTTTTTTTTTCACTGCCACCCATCCACCCTCTCTTCACCACTCTCTTGCTCGAGTGGCATTAGGCAGGTTTAATGCGATGCTGGCAAAAAGGGAAACACCGTGTAGAGCCAACCGGTAAGTAGGTGCCGAGTGCCATTGACTGCAGAATAAAATAGACGGTGGCATTCTCTAGTTGCGCGAGGCATCTTCGCTGGGCTTTGGCAAAATTCCATTTTTCTTTTTCATAAGCTTCGTGCCACGAACAAAAACTGATTTTTCTTCCTGACACACTCTCTTTCTCTTTCTCTCTCTTTCTCTCTCTTCTGGCCAAGAAGAACTGACAGCTATTGGCATATATTGCAGGACCAGTGTTTGGGATTGGATAAAAAGCGCGTACCGTACGATTTATTCTTGAATAAAGATTCCTTTGAGTATTTTATACGTCAGGCAATCATGGTTCGTTGATTGTGTGAGCCCGACTCAGACGACTTGGATGGACCGACTCGCTTCTGATAACTCCTATTATTTATCTCCCGATTTTTCCAACTCTCGCGCAGAACTCCGCCCCGTCGACATTTATTCGATTTATTGCAACGGCAACGCCTTCTGACCACTCGAAATATTTTCGATAGCAATGCTTTAGTATTTGTCTATCGCGGTGAACAGAAATTCAAGCTTCACGATTTCACGGCTGTATGTGATTCTAAAGGCGTCGATTCACACAAGCATGGTTTGAGCTGTCGCTTCGACATCGACAGTCGCATCCGGCATGCACCGCTAATGGACATTGAGGTTTTGGTAGGATATGGACAATCGACAAGGAGATATATTGATAGAGCTGTTCGGACATGCTCTACCTAGCAAGCCGGTGACAATGTGCTAATATTAGACGAGCTATTCTGGGGATATGCTTTGATTGGCAGGAGTCTTGTTCCTGCAGTTTAGATTAATTGCAAGAAGTAAAGCACTGGGTATTATTATCGCTAATTCATCATACGTTTGTGAAAGATTTCATTCTGCTATAAAAATCATATCGCGTTTTAAGAAGTTGATCCTTCTTTACGATTACCTATTTGGATTTTGCTTATCCCTAGTCAGCTCGTCGACGGCTCCATTTGATATTCACATTTCATTTTATATTTGAAAAGATATTCTTCGTCCTGTAAATATGTGCTACGACATCAAAGCAGAGGTATATTATGTTCGTTACATACGAAAAGTTACATTCATTGCTTGCTGTGATTGGCTGTATGGTAAACTAAGTCGCGTTTGAAGAAAAATACGAGAGATGTAATGATAAGCATTTCCTGTTCATTTGCAGAGAAATTCATATATGGAATGGAAGAGAGATTCGTATCGCTTTTACAGTCAAATTGCTCGGCTACTTCCACAGTTAAACATAGACGTTGTTCAGAATTTCTAGATATAATATTACTCATATTTTAACATGATTTGGACAAAATATTAATTAGTAAGGAAGCCAAAGATATTCGACACTCCTATTCTGTTCTTATTGATAATACATATTTTACTGATATCAATATCGAAAATTTATCTTTCAGCGGTAGCTAATTAATTTTCTACTGTTAATTACTCGAAACTTATCAGCCAATATCTTGTTCGTTTATTGGAATTTTCATAAACTCCTTAGCAACCCAAACCACTACTACCACCACTGTTAAAGCACATTAAACTGCAGACTTAAAGTGCGACGCGCTGTTACATAAACTCTCGGACGGTCTTTTTTAAATATTTTAAATACTTTGCGCTTTGACGAGTTTCGCCACACGGATATACAGTATTTCTATGTACTAGGAAAGTTCATTCTCTAACTATATCTACTGCCGGCTTTAGAAAAGTGTGGTCCAGACTCGCATCCCTACAAGGACAAGCGAATACTTTTAATGCACGCAAAGTACATGATTTACTATATGAGGATGAATGCGAATTATGCGCGCGTATTCTAACTAAGGGAGAAACTACTCGTTCCGTGCTTGGACTCGGAATACCGAAATTAAACATTTGCTCTGCCAGACAAAAATTGGTATTAAACTCGGAACAATACAGCAACTATTCCATCGCCTCATCTGAAGAATTGATGAAGCGAGAAAAGCGTTTGCCAGTTCGACGGTATATCTTTATAAAATAATTCTGAATCTCAACGTCCGCTCAGACAGATGCTGAATCTTGAAAGAGCTAGAAAGCTAAAGTTAAGCAAGCAGAAGACGCACGGTCCAAAACTGTACAGGGCAACTTTCATGGATTTTCCATGTTCCAATGAAATAAAGATAACATTGAACGGAAGTATTTAAGATCAATGAAAAGTAAACTAAATCCTGACGTACAATGCATATGACTTTTGTCAGTAAATCAGTTATTCAGTGACATGGAATGCTCAGGAAATAATAATACATACTCCTACTGATTCCAGTACAAGGGATTCTTTGATTTCCCAATACTTGGTCGTAGTATATGTACAGAGAGATTGGCGCACCGAGCGTGCGATGGAGGCAGAGAACAAAGGCGTGAATCGACGAATTCTCAGCGCTAGGTTGAATACGAGCGATACGCTGGGAATTTCTCATCAGACTTTGTCCAAGCGCGAAGAGTAAGCAAGAGAGAAATAGGGATAGAGAAAGATAAAGGGAGAATAGAAGGGAAGAGAAGAGACTAGTATAAGTAGAGAAAGCAACCGAGGGGTGAGAAGATAAGAGGGTGGCGAGTGCGGTAGTGCGCCGCCGAGAAGTATGAAACTTGCAATCGAAATAGAGCGCGAGAACACACACCACGAGTACGTACTTGATGTTAAAGGCGTAATAACTTGGAAGTACTTATAGTGTTGAATGCGTCATCTTGGCACGCGCGCGTGTGCGCTCTCTCGTATATACTTTGGCGAATGGTGTGCTCACACATGGATATTCATCCCTAGTGACACTTAAACGACCGCACGTGCGTGTACATATTGGCTTAGTTGCCGAGGAGGGGAACGGCATTTCCCGTCAGCGCAACACGGCTTACGAGATACTGCAAAATCCGAGACTATGCGTGGAATTGGCACAGCGCAGCAGCTGCACTTATACACAATACTTGCACTCAACAGACATGGCAATCATTGCTCGATCTGTGTCAACGATGACCCAGGAATCGCGATAGTTGCTAGTCTGAGGTGCTTCGTTTCTGCTAGCAGAGAATGAAATAGACGAGATTTTCTCTTGAATCAGATGATTATCTCTTGGTGATAAGAAAAATATTCGTGATGAAGTCAGTGAAGAAGGCGAAGTGCGTTTAGATGAGTTTCGAGGCTCCTATAACAACACCCTCGACGCTTTCTGCCTTGGCATATAATATACGTATATATATTTCTACAGCGCGCCCAGTACTTCATGCATATTGCATTTCGTTGGGGCTTGCCGTGAAATAAAGAAGGATTATCGTAATGAAGCGCATTTTCCGTCACATGTGCGAGATCGTATAAATATTTAAGAGGTAAGAAAGAAAAGCTGGATCAAGTATAATCCATAGATGCTGACTCACCGATAGAGATAAGAGACGGATATACCAGGACAATAATATATAGTAGAATAGAGAACGAAGATACATAGGACATGCTCGTTACGCTCGTTATCCTTGCCAACCGAAGGAAGCAAACTCACTGCATACAACTGCACAACACAGACACACAGGCACAGATACATATGTATAACCAATCTCTGCAAATCTCATCGAACGTGTAACAGAACTGCGCTGAAAGAATATCGCTAGGTCGCCCAGATGATTTTCTTCCATCGGCGCAACCAACACCTTGAATTCACTGTCGTTGCCGGTTGCTGGTAATTGGGAGTCGTTCCAGTTTTTTCCCTCTGCCAAGTCTCATCCTGGAATGTAAGCTGTCCTACGCCGCGTCATGCTTTTCTCCAAACATACGCTCACTGCGGAGGTCTGTAATGGGGTCTCGGGTACAACGAACTACTATTCACCACTGCCGCCACCTGATGGGATGCAGGATGCAACATATCTGCCAACCGTCAAGAACTAATGACTCATTAAAGTTTGAAGTTTGTACTTCTTTCTGTAAGCTTCGTGTTTTTTATTCGACTGATATAATTGGCATGTCAAAGAATCAAATGGAGATTCGATGGTATATTTATTGATTAGTGTAGTCGTTCGAATAGTCTTCTAACATTTTTCGGAAATCCTACCTACGATAGAGCACACACAGCAGCGTGTATACTATTTCCCGAATAATTGGAAGTGCCTGGTCAGTGAAGGCATTTCTCAGGTTAATTAACTCGAGTTCCGGCGAGACCAACCAATCTCGCTTAGAGAAGTGTACGCGAGAAAAACTTGGCTTACGATAGCATCACCGTTATGGACGACCATCTCTTGTTAGCCTTCGACTCTCGCATGGTCCTCCGGAAGTTACAGAATGCGATTTAAACCCAGTGACTAACTCGAGATATGTTGAATGGATGTGGGTTGGAAAGGGACGCGGTGTAGAGACGGATGCAGCCACTGGATGGAGAATTGCCGGATGTAGTTGCTCTTGGAGAACTTCCTGGCCAGAGCTTGATTAAATACTTGAATTCTAGCATTCCAGTATTTAGTTGATTGAAAGCCACTTGGAATATCGACGTTCTATTGGCTAGCACTTTTTTTTCTCTCTTGCGTATTAAAGCCGCAGTGCGCGACGTGTGATGGGAGTATCGGGAAAGGTCAGACTTGAAATTCGTGAAACAGGCGAACAAAGGCTTCACGGATACTAGGAATCTACCGAATGGAGTTACGGTTACCCGCTCCTCCGAAGGAATACGGCTCGTATCGAGCACCGGTCGATAATAGCACGTTTCGTTCGTTCCACCTGCCAATCTACATTCATGGAAGCTGCACGTCCATGCTTTCTCTCCATCTCTCCGTCTCTCTCTCTCTCTCACTTCACAGGTAGAGCATCGATTGGACCAAACAGAGCAGGTAGACATGGCACTGGAGAGCCGCAAATGTGCACGGCTGAATACTAAAAGGGAGAGAGAAAGTAGGAAGTAATATAGCCGGCGGTATGTTCAGCCAATGAACGCGAATGACGAAGCACGTTTACGCTTACTAGGCCCTGAACTCAGAAGAGATTTCAATAAAAGCTCATCGAGTTAAGTACTGTGTACGAACATTTGTGAATCGACTGCTCTTGGCAATTTAAATCATACACTTCTAGCTAAGTTTCAATCGTTAATATGTACTTCTTCTCGTAAGTTCTTTTATTTCCAAATAAAACATTTAAACGATATTCATTTCCTGGATTTCCGTGAGTCAAGAGTATGCGCACGGCTCGGTTCGAATGAAATGAGAATAGAATGAGAGAGAGAGAGGGTGGAGTTTCGGGTAAAGCAACATTTGTGATTGGTTGCAAATGAATTTCCACGTGGCCGATTCAATTTCGATGTCCACGTGCGATATGCAGCCGACTATTCATAATTAGTCGATAGTTCCCTACCACGGGAGTCGAGGTTTATGGCTTCACGACTCCCCGATAATTGGATTGTCTGTCCGCTGACCCAGCGCTTCCGTAATACTTTTTTACAGGATGGACCGATAATGACAATGCACGCTCGGAGCTAGGTGTTAAACCCTTTCCCTCAATAGTGCACTTAACGTCACCCATACTTAGACTTCTTTTTATAGGACCTCTTCTATTGCAGCTCGTTTACCACCGCATAATCACCCTCTTGGAATTCTTAATCGTTTTGGAAAAAGTCCACTTGTTCAACAGAATCTTACCCTTTTCGAAATTGAGAAATAGGAATGTCATCGCTACTAGTAGTTCTCGCTTGGAAAGTTTTCTCGCTACGCTTTGCACTGATGTCCAGTAAACGTCGCTTAAGTCGGTACTCGCCAATCTCGAGGAATGCACTCCCCCAACAACCCGTTCGTGAGATGCAAGTTTCGCGCGAGCTCAAGAGAGAACAGAAGTTCAATTGCGACGTGCTGTCTTCGACGATACATCGCAAGTTATCTGGAACAGCCGATAAGTTGCAATGCACAACTGACTCTCGACTCGACAAATATCTTGTGTTCACCGACGAATGAACTGAGTTTCTTCCCGTTCTCCGGTAGAGTTTCTAGCCAGTGTAAATTCCGGAAGACTCGATAACACTCTTGGGAATGTGGCGCACTTTTGACGCAAGGTAGAGCGGTGGTAGCTGTGACGGTAGAGTGTACTATATGTTAACATCCATTGGAGGCGACGGTATAAGAAGTGGCAAATCAAGTTCATGAGCGGCTTAAGACAAAGGGTAATCCCAAGGTGCAGGGTTGCGGAAGGCCGCTGTGGTAAGCCGGGTCAAGACATACAAGCGCCTTATCGTACAGTTAGTCACCGAGTATCAGCGTAGTAAAGATCCCATAATCATAAAGTCGAGCCGCGCTTGATATCGGCGATCATTGCGTAATAAACTCTACCGGGAAGAGGAAGCGTTTGTGGAGTACGGCTGAGAGAGGTGGACGGCATTTTAGAAGGATGAGGATGGGAATGGGCAAATAGGATGCGCAACGATCAATGCTCCGTTGAAAGGAGCACCACCGGGAGCGCAAAGTGCATCGTCTTGCTCCCTTTTTCACTTGAAATGACTCGTTGGGTGGCTAGTACGACGACCTAGCTGGCATACCAAATGGCTGCATATTGTACGCTGCCAGTGCCACTCAAGGCAAAGCCCAACACTATGTCAACCGGTCGGCAGACTGCTCGCGACAGGAAAATAATACCAGTTAGTCATAATCCGTAGCTTGCACTTTGCGCTCTGGTCCTGGTTGCGCGCATACTTAAATACATGCTGCGCATTTCTCCACATACACCCACCCATTGTACAAGGAAAAAAAGAGCAGCCAGCTAGTACACGCAAAACGGAGAAAAGTCAGAACAGGAGTGAAAACAGAACCGTGAAGGCGTCGGCGCTTTATTTATGAATATTATGTGCGGGCAAACACACGCTCTCCACCGAGGGCAAAAGCAGAATTTCAGGCAGTTTGGAAGTCGTGCCCAGTACGCCGTAAAAAGTCTGCCGGAAATAGGTTGGCGTATTCTAGGAGTGATTATTAATCTCTTGCCTTCCTCCTTTTTTATGCTTTTCTGACGATTTGATTTTTTTTTCTCAATCGCTAATGAAGTAGAAGTTTATTCAAAATAACGCTTATTCCTTTCCTCAATCATGAATTATGAAAGAAAAAATTAAACCCTATTAGCAATAATATGCATTACTCATTATCATTAGCCAATTTCTCTGTTGCGCTACTCACGGCCTAATAGGCTGCATGAAGATCGATCCTCTTCGGTATAAGGCAAAGGCTTAGGAGAAGTTAAGCGATCTCTCCAATCTCAGTAGAGCCGGGTCTCGAACATTGTCTGTGCTTGCAAGGTTAGCACGCAGTTGCAGCTACGTTAGTACGAAGCCTTAAGGGCACCGTTACCATGAAACAGCCAACCTAAGCATGCCACGATATAGATTATGTGGAAACGGAATTCATTCACTATAATAGTTCATCACTCATTGATCAATTCCTAAAGATTGCATCGATGAATGCAGAAACAGTTTGAATCGCAGAGTTGCGATCGAGCGAGTTGAAGGAAAAGTACACTATTAGCCGCAAGCTTGATATCCTGAATAAACTAATTAGTATTCGCTTCTCTACGGTAGCAATTAATCTCTTGTTGCACTGCGTCCTGCAATTAAGTGTCATGTATCCACGGCCTTTGATTGTTATTGCATTTTAATGTAAACCTTCAGCGGATCGTATGTGAAATGTTCGTCCGGGACGAACGCGATGCCACCTGCACTCGAACGTCACTGGAATATGAGAATCACCGTTGGTGTTCTAACAAAAGAGATATTTTTAAAAATTCTTTCTGCATTTTTGTCGAATGAGGTTAGAGAGAATGCGCATCCATATATTATTAACGACTCTGCATGAATTAATTCCACTTAAGCACGAGCAATTATTATTTCCCACTGGCCAGCCGGTGGAATGCAAAATGTACACCTGGGCTGTAATTAAAATTCTAGCAACTTGCTAGCGGTTGATTTTTTTCATTTCACTTACAATGCTCCGACAGACGTTGAAGTAATGTTCCACTGCGAGGACCACTAAAGAGGAGAATAGGCTCTTTCCCGTTGAAACTTGTAATTGCCCCGAATTATATGAAGTGTTATAACGCATTCGAAAGCTAATTAAGCCCGAGCGAAAATGCAATAGGTCTTTATGTTACGTCCGCTACATTGACCTGGCTGCAGGATAACGTGCTATTGCGAAATATTCAAGAGGATTACTTCACAGAATTTTCAATCGAGTGTTGTGTAATGTTTGAATCCTGATTCACTCAATATCTTCAATGAGTGCACACTTGTCTGTATGGAAATGGAGGAAAAAAATATCGAGCACTACTACGAGAATAATTCCATCCATATTGGGAATTGCTAGAATGCTGGAAAACCCTTCTTTGTAATTGTGGAAATTAAACCGGGATGAATAGGAATTTGCTTGGATTATTATCTCCGAGAGCGAACTAGCTAAAGTTTCCTTGTACGTAACAATCTAAAGACGATCTTGATGCTAATTAGCAAAGTCTATGTTCGAACTGAATCAAATATCGGAATTAGACGGCGGATGATTGATGAATCAATTCTATTCTACGAGGAGAGGAAGCAGTTCTTAAGGTAGCATTATCGTAATTCTCAAATGCGCAAATGAGCTTACAATAATTAGCGATCAAGACTACCAATGTTCGACTGATGTGCAGTAATGAGAGTAGTTCGAGATTCCGTGACTTGGAGTTCGCTCCGTATATTATTAATATCGTTCGATACGATTTCAATTGAACTTCGGAGTTCCTTAGCGCACTAAGTGTACATGAATCTATCTACAGTGAATAAAAGAATTATTCGCATACCCTGAATTTTTGGAATAAATTGACTTTAAAAAGAAAACTGTTCTCTTAAAAGAACAGGAATGTTCTCTTAAGAACAAAACTTTCTTCTTCAAGAAAATGAATTTCTTATTAGGGTGAAAAGTTTTCTTGTCTTTAACAAAATTGACTCGAAAAACACTGAATGTGCAAGCACCTTTTTCTTTTTTTATACGCTGTATATGCTGGCGTTGCTAATCCTGCGGTGAGAAGAAAACAACGAGACATACACATGCCAATTGGCAGTTCTCCCAGTTGCGCTTTGTGAACAAGAGGAGCAGCAGTGCCGAGTGGCGGATAGTGCGCGCACCGGCCATCCTCCCAACAACTTTCCGCATAAAACTGCATAAAACCGTGGTAGGAAAAGGCGGCTCTTGATTTGCGAAGTTTAGCCGTAAGATGGCTCTATTCTGGCACGAAAACCAGCTACTCCACGCGGAAAAGTCGAGCACCTTTACAAATACATACATCCGCGTGCTAGACCTTTTTTTTCCTTCCGCAGACATAAGATTAATGGACGCGCACCTTTTAACTTAAACTGTAATTGCACGCTTCTTTTCATCGTGATGCTAAAGGTAGGCGTTATCAACTTTCATATCCGCTTTCGTTGCCCGCTCTTTCCGACACGCCACACCTCACTTTTATGTATTTAAACATATTTCTCCGCGCTATAAAATTCCAGTCATGCTAAAGCCCGGTCAGTTATACAGGTGCAAAAATTTTGACAATTTCGACATTCGCAATACATGTAAATTTATAGATACAGAAAGATGCTTACATGTAATTAAATAGAGTTTACTTTTAGAGAAACTATAAACTTATTAACTAAGCGAAATATGAAACTCATGCTTTTCATTCTCTTCCCACTTTGTACAGAATAAAGCTCATTTACGCGAATTAAAGAAATTCCAAGACTGAAAGGATTAATTCCAGGTGCACCTAGAATTTCGTTTTCTTTTTACCGTTCCGTCTAACACGACACGTCTACAAGTAAGACGTCACTCGAGAGTAAAGTAAAGCTCGATTCACATTAATGATACGCTTACGTTCAAGAAGAGAGGAAATGTGGTGGCATAAACTTAAACGAGAGCATTCGATTCGTACTACAGGTGATTCTGAGCTCACGTTCAACTGAAGGATCGTAGGTGAGGTTAGAAAAGATCGTCATGAACGAAGTGTGAGTGAACTCGTAATGTGAATTAAGCTTCAGCTTCCCAGACAATCTTTCTTTCCGTCCGGTGCTGTTTTATTGGAAGCCACGTATCACTCGATTGGAGCAAAGTATCAATCGGAGAAAAAATAACCATCTCAGATTAAATCCTCTGCACACGTACAATAAACAGACGGTGATTAACGGACGTGACTCGTGGATGTTGAACCTCCGGCAGAGGGTTGACCTTTGCACGTGTGCTACACACACACGTGTTTCACCTTAGTATTCTTCTTATAAAGCCAATATTACAAACGCGACCCTCCAAATTCTGATATCACGAACGTTACCTTAATTACCTCCAACCGAACCATTGCATTATTCAATGATGCTGAATTAACCGTGGTTCCCGGCCATTGATAAATAGTGGAGAAACTTACAGGTAACGGAAAAACTTTATCAATTTGCGAGCATGAACTTCTTACCGCAATAGCTAGTTTTTAGCCTCTCATTTCTTCACAATGTCTATGTACTTTCTGCATTCTAATTTTAATCACTCGAAAGTAAGGACGGCTCGGTTCGGAATTTTGATAAATTCTTTGTCGTTAAAAGTATGGGAGAATTAAGGATCGGAATTAATTCCACTAATACATATATTTTATACGACGAATTAAATCGAATGTATCTTCGCAAACAAAAACCATGGGAATTATACTTGATTACGATTTCTATTGAATATCGCGCACGTGTACTTCCAGATACCCAAGCCTCGTAATCCCTGCTCTCATATCTCGAGGATTTCAATTTCAAAGCTTTTGATTACCGATTGCGTAGCCTTTCAATGAAAGACTGCGTATTGATTTACAATTCGGTCCCGTTCCTACGTACTGCAACATTGAATGACGCCTATGAGAGTTGAAGCGCTCATTATTTATCGACTTCTGGTTTCATTTACACACACTACGTTTCGATGCGAATCCCACTAATTACGTTATCCTCGTATGGCTTACAGGAAACGTAAGGGAAGCCTCGACAAAGCAGATATATTAACGGATTGCATTAGTAATTTTATTATTGTGGATTTTCATATCAGTTATCGACTTTGCCCGGATTTCCTCTATCATTGAGTACAAAGAGCGATTCGAGATTACCTGGAATATTTTGTATCAATTTTAATTTGACACTACGTTTATGGAGAAAACCCGTCAAGAATTAAAAGAATTTATTTCATCCCGATCATCATACTGCAACATTATTATTACAAAAAAACAGGAAATCTCTTACACATCTCAAAGTATGCTAAATAACGTTATACTATCTTACCAGTACATTTACAGTACGTGTGTTTAAGACCTTAGAGCATTTGCCGATGCATTTTCGCGCTATACATCAAGGGGGCTCCCAATAAGCCTCGAAAATCGCTACTGCTTGTGCACGGTTGCCATAAACTGTGTTAAGGTCCGGAGAACGGGAGCTGGAGCAGTCAACGGCTCGTTATTTCTCAGGCTAACGCGAACTGGTGAAATCGTTTAAAGGATCACGAGTTATCGGCATTGCCAGGAATCGTATTGAAGCTCTCGAAGATACTCGGTCGATTTAATATAACTCGCATCAGTATAAGAATGGCTAGACGATCTTGTAAGAAGGTGGATTGGCAAGGTGCATTGGCAAAGTATGGTTATCGCGTTGGGTGCAAATGGTGTAGCCGTCACCCAGTGACCCTACAGTGTCTGGTGGAGCCTGGTACCTATTATAGATTACTTGGCGTAGTCGGCGCGGTTGCTATAGTGCAAAAACGATTTTCCACCTGTGTGGTAGCTTCTGGCGGGCCGCGCGTCCGTTATCCGGAGGGTCTGCTGCATCAATGGAGTCGATGGTGAGTGGTCGGAGAGGAGAGTGTCTTCTTCACCTGGTGGACCTCAAGAAATGAGTGGGAAGGGCCACTCGACCTTGAGAGGAGCAGAGACTACTCGAGAGCGATTCCACTTGGTTGCCGACTGATAAGCAGAGGCCAAGCAGTCCAACGTTTTCTCGACTTGTCGAGAGTGTTGGGATCCAAGAGAGGTGGTAGTTTTCACGGGTCTGCGAGAGCTGGAAGAGGGATGTCTGAATGGGTGGTGTGTGCTCGTGCCGCGGTCGCGACAGCCAGGTCAATGCTGGTTCGATCCTTGATCGGGTGATCAGCCAAGCAAGCAACGAGGATCAGTGCCTTCTCTATCGTCTGGCCAATTACAAGAAGGGCGGCGAGTTGATCGACGCGTACAATCTCGGCGGCCAACCGGAGGTCGAGAAATTGATCAGGGAACAGTTCGGTATCCTGATGTACGCTGCTGGGAAGGGCCAGGTGATCAATCGTGCTGAGTACTTGCGATGGAAGTTTCGGGACCTCGAGCAGGTCGTATTACCGATAGAAGCGTCCCTGTCCCGTTTCGACCCCCTTGGCCTTTGGAACGATCACGAGGCTTGCTGGCAGATGCAGTATCGAGGCTCCCTTGGAGAAACCCTTCTTCATGTTCTCATCATATGCGATACGAGAATGCACACCAGACTCGCTCGAATTTTACTCAAGTGCTTCCCCCGATTGGCTATCGACGTGGTAGAAGGAGAGGAATACCTTGGTGCCAGTGCGCTTCATTTGGCAATCGCTTACAACAATAATGAGCTGGTGCAGGATCTTGTTGAAGCGGGTGCTATCATTTCTCAACGAGCTGTTGGTAGCTTCTTTCTACCGCGTGACCAACAGAGAATGAATCCAGCAAAAAACACTGACTACGAAGGACTAGCTTACTTGGGCGAATATCCTCTTGCTTGGGCAGCATGCTGCGCTAATGAGAGCGTTTATAATTTGTTACTTGACTCGGGTGCTGATCCCGACGAGCAGGATTCCTTTGGAAACATGATACTCCACATGGTGGTGGTTTGTGATAAGCTGGTATGTTGCTGGAAATTTTAACTTAGCTGTGACTAATAGTAATCCAATACGTTCAACATTCCTTGCATGCTAGCTACTTTGGGACAATTCTCATTCTTAAACTTGGTCCTAACCAACCTTTGAATACTAGTAAAAAAATGATATATATATATATATATATATCAATTTTTATGTTTAATAAGAGTGAAGAAACAAGTGTTTCAAGTGAACCAAATTGTGAAACAAGTTATTTGACCGAGCATGGTACGTTTAGTGTTA
This sequence comes from Ectemnius cavifrons, assembly GCA_964023945.1. Taxonomy (NCBI): domain Eukaryota; kingdom Metazoa; phylum Arthropoda; class Insecta; order Hymenoptera; family Crabronidae; genus Ectemnius; species Ectemnius cavifrons. Next base: position 1,722,489 of record OZ030375.1, read on the forward strand.
AACTAACGCTATAAACTCCACTTTGTAAAACTTGATAAAAAAAAACCCGCTGCTGTTTTGTCGGAAGTTGCAATAGTGGCTCGGATGTTGCACACATGTGCAATCCTCGGTTCTTATTAAGTCCACGCCTCTGGTGCTCGGTCTGACTATAGCGGGACTTACTCCACTTAGCGCAGTGACACGGAGAGGCGACTCGGTAATGCGCGCACGCACGAACTTAAAGCTTCTCACACTGTTCTATACCAACATGCATGGTAGACCCAGCATGTTTACACATTGGAATAATTTTCCACTGCTGTAGTTGAAATTCTCGACAAAATGTGCTCGCCGTCATTGACGTGAAAAAGTAGCCTTCCAATAGATTAAGCAATCGTAATGCAGAGTTGGCTCGAACTCACTTAAATCTGTCAATTCAATCCGCAATCCGCATTGCGTGTTTGAGTAAGCAAACCGCCGACGTGCCATAATGGTGGAATTAATTTAGCCCGTTGAAATTTACTGGTAACGAAATTTCAATTAATCTATTCACACTGCTGAATTTAATCACTTACAGGCCGCGCAATTTCAAGTTAATAATATATTCGGCGAAACTAGTTTGGCCCGTGACATTTGCCATGGATAGAGAGACTCTCTCTCTCTCTCTGTCCATCTCTCTGTCTTCTTGTCTTCGTCTCCTCTTCCTCCTTCTCTTCCTCCTTTCTCCACCGGTTCTTGACGCATACAGCGTTGGCCGTCTTAACGGTAACTTTAAGCCTGGCAGGAACTCTCCTAGTCAGTCTATGCAGGTGTACAATGTTCTGCCACAGGACATGTTCGGGTATGCTATGCGTCATCCAAAGCTTCCTGCTCGCAATGGAATTGTGAATGCCGCTGGACTGACTCCACTGACGCTCGCCTGCCAGCTGGGACGTGCCGAGGTCTTTCGGGAGATGTTGGAACTGTCTGCACGAGAGTTCTGGCGCTACAGTAATATCACCTGCGCGGCATATCCTCTCAACGCACTCGACACGCTACTGCCCGACGGCAGGACAAGTACGTCATAAAGTTAATCGAATTACACGGCTTCGAAAAACCGGCATCCATAGCACAGTGTTCATGGCCCTGTTCTCACGAGTGCCTTCTTATTTTACAACGCGCACTTTTATAATTGTTGGTAATCAAGGCTACATTCAGAGGACGTTGCAAAGAAACGCTTTATTCGATGATCGAATTTTATTGTTCAATTTTTAATCCATCGTTTAAAAAGTATTGACAAATCATTCAACGATTCATGCGAACATCGATATTTTCGAATGCAGGAGTGGTAATTTGCACGCACTTTACCAAGCTTTACTCGGTGCGGAGTGTCTCTTATTGAGGATGAGCCTCGCGCTTAGATCGCAGAAAGCTCCGCATAAAGCGAGGTTGACAGTGATCTTTCAGAGAGTAAAAGTGGGATAAAAGTGTCGGCAGAGACTCTGCTGGCGCATCGGGGATAGAGGACTTAATGCTTGCGAATTATCCCCGTCTTCTTTGTGCCGTCTGCCGTCGCCAGAGGCAGCGTGCTCTCACGCTCGAGCGAGATCATATTTTCCAGGGCCGTGTTGAAAGAGTGCAATTAATTCTGTCGGGGAAGTTCGAAGCATAGAATTCATCTTCCTATCACAATTGCGCGAGGTATGCGGAAGGCCCATCACGATCAGCATTTAAAGAGGCTGCCGATCGAACTTCTGCCAAATTGTATCGAAGTTACCCGGCAGTTTCGTGGGCCACTCGTGTAAAGTGGATGTAGCCGCAGCCACCGCAGCAGCAGCAGCAGCAGCAGCAGCAGCAGTAGCAGGAGAGGAGCCCTCGAGTTTTCTAGGCATCCGGAGGCGCGGAGGGACGAGCTCGCTCGAGCAAAGCCAAGGATGCTGCTTCGAAGACTGTCTGGAGGAGGAAGCGTGAAGGAAGACAAAGGGAGAAGCAAGGCTGGCAAGCAGGAGGGGTTGAGGGCGGGTTGTCGCAGGATGCAATTACGGCCATTTAACGAAGTTTCGAGATTAGCCGCGGACGCGGGAGCCGGCTGCTGCTGCTCGCGTTTCATTTAGTTTCGGAATCCATTATCCCTTCGCTCAGCTTCGCCACCCATCATCCTCTCTCGCTCTCTCTTTACTTCGGTCACTCTCACTCTCTCACTCTCTCTCTCCCACCGCTTCCGAGAGTGTGCCATGGTGCGGATGTCACCCGATGGGTTCGCCACTCGCCAAGCATGGCCTTTCGCCTAGAAGTATCCACGCCAGCAGCACTACCACTACCGCAACCACTACCACATCGGCTCTGTACCAAGGGAATGAACTTTCGGCTTGCTCTTTCCTACTAGTACGCTTAATTACTCCAAGCCAAGGCCAGCCACGCCAGCCAACCACCCGAACCTAGCTTCCTAGCCTTCCTGTCCTTTGCTTCTCTCACTTTTCTCTTCTTCTTCCTACTCTTTTCAAGCTAGCCCACCGTTGTCGTCTTTCATTGCTTCTTTGCCTCCTCCGCGAGAAAAGTTGTGGCATACCGGAGAGACCCACTCTCTGCGGCAGAGAAGATTCACTACGAAACACAACACAATCCCTTTCGCTAGATCTTTTGATATTTCCATCGTCCGACTCATTCATTCATTCTTCCTCGCAGATACCAAGCAATGGGACGATTGTTGGAATACTTCCATCTTTCTTTCGTACCACCTTTTCGGTATTTTTATTTCTATGGTAGACTCGAATGGGATTGGAGAGTTTGCCAAGATAATCTTTCTGCGAGTAGATACGTAGAAGACTGTGATAGACGATGGAAGTTGATGAAAGCTCGCTTTCTATTGTTAATGAAAGGCGCAGTCGGTGTTTCAAATGAACATTGATCTTTAATGGCAAATGCCAAAGCCTTCCAAAATGCGAGCTTCGATCTTTCGCATCCTCCGCCAAAGGCACGCTGGTGCGAGCCAATTAAGGGATGAATATTCATGAGACCCGGGGGCTTCGAGAATCCTCGCAATTATGCGAGCGCAGCACTTGAAGAGAATCACGAGTGATTGCGAGAGGCGCAGTGTTACAAAAGTACGTTCTGCTTCTGTGGAAAGTTGTTACGTTGAATTGGAAGGCCTGTTCTGATATCACATATTAGTGAAAATACAAACTATCAAAATCTCTACTGAGAAGAATTAGCCGGACATTAGTTTTCGAGTTAGATATAATTACGTACTGAGAACTAACAGGCGCGCATTAGTAACTCTTGTGGTTTGCTTCAACAATTTATTATGCAGAATTCAGGAATTGACGATCGAAATTTCGAGACGTCGTATTATCCTGATGGCCACTCGTGTCCACAGCACTCATGCGTGCGTGCCAACGCCCAGCATCAGGTATCACCATTACGGCTCGCAAACACTCGCTGCTCTATGCTGCTAAATGAATAAAATCCGGCTTTGACGGCGCGTCCAATGCTGGGATTCAATTTGCCCGAATTTAAGCGATCGCACTTCTGCACATCACTGCACATATGAAATTGTGACATGGAAAGCTTTCGCTGCATATGAGATGCTCAATAAAATTCAAGGGACAACTGTCCTTTGCCAGTAGTCAGCTAATACTTGCTGATAATTTGCTAATGACAGATTTAGGGTACTTCGAGTGGACATGAAGTACTAGCCGATCGTAGTCCCTTCTACTCTAGAAAGTTTTGCCGTAAATAATGGAATCGGCGAGCATTGTAGAATCGGTGGAAAGTTGGTAATGCTAGGTAGGGGTTATTCCTAGCAATTTTGCTTGCAGATCTGAAATTCAATTTCCTAAGCTGAGCCCTGTCGAGCCGAAGTTCTCATCAATAGTGGCGGAGCAAGAGGACTGGCAAGAATGGGGATCGACAGGGAGCGTACGTCGGAAAAGTACGCTCCCTTCGAATTCTCCGATTGAATTGAAAACTTACGGTGGACTTATGCTCCCTGTGAAAGCGGCTTTGCTTAGGTCGATGAGTGATTAAGGAGTCCCAAGGTTGCGATGCGATCTGTTCGGATCTTTCCAGTGAGCAAATGCTCGAGGAAGCGATGAATGATTTCACTCCTTTCAGGATTTCGACGAGCACTTGATATTTTACAGCGAGTTCACTGAACTAAGGGTCATTAATCATTAAAACAGAGGTCGTTAAAACCTGCCAGCTTCTCTGAGGCGTCTGTGAATGTGCGTAATTTAACATCTCAGTGAAATTTCACCTTCCGTAATCTTCGAGACCAAGCTATTCTCGACGAGACGTATTGGCGACATTTTCACTAATTCTATCAAGATTACTGCAACTGTTTAAGCTCTGTCTTAATGTTTAATTTAAGAGAAAAATTACAAATGCACCTTTTTATCGACTTTTATTAGTATTGTAAAATTCAGATAAATTCTGACTTCAAGTTGGACTACCATTTACGTGAATTCTACAAGGACTTCAGTAAGTTCGACTAGTAGATCAACGATTTCGTGAAATTCTTGGGCTTCTGAGGTGCATAAGTTCTAACTTGGCAAACCAGAAAAGCCTGGGACGAAACGTGCCAGGATTGCAAAGAAGGGGAATATTCCAATGGGAAAAAGTGCATGTGTAATTAAACAAGTGGCTGGGAATAATATATGGACTACACGTACACTGTGGTGGATACACACATCCTACTTAAATGTATCCACCTAATCGTCAGTGTAAGTGTAAGGTGCGCGCGCGGTTTCACATAGACTAGGACAGTTGGGATCACTAATGGGAAACTCATAATTATCGCGGCGGGAGCCCTAAAGCGATGTTCCATTAACCGCAAATGGCCTTCTCCGAATTTCTATTTCAGACTGGAACTCCGCGCTATTTATCATTCTGAACGGCACGAAGGAGGAGCACTTGGACATGCTGGACGGTGGTATTATTCAGCGATTACTCGAGGAAAAATGGAAGACCTTTGCGCGGGTAAGTGCGCCCACGTGACAATGTTCTCGCCCGTTTCCTCTTGGGATAGTAATATTTCGGCAGAATAATAGTTTCCACGCCGCTGCCACTGCCGACGGAGTTTGCGCGCCCGTTCGCTTTGCCAACTTTTCTTAGTTATCTGCCAACTTCATCAAAAGTGGATCTAACTCGAAATCTGATCGGGCGCCACATACTGCCACGGATTTTACTTCGCAACGGAGACGCCGCTCCGGTGCATCCACGTTTCATCCTCGACGTCTTTTAATGCAAATCTTCAGACTCGAATTCTTAACTTAGAAATATTATACATTTTTAGTTTAACTAAAGATTTTCAAAGAGTGATTGGCTGTAATGCGATTTTCCTGTTATCTGTCTTTCGCCCGATACTTAGAAAGTGAACGCGTCGAGGGAGGTGCGACGTCGTCGTCGTCGTCGCGGCGTGGTGCGTCGTGGCGTGGCGGTGTGCTTTCATCGTTCACGCGTACAAACGCCACTAGAATTTCTCCCCCGACGCGATTCTCGAGTGACGTTGAGTTGATCTGAAGTGAGTCCGGACGATTATCATCCTACTCCGCCGAATAGTCGAGTGACGTCGAGTCGACGGTCGACTCGAGTGACGTTTAATAATTGGATGCAGTGCTTCATATCAAGTCAGTTTGCGCAGGGTGCGAGCGGCGGCGCATTGGTGCCTCTTGATTTTCGAACGATTGTTATCGAGAAGCCAAGCTCCCTCGAATTAATTGGAATCGTCCGAATTAAATGCCGACAACTTTTCGTCTCCCGAAAGCGTTTCGGCATTCTCTGTGTAATTATGCGAATCCCGCGCCAATCTCTGTAACGCGACCTAGTTACGCAACTAATCACCCGCACTACTCCAGCCACATATAAACGTCAAATGAGCTATTACGCGGTTGCATAAAGAGCGCGTGCCTGCACCGATTAATACGATCAAGGTGTAATTGATCGTCGGTACTAATTTGAAACTGCCACGTTATTAAAATACGTAACACAACCACTGCTTCCATCCCCTTCGACTATGTACGCACGTTCACGCACTATTAATATATTCATTCCTATCGGATTATTTTAGATTAACAAATGTGCATTATTCAATGATGCTTATTCATTCTCTCAAAGCTTATTAATGAAACTGAACTAGAGCTCGAACTAGAGCGCGTCACACTGACAGACTTTCTCCCTGGAAAAGTTGCAGTTTCTCAAGCGTCTGATAATCCTGGTATTTCATCTGACTTCGTTGTCTCTGGCGGTGTACTTGCGGCCAGCGGATGTCGAAACTGCACTCTTGAAATGGCCGGAGGAAATAACCGAGGCTGGCCGGATCATAGCCGAGTGTATCACGGTTGTGGGCGTACTCGGTTACATTCTAGCTCAGCTGGGCGGCGAAATTATCAACATCGGTTTCTTTTCATTCCTCAAACAGCTGGTGGGTATGCGATCAACGTCTTTCTTTTTCTCCTAGCAAAAGTACCAACCCAAAAGCACTTCCATTTTTCCTTACCCACCGTAGTTCTCCGGTAGAAAGACAGCTTTGCCTCAGGCATTTCTTTCGATCGAGAAATATCCTCGATGTTTCGCATGGAACACGAAATATCAGCTGCATCGGTGTGGTCCGGTGGTCTGCAATTTCCCCGGCTTCCAATCGTGCTCTATGCATCGGGGATTGGGCAAATACGAGCCTACTGGATCGTAGAGGGGTGGCGCGGAGAGCCGTCGGGATATCTGTTCTTAAGCGGTGTTTATTGTTACCCCAGTGAACCTGCCCACTTGGCACACGATCCGCGTGCTACCGTTACACCCATTACAACTGAAAACCAAATCGAACGAGCTATTGTGGCTAGCTGCATACAGGGTGGTTCAATAAAATTTATCAAGCTTTTCTATGTTAACTGATTGTAAGAATCTCTGAATTCTAATACGATACACGAACAATCGTTTATAAATGCACATTTGCCAGGAATAAGAATGTATGGTTGGATTGTTTTTAAAGTATACAATGAGAAAGTGATTTTTATTGGCTATTAATTGTCATATTTATCGAAGTAAGGGAAATAATTGATTATTCGGATGGTAAAATCGACATAATTACTCGTGTGAACAACCTGAGAAGTGAGAATCCAATAGTTGGTTGAATAATTACTTGAAAGTTATTAGCTATTAAATAAAGCAGCGGTGATCTATTATAAGAGAGGAGAAATCCCTGTCGGGCGTCGGCGTCGCTGGGCTAATGGGACATTGTCATTTGAGAGGGGATACACCACTCGTAATTGGCCTTCGCCGATCAATAGCGCAGACATCGAGTGGCTGATACAATTAGGATATCACTGTCCTCTAAGTGCCATGCGTGAGAGCAAACACCTGCCTCGCTATTCAGATTGCTTCCTTTATTATTATTAGTCGACTAAAAAACCAGATATTATCGTCGCCCTATTCATTCAATAGAAATGCATCCTAATCGGTGGATGGAAATTTAATAAAAGAATAATTGATCAAGATAATTTCATATTTCAGACTCACGAACCAGCCAAGTTTATATTCGTGATCAGTAACCTTCTGATTCTTGCGTGCATACCTTGTCGTCTCGTTAATAATCGAGACGCCGAAGATGCAATATTAGTTGTCGCCGTTCCTGGCTCGTGGTTTCTACTAATGTTCTTTGCAGGGTGAGTTTTATTTTTAGTCTCTAGTGATATTAATAAATTCGTCCCTCGACTGATGTAATTCGGTTAACAATGTAAAGTTGCCGAAGCCAAGATGGAAGGGATGAATCATTTATATTTAAAGATCATATGACACGCTTTTCTTCCTTGGTGATGATGATGTATTCTCATTCATTCTGTGGTTCTTGCTATTGCTTCCATTGTACGAACTGAGCTGATGTCGAGAGTTCCGGTAGCTCGAGGAACTCGAAAAACTGAGAGAGATAAAATTATACTCTATTCTCTGAATAGCAGACTCCGCTGGTCCTCTCGTTTTTCCTTCTTCGTTAAGGCGGCATTATGGTAGCACAGCTCGAGCTATAAGAATCCTAGCGGCTATGTACTCTGTGTACAGAGTACACAGACTCTTGCGACTCTTCTGCCTGGCCGAAGTTAGTCGCGCAGAAAATACATGATAGCTGGAACACGTCGGTTGGTACATGCATCCCACCACCACTTTTTAATACCACTACTTTTCTGACTTACCAATTTTGTCGAGCGTTTGTTAAGTCAGAGGAAAAAAGTATAATTCCTCTTAGCAGCGCGAACTTGCACGTACCAGGCAAAGCACCACGTGTACCAAAGAAAGAGTATACTTTATTTGAGAATTTATTTGCAGACTCCATGCAACGCTAGCAACTATATATATATATATAATACGCGTTACACGCAGAATAGCATTTTTGCGGTGTTGTTATGAGATCATACGGTATTTGTATCATCCGCATTACAATTCTGACAATCTTCTTATAACTGGCGTGTAGATTAAAGAAGATGATAGACGTACAAAGTCGTTTACCGTTCTACGCTATGCTAAATGGTTCATAATCAGGCTGAGAAATCTCATAATATGTCAGAGGAAATTTGTCCTTCTCATAGTAGAAAGAATGTGGTAGGAATGCAGTGGAGAAAGGTTTCGTAGTAAATGAAAAGGTAGAAAGGCCTTTGGATTTTAGGGTTCGCTCGGATGATTTATAGCGGGCTAATCCAGGCTATTTCGTATTACCATATACAAGCCTGCTGACAATCGTTTTTCTCCGCTCAACGTACACTCGGCGAGGACTTTTTCGCGAGTGGCACCAGCAGACTTTCCTTGGGATCCACCCCTTTCCATTTCCCAGCTGGTTCTCCCTCGCACTTTTCTACCACTCGGATTTTTCTCTCTCTCTCTCTCCCTTTACTTACCAAGATGAAGGTGGACGAGGAAGTCTCTGCCTCTCTCAGTCTTAACGACACTTGGATGAACGTCTGTGCTCCATGGCAAGTGGCGGCGCTCGCTTAAATATAATCCGGTGGAAAGGAAAGGAGCTGGTTTGCCGGTGAGCCGAGAAGTGGCTGCGCGGCTTCCTGCACAGGAGCATAATTTGCCGGCGGGATTAGCTGATGCGGATCTAATTGATGCCAGCGGAGTCGCATTGTCATGCCGCGACAATGATGGGAGGGAGGGATGCGCCCATGTCTGCTAGAGCTCTATGATGAGACACTCGTTGACAGTCACGTAGTCTGCTCTTATAGTCACGTGCCTCCCGAGACACGTGTGGGTGCGTGTGCGTGCGCCTGTTTTTTCACTTGGCTGGTAGGATGTCGTCTACGGTCACGAATGCAAATGCGGAGAGATGTCAGACGAGTGGCCTAAGTGGTATTCAGAGCTTCCGACCTTTTCTCTCCGGCTTTCTCTCCTTGTCAGCAGCATCGCTGCTCTCTGACAAGCATGCGTGTACGTAATTTCCACTTTGGCGAGGTCGAGGATCGCGCGGGCGCCAGCGCCGCGAAAGCAGTAGTGAGCGAGACGACGTGGCAATGGGGATAGCTATCGAGCGAAAAGGGGATGGTCCGAGAGAAAGAGCTAAGGAAACTGGGAGGGCAGCGGTAGCGCAGAGAGGGTGGCCAGACCCGAGACAGAGACGGATGGCCAGGAGGGAGACGCCGAGCGCCGCACGCCGGGGAAAAAGTCTGGGCTCATTTCCGAGGGTAAAGCACCCGTCTCAGGATGGAGGGTCATCCCCGCGCTCTACAATTCGGCCGGGAACGAACATTTTATTTCATTTTTCCAACCCGGAATGCCGGATTCCCAAATAGTACTCTCTGGCTCTCTACCACTGGCGACGTGGGGGTGGATGCACCAACTCAGCGCCCTCTCTGCAGTTAGATAGGGTCGAGAGTACATGGAATTCACAGTGCACGAGCGACGACGATTATTTTTCCATTTATCTTTCCCCATGTTGCACGTCGAGACTATGTGTGTGTGTGTGTGTGTGTGGGTGTGTGAGAGAGGGAGAATCAAACGGGAATCCAACAAAAACTTGTATTGGGAGATGTCCCTTTTTTACTTGTTCCCACCTCTTTCCACTCGCTCTTCGACAGTCCAGACTGTTCTGATTATTTCAATCACGTGGAGTATTACATTGTTGCCGTGGACCACCCTCGAATCTCAAAGTCTGACGGGATTGACAGTGCTTGCAAGAAATATAATGGAAATTCTGTTATGGTACTTTTAGCGTCTTCTTAGATCAGGAGTATGTGTCACAAGTGGTTTGGGTTTGATGAAATTTGAAGTTTCGTGTATCAAATGAAATGAAATGAAATTAAAGTAAAGTTAAGCAAATTGAAAGGAAATTAATTGAAACTAAATTAAATTAAATTACATCAAATTGAATGAAATTAAACTGGGATCGCATATCATCGCATGAATGATTTAAATGAAATCGCACACACACACACACACAGTGCTATTTCAAATATTCCACTCACAGAGATTATTATAACTGATGAGCAGCCGGTATGAACTTCGACCTGTGCCAGCGTAACTAATGCGAAACGCTAATATAATTGTTAAGTCAGGGCCACAAATTGGATTAGGAGTTGGGCGAGTTCGATCAGGACTACGCGAACCAGTTTATACCTAACAATTACTGGACACGGCTTACCTTAAACTTACAGGCTACTAAGCTTGAATTAGGTTCTTGAGCAGAGCCTTGGAGTTAAGCTCGCTCCCGGAAGATCATTCCTTATTAGTCACCGCAATCTGGATTGGAGTGCTTGTTAGCATTTTCCGCGGATTAACTCTGCTTACAGCCGTCTGACTAAGTAAATGGTAAAGGGTAACGCAGAAAACGTTTTGCCGCCCAATCCTCATTGATAACGTGCATAATCCTAACCTCAAAATAAGTGTGGAATCGTTTCCATCGTGAATTTCCATTTATACATAGATGGCTGGACTATTTTCCGTGACTTTCCTTTAGCAATGGAATTGAGAGCGAATCGCCGCCGTGTGGTTCTTACGGGGATCGCCAATGGATGCATGAATGAGGTCGGTGGCCGCATAAATAAACATGAACTAGGAAATTCTAAGAGCGAATGCTACACACTAAAACACTTACTGGGGCTTGGCTGCATCGAAACTCCGTCCTTAGATTTCGTGTGAAATTAATCTCGCTCGTGACGGTGGCTTATTGCCAAGTCGAAGGCAGCAGTGACGGAGAACAAGAAACCAACTGCTGCCGAGTGTTCGAAGTCCTTTGAAGTATCGCTAAGCAGCAGCACACACACACATACACCATGCGACAGCACTGAGAGTGGATCCTAACAGACTGTAAATGCAAGGAGAAAATGTCTGTCGATTCCATCCGTCCTCCGACTGGCTAAAGTTTTAGAGGTTATACAAATGTAGCCATTTTGTTATCCGATGAATCTACAACCACAGCGCGGTGTAAATTGCGTGTAAGATAAATGTAGAGAAAAGTATTAATTCATATTCAATTCTGAAAATAGCCAGTGCGCATTTTGCATCGAGCAACCGATCGAAAACCTGTTGATTACAATCGTTAATACCGCGGTATCGACAAACAAAAAGCGAATCAAAAGATATCAAAACAGAAGGTTAATCATTGCTGCGCTCAGCACGGCGGACACGTGCCCTGGAAAAGGCAATACTCGACAGAAACACAGCACATTGGAATTTGCTATTCTTTCGCGTAATTAATGGTGCTCGGGGCGGTTAAATAGGCAATAGAGACAGAGATAGAGAGTGAGAGAGAGAGAGAGAAAGAAGGGGGGAAAGATAAAGCGTTTAGCTTGTATGGTTGGTTTAAGCGCTATTAAATATCCGCAACGACGACGGCTTCTCTACGCGTTCGAGTGCTCGCCCGATGCACCAACCCCGTAAAAATTCGATCCGGCCGAACATAGAAAGCTACTTTCCAGGCTGGCAGATTCGTAGGCATGCTGCAAAGGCAGTCGCGTCCCTAAGAAGTAAGGGGAGCAGGGATGCAAGGGCGGAAGCAGGGTATTCGTCAAGCGAGTGTCGTGTATCCCTGCTCTGTATCGAATGCCGAGGGAGAGAAACGGCGCAACGACTTTCCATTGGTAGCACGGCGCTTGCTATCCTCCCTTGAACTTACTGCTGCACGTCGGTGAAAGAAACCGAAGATTTATGGCTGCCGGCAGCCCTTGACAAGATAAGGTCACCCATCGATTAACGGAAGAGAGAGAGAAAGAGAGAGAAGCTATCGCTTCATCTAATGGCAGTAGCCGATCGATCCCAGCCACGCATCCCACGCCTCTTCCCCTATGTATTGCACTCCGATTGGTTTTATGCCGCTTCAATCCTTCGGATCAATCTCGGCGAGCGCCGGAACCATTTATCTCTTCGAGACGATTACCGCCTATCATATTCGTCCTTCTCTCTATTAAGCTTCATCCTGATCGCTTCACCATCAATGCACTACTATCGGTATACACCTTTAACACTTTCATTATACCGATATCTAATGCGGAACATTAATTTTTACCTGTCACATATATAGTCGCAATGTATTTTTAGAATGGAATTCTAAAATGGTTAAACGTCATGTTAACTTTTATGGACTCTTGGATTAGTGGGTGCTTTTGATTTTAACTAGGAACACCTCGGCAATCGGTGCACTTTATCGATCGGTGTTAATCGGATAGTCGTCGCACGACTATTATCGTGGTATATGGAGTAGAGGAAGCGGGTTGGGGAGACGGTAGACACTTCGGTGGTGGGTTCATAATGCTGGTAACTTTATCTCCCTGACTTGCTTTCCGACCTGTTCGATCGGTTGGGAGGAGGGGAGGGGGTGGCAGTGATGTTCTGTAACTCGATAACTAACGCTACATTGACCTTCGATGTCACGGCGACGCTGTTTGCGTTCATCAAAAATGAAAGTGCTGGTTGGTGCTGGCTGAAACGATATCCGACGAGCGAAAGCGATGTTTCATAAAACTCATACCAAGCATTTCAGCTCTGTATTATACAGTTATAGCAGTGCCTTTTTCTCCTGTAAGTTTTCCAAAGTGATACGAGTCAAAGTTCGCCCGGTAACCTCCGAGCACTTTAGTTCGCTAAGTCAGGATTTGCGGTGTAAGGCTTTTTCAGTGGGAAAAACACGCTCGGACGCCTAGGCTAATTGAGCTTTTTATGGAAGCTTGCAAATCTCGGTGGGGAAAGGTAGCGAGAAGTTTGGCGATATCAAGTTCAAAATCAGCGGACTGGAGTATTTAATGTAAATCGTCCGATGTACTCTGATATCGAGCGTGAGCTTAATACACCTGTGCGTGTGATGATACACACACCTCTGGCAGAAGGTAGTAAATACTGAGAGGACCAACACAGAGAGAGAGAGAGAGAGAGCAGAGTGCGAGTATCATTGAAATGAAAGGAACACGATGCTTCGGCGATGTCGGACTCTGCCAGTGGCATTCCAGTATGATTGTGGCTGGAACGGGGGCAGTAAACGCTGCAAGTTACCATAAAATTCAATGTTTTACGCAAGTGGTTCGGTAGCAGGGGAGTACAAGTGACAGGCTTTACAGTTTATTTCGAAATATCGTACACACCGAGCTCCAATATGTTCGTGTCTCAAACTGCAACAGCGCAATGAATGGAACACTTTACATAACGGAGAATAGTATATTGTATGAGCACTCCAAGTGCATTTCCAATCGCATCGAATCCCCGATATCGGCCTTGTGAAAAAGGATACGGCCATTGAATAGGCATGACGCGACTTAAATTCTCTCGCTCTTCGAAACATTGCTAGGGATGATACCGATGTTATATTGTGCTTTTGGTTGGATGAACAAACTCAATGATCAATCGATACGATAGATCACAATACTGTCCACTCGAAGATCGAATATCACTGTCAGCTAATTGTTTTAACAGGGCCATCCGTCTGACCGGACCATTCGTCACTATGGTCTACAGCATGATAACAGGCGATATGTTGACCTTCGGCATCATCTACACGGTGGTACTCTTTGGCTTTTCCCAATCGTTCTACTTTCTATATAAAGGCTTTCCTGGGGTGAAATCATCCCTTTATAACTCCTATCACTCGACCTGGATGGCGTTGTTTCAGATAACCCTCGGCGATTATAACGTAAGCTCATCATAAATCACTGTTTTATTGTTGCACCACCGCCTCAACTACCTTGTACTCTTATCATCTATCTGTGCGCGTAGCCTTGCATGTATGTTACCTACGATTCCCTCTTTCGTTAGAACCGTCATTCAGAAAACCCGCCTCTCCGTGTGTTCCTTTTATTTTCGCGCCACCACCGATTTATCGGAAGTCGAACAAGGACGTTGTATATCAACCGATTTGGCTTCGAGCAGACTGTGAGGATTGTTGTTTTTTGTTCCTCTTGCTAATGGGAAACCGCACGGAACCCTCCCGGAAATTGCGTCGATCGACGAGTTCAATCCACGCGGTCATTCGAAAAAGGTGTTTTCGTGGTTCGAAAAGCGTTAACCGCGATATGCTGATGTTCATTTATCCGGAAAAGTTCGATTACTTTTGTGGATCGTAATATTTTTGGCTAGCCAATGCGAAGTCTTGCTTTTCATTTTTCTTGCTACAAGGTTTATTGGACTTCGATAATATTCTCGTGTCTATCAGCATAAAAATTAGATTCTAAATCCAATACTGCTTGGACCGAACTCTGCCAGTAACGTGTGTAAGCAGTAATTAATAAGCACTCTACTAACGTCAACAGATATGAATGCATTAGTGTCTTATACACAAATACTAAGAATACAGAATTCATCGTGAATTCATGAGGAGCAACTGAATTGAAGTAGAAGTAGATCATGCATATAGAATACGAAAAGAGAGAATTTCAGTTTGCCCGCGGACAGTAACCGAGCTTTATTACATTTCCATTATATTTTTAGCACGCTGATGATAACACCAGAATACCGGTGGGCATCTGTCTTCTTTCTATGCGTCTGTTTTTATTCGCGTGTATGAATCTTAAATTTCAATCACAAACTATTTTGCCGTACGCAAAATGTGGACGCCAGCCAGTGTATTGTTTCAGCATAGCGAGGAGAGATTAAATATTCGCGGAAGTCCTGCACGCGTCCGTCCGTACTGACACTGCCGCCGGATTCATAAAATACTGCCTGTCCAGTAAAAATCATTGCTGCGAGTCACGGGCAGTATAGCGATTAACGCGACGCACTGAATTAAAAATGGTGCACGTCGGAAAATGAGAGTTTACGTTCCAAGCACTGCCAACGCACAGTCCATGCTCACTGAACACAGCACGCGATTCAGCCATCTGCACCCATTGTTGCTTTACAACTCGGAAAACTATATCGACAAATACCGCCTGCTTTTATTCGCAGTACTCGGAACTGGGTAATACCACTTATCCAAACTTGACGAAGACGGTCTTTGCAATCTTCATGGTGTTAGTGCCTATTCTACTACTCAACATGTTGATCGCTATGATGGGCAACACTTATGCTCACGTGATCGAGCAGAGTGAGAAGGAATGGGTGAAGCAAGTAAATGTTTACCCTCTGGAGATAGCTGGCGAATCGATCCTTGCACGTTTGTTTGTTTAACTTCGCACCTGACTGAACAAATAGCGCGGTCGTTTTTCTTCAAATATAACGGCGAATAGATTCATTAGTTGGCTTTTAACGTTTTCGACGGGTTACATCGATTTTCTACTTATTCTATACGGCTTATGCGCTCATCTGAAAAGTTCGGTCGTTTTTCATTCAATCGAGAGTTCAATTTCTTTTACTGATTCTCAGTGGGCAAAAATCGTGGTCTCCCTGGAACGCGCGGTATCGCAAAAGGATGCCCACAATTATTTGCAAGAGTATAGCATCAAATTGGGACCCGGCGATGATCCGAACAATCCGGCCTCCGAGCAACGGGGTGTTCTTGTTATTAAAAGTAAATCGAAAACAAAGGCGAAACAACGGAAGGGTGCTGTAACTAATTGGAAGGTGATACATTTCTCTACTTGTGTCTTGGACCATTCATAGATTCATTGTCACTGTTCTTTGTTAATTTGCGTTGAACGATTTCTTTTTGCGGAAGTTCACAGCCTCCGGCATCTCTGTATCAGTGATTTCTATCTGATTGATTTGAACAATAACTTTGGTTTTCATACATTATGGAGTTATCCAATACTTCAACATCCTCTGTATGCCTGATAGTAAATATTAATGGTCTGCTATACTTTTGCCATCTCTAAAAGTATCTACGCGAAAAAATGCGTTTATTTCAATTTCAATAGCACTCGAATCAATACACAAGTTTAGTTTTATAAATTAATCATGAATTTCCTCGAGATTGTTATCGTTTGTCCCAATGTAGTAAAATATATTCCGAACGAGATAAGTTTTATAGATTTTGGATATAATGCAATCGCATAATTTAGACTCAGATACCCAATCTTAATAAACAATACTGGCTATGTTTGAATTTGTTGATGTTATATAAATGGTTGCGGAATTCCAGCGTGTTGGTAAAGTCACGATAAACGAACTAAAGAAGCGAGGAATGACTGGCGAGGAATTGCGACGGATAATGTGGGGACGCGCGTCCTTTTCCACCCCTGTTAGGATGAGGTAAACTTGTAGGGCTCAGCTGCACTGCATGTGTATCACTTTACAGTGTCACTTTACATTCCCCATATCACTTTACAGCTGCGATCACATTCTTGCACATATGTATGTTGGTAGAACGTGTTCTTAGGGCTTTTAATTTTTAATGAATTTTCCAGAATTTGATTCGCATGATTCGAATGATTACTATTTTCTGCCATTGTTCATCCGCCATTTCTGTTGCCTATTGTTGTCGCGCATTTTCCCCGAACAATAGCTGTACCGATCAACATTTTTGTTACCTCCAGTCCACTTTGATGCCCGCTGAAAATTCGAAATTTAAAAAACACTGTCGTATGTCGTCGACGTCACTTTGCGTCACTGGTTTAGAACTCGTGAGAATAATGCTTTTTCTCGCCATATAATTGGGTCAAACGCTTGCTTGACATTTGCACAATCACAGCGATTAGCCAGAATGACTTTAGGGTCACGCATGGTAGCTTTGGAAATTACCAATTTCAAGTAGGAATTATCATTGAGTTCTTTCTTTACTTGGAAATTGTAGAATGATACTTTTACTTTCAAAGAATCATACATTTTCTGCGTATACTATTTAAATATTATATAATATTTAAATATCTAAAAAATTCGTATGTTTACGACCAGTCCCAAATTAGATGAATCAGTGTCGGCGGTGACAGCTGGTTTCGGTGATGCTCTTACGGCGGCTCTAGATGTAATGGCTTTTGCTCACGATTTGGATATATCTGCTGCTACTGAAGGAATACCCACTAATCTAGAGACGAAACAAGCAAAAATTGGCGCTAAAACAAATCCAAACGATCAAGTTAAGCCGATCTCTAATAATCAGGAGAACAAGTCAACGCCTGGTCAGACACAGACTACTGATCCGACCGGTGTCACCGATAAACCTTGTACTAGTATTTCAGAATCAAAACCTAGTATTTCGGTGAATATCGAGGAAATGAATCTGAAAAATATGCAACGTGAGTACTAGATTTATAAAAGTATTCGATAAGATTTCGATATAGACTTGATCCTGCACTGCAGAATCCGCCTCGATCGAAAAAGTGGAAGACCCACTCTTCGAGCTAGCGATTGCATCCGAGAGAACGGATGACTACGATGAACTACTAAAAATTGCTAAGTCCGCTGCTGCGACTACAGAAACCGTACCGAAAAGTAATATGAATCTGCAGATTCTCGAGCAATTCACTAAGACGAAAATAGAAGTTGAAGAGCAGCAAGTTCTTAAGAAGAAGCAGTACTTTATCGAGTCGAGCGATAACGATATCGGAGGTAAAGCGATATGATTCTTGAGATAATTAATCACTCCCCTCGTAACGTTGACATGATTTTAATAACTTCCGGTGATCGCGTCTTTCTTGGAAATAGTGTTTAGCGCAGCGTTTATGAAGCTAAGAAAAGAGAGTCTTTTTTCACAGGAGACGGCTTACTCGGGACAGAAGCACGCCTCCGAAGAATAAGATCGGCGAACAACAGGTTTATCATGTCACGGAGACGCTCCCAACAAGAGGACGATGACAGGTTGTCATCGTCCTCTTCCACGTCTGTTGATAAAAATTGTCGATATCGGCCGTTATTCAACGATCCGGAAGACAATTCTTCAATCCGTCAGATCGCGCTCGCAAAAGAATCTACTGATTCGATTAAGACACAGGACAAGCCAAATGGGAATTGTAATGCGTCGTTGATCAAAGGGCAAAAACGACGCCCGAAAACAGCTAAAAACAGGTACTAATAGTTTCATGTGCTCCCACTAGTATTTTTTCAATACAATTGAAAATTATTCTTTATTTTATTGATGTATTTAAACCGTTTGTACAATATTACGAATATTCGGTTTATAATTTGACAACTAAGCGCGGAAACACTTTCCTCGAACAAGAGAGATAAATTCTGAAATAGGATTTTCAACGATAAATACGTCTCTACATTCTGTTGGAAATTTAAGTTAATTTTATCATTATAATATAACATCAATAATACACCGGTACGTGATAATTACAAGAGGACGGTAATCATACTTTGATTTAAAGTCTAGACATATCGCTGAAATTAAACCTCAACGACTGGTATGTATTACCCATAATACACATGCTCGCTATATTCCATCACCTACTTCTCTCTGAATTCCCTTCGAAGGTGATGGAACGTCCAACAAAATGACGAATTTCACTCGAAAAACGTAACGTAAATCACGGTGTATGATCTTAACGTTTTCCATTTCGCTGGAACATTTATAGCCTATCCTTCGTAGAAATTGAGTCGGGCAATCCCGGTTACTGGTGTGGCCCCAGTAGGGAACGACCGGGCGGATCTGGTCAGATCAGGGCGACTAGTTCAAGTCAGGATAACCAAATTACGCGATTCAATCGATCATTTTAATAACAATAGTTGTACTTAAATTCAAAGCAGTTATACATTGAAATTTTAAATAAAATAATGAGAAAATATCCGCAGTCTGCTAAACTTGTGGAGAATATTATTACCAGAGGAAAAACTGTGAACCAACTTCTATAATTATAGTTCTTAACACAGGAAGTAAAGAGTAACGCCTCCAGATATAAAATATGTCCCTTTGTCTTTATAAATGCTGCACACAATTTAATGTTAAATATATCAAATCTTCTAGAATATTATTAATTAAAGTTGAGATAGGTTTGTTCTTGCACATTGTGTGTACGCAGAGTATCACCGAAAGAAATGGAAGAATCTGCAGGGAGGAGAAGTGAATCGATCGAGCGTAGTAAGGCGATTTCGCCACCAACACCGGCGTCGCCAACGGATCCTCTCGAGCCGTGGAGCACACGTGGCATTAAGGACATGAACGCCATATTGGCTTGGAAGGAAACTACACCGGACCCGGACAGTCCTTAACGAAACTTTACAATATTATGAACCATGTTATCCCCATCGACCGAACACCGAGCCACCAGAATTTACGTAGGCTCTGTGCTAAAGAAGAAGTTATAGTTCCGAGCGAAATTTTTGCCGTCTTAAGCTCATTGGACGCGTTAAATTAATATATATTACATTTGCGCGATGTGTTTCATAAGACCATATCCGATTGAAGTACAAAACCCTTTAAATTCGAATGATTGTTTAAGACGTATGTATGTATGTATACGATTGAGAAAAAGTACTTAAGCATTCATGTTCGACTTTCGATTCACTTT
This sequence comes from Ectemnius cavifrons, assembly GCA_964023945.1. Lineage (NCBI taxonomy): Eukaryota > Metazoa > Arthropoda > Insecta > Hymenoptera > Crabronidae > Ectemnius > Ectemnius cavifrons. The sequence goes on from OZ030375.1 coordinate 1,742,231, forward strand.
TCTTACGGTCAATAAACCAAATGGTCCATCTTACATGATCTTACATTCTTCGAGGGACCAAGAGATTTCATCCGCATTGTATCATACACAGGATATATGCTATCAGTAAAAGGACACTGTAATGTGTATTTAACGTTATAGCGTTAATTAAACTTAATTAGAAACTTATGCCTTTTACTAAACTACGCTCTTTTCGTAAAACAGTTGTTAGCTCGCTATTGTCGTTATTGTAGCTGCTTCAAAGATACTTCAATCTTGAAGTATGATTTCGCGCCACATTCACGGTGTTCGCCAATTAGGGGCGTACGTGAGAATTACGCATGCGTCAGGGAGTATGGTGCAAGTTGCATTAGTCGCAACAAAACGCAAAGCCGATTGCATTCCCGGTCGCTACACAAATCAGTTAACAAGCTATACTGCGAGGCTAGTTGGCACATTTTTAACGTGGTGAATTTTAATTAATTTTCCATTATATATTGTATATATTTGAGAGTATAAAATATAGTAATAAGAAATTCATACTTTTGGCCATTACCGGAATTTCGTGCGCAATATTTTTTAATTAAGTGGTTTGCAAAACTAGAAACTAGAGAAAGTGTAACTTCTATAAAATTTACTTATTAGTCCACGAATATGATATTTTTTCACAGGAATTCAATAAACGATCACATCTATCCGAAATCAACAGCAATTTTGGGAACGAATTCTACCAAACCAATTTCCCCGAGATTTTATTTTAACGAAAGCACTGTAACGTTTAAAGCCGTTAAAGTGGAGAGAGGCTGAACAATCAAAAGTGCCTGAAGTACACATAATTAAATCGCGCATCACATCACCAATTTCATTTCCCAAAGTGGGAAGCTTGTAAACTGATGCGCGTTGCAGGAGAGATTCAATGATTTTTTCACTACTCAAGTATATATTAATTCCTCTCCTAAAATATCCTCTGAATCTCTCTATGAAACTTGAAGAATTTATCTCGAAAAATCCCAGATGAAGTGGGTCGAGGTAATACGTTGAACATTGTGAACAGGAAGCTTTGTAAGAGCGTCCCTGGTGGTCTCACTGATTTCTACTGCTTTCTATTCAGTAAAAGCCGTAAATACACGACAGAGGGACATAGTTGAATATGTGTATATGCTGGAATGTAAGAGGGTTGACCAAAGGGGGGGTGGAAATGTACTTGAAACAAGGCAGCATGGAAAGTTTCCACCCTCCCCATGCGTATTGAAACAGTAATGATATGAGAAGAGAGAGGCCGCCGCTAATACCGATCCCAGGACAACGAAATGAAAACACGTGCTGAACGCCCGAGGAAAACCGACCAACTTGCCCAAACTGGCAACCTCATTTACACCTTTGCACCTTATAACATCTCCGTCCTGGGAACGAGTTCAGACCTTACGACAGTCTGCTATCGACAAAAATCAAAATTAAATCGCTCGCCATGATTTCTCAGAATAACATAGTCCCAAGTGCTCGAAATAGTCGATGAACTTGCATGAGAATGCAAAGTTTATTCAACCCGTTGTGAATTCATATCATCTTCCAATGCGGTCGAAATCATTTGCGTCCCATCCTCTTAAGTTCACTGTATGATTACTTAAATCAAAAATCGAAAAAGAACTTGTACCACGTGGGAAAAAGGGGGTGTGAATTTTATATAGTTAAAGGTATCATTTTGCTTCTGTAGAAATATTGTCAGTGGACTCTCAGTCATTCCTTTGAGCTATCGTTGAGTTTTCTCGTTTGCATTTCCATCTTTTAATATCTTGTGTCGCTGGCTTTTCACGTTTTATGATGCAAGCTGGCTAATTCGAAGTAGCGCTCGACAGTAAACATCCAAGTACCTCGCGCTCGCCAGGTTTTCCCCGTGCGCGTAGAAATTGAAGTTTAATCCACGTAAGAGATCATGTTGAAACTCTGTGTGTGTGTGTGTGTGTATGAATGTAGGACGATGGAGTCACTTTGCGGGGAATGATAGAAGCGTAGGAACACTCGAGTCAAGTGCCCTGCGAAAATCAAGTTCTCACCGACAGCTACTTTTTGGCTGCTCGTCCATTCCCTCTGTGTGCACATAGTACTCTTTGATGTTTGTGGATTATGACGGATGAATTTAATTATTCATCGTATGCCGCATGGTGTCAACATTCCGAGATACCCAGTAAATACGAATGATTTCGATTTGAAGAGTGAGAGAAAATATGTACAAACAATGTCGGGGTAATCATACGAGACGCGGAAGTCAGCATGATACCGCCATTAATTAAAATTTCATTTGATTCCCTTGAAATATCGTTTTACTTTGGGAATACGTATTTGTAAAATACTACAGAGATTTGAATATTGCAAAATATGCCATGAAATTCAATATTTAATGAAGCCCATTGGAAAATATATTCGATTTCGTATGAATGCAATGATTTATATCCAGTAACATTTCCTCGACATCCAACAAAATCGTACGCGTGTGGTTACTTTCGTAAAAAGTACAAGAAAGCAAATATATGCTAAAATACGAATAGGAAACTGTGCTTGTAGATACCTCGCATTAGATCATTATGCAAATAAATCCCAGTGGTAATTACTTGTGCCTATATAATATTCCAATTACAACTTCTTGATTCTGTCGGCGGTGCTCCCTGCAATTCCACTGTATTAATCTTCGCTAGTAAATTTTGTCCAAATATTAAGCTGGTCTCCAAAGGGAAAAGCTTGTTGAGTTTCATGTGTGTGGATCACTGTGAAAGCAGATATTACGGAGCGCCTTGTTGCGTATACCAACTGGACATATCAAAGCGCAACGGAGCATCGGATTTGCGCGGAAAAGACGACTTAGCGTATCAGTAATCCAGTCTGCCAGTAACATATGTACATTCAATTCATATTCATTCATATTTCTAGTGCTTATCATTAGCCTCGTCGGTAAATGAAAAGATGTATTTGGGATCGCGCGGCAATAAATCTGACCAAACCCAGATGCGTCGGACATTGCGGTGCGCCGCGTGTCTGTATGCTAATTCTGAAGTCAATTTCAGGAAAACATGTAATTTCGGAGCATACGTTTTCCGTGTATGCATTTGAATTTTGTCCCTCGATCCTGCTTTTTTTTTACTCCACTTTCGCCTTGAACATTTTAGGATTACTTTGTACTTTGAAGTACTTTAAAATTTTCACTGATTGCAGTATAAGGGCAGAGAAAAGGGTAGAAAATGGATTTTTCTTTTTTTTTTATTAGCATGAGACTTTTATGAATGATGTTTGTGTTCTGTGTAGAGAATAATGAGGGAAAGTTGAAAGGGCACAGCAAGGCTTGGTGAAAGAAAAACTTTGATCGCGTGATCGATAATAGTCGACGATTCAACACGCGACCGATTGGAATGTGAGAGGGCATACGAGCTAGGAAAACATGAACTTCAAGCGAATACTATTAAATCGATTGACCCCTATCGCTTTGACTAATTCCCACTTAATTCTAGTCACTCTACTCACTCTTGTCGCGAATAGAAAACTATAATTTAACCATGCTTTCAACTGCAAGTCGCTTGTTTACAGGATATAAGGGTATTTCTGTCTGCGTGCTACTTTCTATGAATATTTGTGTTACAGCATTTCGTGTCCGCGTGAACGCTTTCTATGCGCTAATCTTTAATTCAGAGTCCAAACTTAGACGTGTTTCCATTTGAATCAAAAGTAAGTGGCGTGTTGGAATAAATGAAAGGAAAGAACAGAAACCGTTCCTTTTACGAAGACTGTCATTCCGTATTCTCAAAACTTTAGAAAACCTAGAGAAACATAACACAATCTACATCAGAGCATTCTAATTAAAGAAAACGTGTTGCGCGACAAACAAATAAAACGAATAAAAAAGACCGGCAAACTCGCGCGCGCGCGTCCGCTACCTCTGAAATGAAATACATGCATTTATATTCATTAACCAACCGGTTTAAGTAAATTCTGTTTAATATCAATCGGATGAATAAATAACACAGCGATACAAATAAATCTCGGATTATCGTGATATCAGCCGTGACACCACTTTTATTGGGGATTTCGACGGACGAGTGATAACGCGGGTGTTCAACCACAGAGCAATTTTGGCATTTTTAATTTTCTTCTCTCTCCTCGCCAATGAACAGAATCTCTGCTGGACCGAGCTACGCTACGGCAAAGAATAAATATACCAGTGAAATACGAGCATAGTCGAAAGGATGTTACCAGGATAGTTCATCGTGACAATGAATGCTGTGCAACACAGAGAACAGAATGGGAGCGGCAAAATCAGTGAGAACTAAGCTATGTGATTATCTGGCTTAGAGAAACATGATACAAATGTCAGGAAACTTTCATCGCTCGTTGTTCGATTTTCAATTGTTCGCCTACGAAACCAGGTCTTCCGTATTATTTCCCTGTGTGGGATGCAATATATGTACACATACTCTTCACTCAATTCTCTTGCTTGCTCTTCAAGTTTTTATTAACTCTCTCTCTATTGTACAATTATCAATAGAAAAACTTCATTTCTGATTCGTGTAGTATTAATTGAGAACGGTGTTATATTTTCTACAATGTACTGTTTTCCTTCCGCATATTGATGAATAATACTGCAGTAATTTAAAGAATGAAAAAGAAATAGTTGAGAAATTTAATACCACGTATTTGGAGAGTAAACTGACGAGAAAATTGGTTTTTGAATATATTGACAGATACATGGTATGATGGAGCCGGCGCCGTCTGTTATCCAAATATAGCAATTTCCGGCGGCCGACGGTTAATCGTTTGCTAGACTCCAAATCCAAGGGTCATACACTGTACATATATATATATATATATATACATATGTATGTTCCGCGTATATCTGGAAGATGGAATTTGTTCATATGGCGAGAAGGAGTCCCTTACTACAGGATGTTGCTGCTGGAGGCTGTAGCACTTCCTCGAGAGACCGATCTCCGGCGAGACGTGGGCAAGTAACTCCCGCGGATATAGCCCATTTTTCACTTGCGCCATTGGTTCCTATCATTTTTCAATATCCAACGTATACGTTTGAACGCTTGCGAGATTGTTCGAACGGTAACGCCCCTTGGCAGTGGCGACGCGCTATGCTCTCCAGGTAGCTGCTGCCCCTTTTTTTCCCCGATTCCATTTTTCTCGATCTATCTCGCTTTCGCGCGATACGAAACAAGTTTCGATGAAACAGTACCAACACTCGCACTTTGCTTCGTTCTCCTGGTTGAGGGATGCTCAACCAACGATTCACAAACCATCTTGCAACCTCTGATACCTTCTTTTTAATTTTTATCAATCACTGTGTTTCTTTGTTCTTTGGAATTATAAAGCTTCTTTTCAATCTTGAAATCTTGATATTTTAAGTGAAGTGCAGCGGAAAAAAATGTGTAATACAAACCGGGTTGCGTTACGAAAGTTTTCAAGTGGTCCGTGACTTCTACAAAGTTGGGCAACCCTGTCTGATAGTATATACACACTCGCTTGACAGTGCGCAACGCGGTTGCGTCACTCAGCATGCTCATCCCCAATTCCTGGTGGACAAAGTTTTAATTGACTCTTTTCAGAATTCCTTTAAATTAAACTCACTTTTGTCGTAGTATTCACTATCAACTGTATTTACTGACAATAATCTCGGCATTGGATTCACTATCGTTTGACAATACAATCACCCCAGTTCTCTCTAAGCTTTCGGCTAGCCGCGATTTACCAGTTGGTGAACAATTGCCGCGAGTGGTATTAATTAGTACGAAATATTCCTGACTATCGGAGAACTGTTAAAGAGCGCGTATTTGGCGTTTACTGTTATTAGTCACGCTTGAGAGCTGGCAGGTGGAAAAATCGATTTTTTCGATTTCATTTCGACAGTAATTTGCTCGGATTTCGGTGCACTCGAACCGTTTATTATGCGTTTCGAATAACTGGCTGGTATGATTAAATCGTGCACTATATCAAGCGCACTTATAATATTCTCGTTTTTCAAGTGCATCAAGGGGCTTCTTGAAATCGTAATTCCACTGGTATTACTGCTACTTTGTATGGCTTTAAGCTAGGTTTACATTTGGATTTAAAAATCTGGATTTCCATTTATCGGAATTAATTATTATACCCATTACGCGGAACAAAATGTACCACTATGATGAGCAAAGAGCATAAAGCTTTTTACGAAAAGTATATACATTTTGTGATTCGAATAGCTTTACAAGTAATACATATCGTTCCAAAAAGCCGTGTGCTTTGAACCTTTGTAAATGGAACAATATCGGACAGCTGCACGTGATCCCTAAAGAGATAGGAATCAATGGGAGCTTATGGTTGCAACGATTCCACAGATTCATTTTCATAGCCGCTGAAGTGGACAGTTTTCAATGTGTGCTGGAAGATAGGCCACTGCGCACCCGCTGTGAAACTGGCCTTCCCACATTGCCACTACGTAATACCATCGAAAAGCACTGGAAATCCGTCACATTGCAACCACAAGCAGAGCCATGTTGTTTGAAATCATGCATCGGGAATGAATCGAGAAAGGAAGAAAGGAACATTTGAAAGATAAAAGTTTACGACTCGAGCCGTTCAAGTGATACTTACTGACTCCACTTATACGCCGAGCTACTCTCTCCAGTTGTCGATGAAAACAGTGAAAAAACAGTCCCACCTGTAGTGATCCTATTGAGAAATCTTCGATATTCGAGCATTCATACGTCGTTCTGTGCGTGCAACTCTATTGATGTCACTCGCACCTTCTATATTTTTTCTAGCACTAAGCGCGCGCGTATTAACGAGCAACGTATTCATATACATGTACATGGCGAGGCATGTATGTGAATAGCTAATAAATACGAGTAGAGGAGTAGGATGCATGCAAATGGTATCGAATATACCGATGTATATATGCATACTATATACTATGTATGGCGAATGATGAACGCAGGCAAATAGACGAGACGTAAATACATATGACCTCTGACGGCCAGGCTATTCAAGTTCTTTTCATGCCTTTTATATTCCGACTGTTTACTTTGTAATGACATGACGCGATACAGTATTCGCGATACTGATGCATTGCTACTTTTAGTCGTATCATGTTTTTCTCTTCTTTTTCCTAAAATTTCATCCTCTATTCGTTTGGTATTTATTCTTGAATCGGCTACTTTATCCTTCCAAAAGAAATAATAATTTGGTTCCAAGTAGATTGCCATTGTAATATTTAAGTCAGGGCTATGCCATCGCGTGTTAATCAAATATTCAATAGTAATTGCATCGGTGTCGCTGGAATATACTTCATCGATCAAAATTAACTTCTTACGGTTTGTATATTTTTTTTTGTCTGGTCGACATTGGTATTCTAATAAAAGTTTACATTAATTTTTCATAGAATTAAAAGTGGGGTTGAATAGCTATAATTAGAGACAATAAAGTGGACAGTAAGAGGTTAATGATTCTGTTCCTTTCACGGTGCATAGTTCACCGGATATCCTTACGAGCGCGCGTCTACGTAATTGGTGGCCATGCTGAAATGACTGTGCCAATACTGGCGTACGCCTGAAAACTGCATTGCAATAAAACTGGGCCAAAACAGCTGTATACCCAGGCCACAGTGGGAAGCAGCCTCCTAACTGAAAAGAATCCTGCAGGCCCCGGCCACACATACTATTTTACAGCTGCGCATACGCACACATACATACCAGGCCTCTCAGCATTTCTATTAAAGATACAACCCTACACTCGTTCGGGAATGTTATATACACCATATACGTCGTTATTACAGTTAGAATTTAGAGTGGCTAGAAAAAGTATTGGCACACCCGATATTATAACATTAAATTTTCGTAAGAAAAAAAGGAGAGAAAACTGTCTCCTTTAAGAAAATTAATTTTTTCTTAAGAAGGCCATTCTTTCGTTGAAGAAAACGTATTTCTATTTAGAGAGAAGAGCTTTCTTCTTTAAGAACACTCTTTACATAACACTGTACATACTTTCTTTCTCCACTGCAGAAAGAGAGAAGGTAAGAGAGGAAAAAGTGTACCAAGTCAATCTCTTCGTGATACGCCCTCTGCTAACTTTAATCGCTTAATATCTTCTCGCAGAAACTAGTAAACTTAACCGTGTAGAAGCATTCGTCGCGTAGGTACATAGGCGTTTGCCTCAACGACGATTAGGTACGTTGACTACCGTCATATAATTTATGCGAGCAGCCAGAAGGCGGCAGCAGCGTTCGACCGGACGACTAGGAAGTACTGGGTCGTCGAGGTTGGCCAGATTCGAAAATCGAGCTTCTCTTGCCTGCCGAAGCAGGCAAACCTCCGTGTGCAATAGTGCAATTACGGTCTCGTCGATCGAAAGACTCCGGAACTCGGGGAGACCGGAGCTCCGAGGCCTTTGTCCACGTGGGAGGATGGGTCGAGAGTCGAGACATGTTATAGAGTGCGCTCTCTGCGCTCTCCGACTCCAACCTAAGTGCATCCCCATCGTCTCTCTGCTTCTCTTTCTCTCTCTCGCTCTTGCTCTCGCGCTCTCTCTCTCTCTCTCTCTGCACTTCCTTGCCACGGCCGTTACCACTTCCTCGATACTCGCACTAGTTAGCACCGACGCGCTTTACTGCAACTAGCCGCCTTTGCTCTACGCCACTGTGGACGCCTCGCCACATACATTAAGCCCTCTGCGTTTTGTGTGCTACGTACCTTGTCAAAGCATACCCTGTGATCTATGCCTCTTAAACTTACCCAGCGTGCAACCCCAAGCAATCTGCATTCTCCATTCTATGTGATAATAATAATCACTTGCCAGACGTATTCGTAGGAATTGGAGTGAAAAGAGACGCACAAATCTTACTAGTGGAATTATATATTCAATGCTAGATGCACTTATGCACGGTGGATTCGGGGGAAAAAAAAAACACAAGGATGGTTTTATCACGAATTAAAATTACGCGTGCACGCATGTTTTATTACATCACTGATTTGATGGGGAACAACTTGACTTCCACATTTGGTGGAAAGTTTAAATCGCCGTATTTCGTAAATCGACGAGAACTTTTTGGAGATGAGTTTTTGAAGTCCTTCATATTATTTGTACGAGCATCGAAAATGCGTGGATCGTGGTTTTACAAAGCGGGTGGAATAATGAGAAATCCATGTTTGGTGGATGAATGTTTCGTGATAAGGTTCTCCCTCAGCGAACCACTTGTGGTTAATGACGCGCGATATTAATTGACTAATGCCGAAGCAAAGATAGATCTCCATCTGCAGGATTGATATAATTCGAAGGTTACCGAGGGCTACGTGTTCCTGGAAACATTAAGGAAATGGCGCATGGATGATGGATGATTTAATTTTGCCGGCGATACCTTATCGGACCCTCGAGAAACTTCCCTCTGAAAATCGTTGACAGATTTAGACGTCACCGAGATGTTTCAATCGAATTTCAAGCCGCTTATTGTAACTATAATACGAGTTTACACCAATTCATAGCAAATTCAAGATATTCTCAAGGTTTATCTAGCGACACGCACGCTAGCTCATACTTTCATATTTCTCGACCAGCAGCACCCTATTAATATAAAACGCGGAGATTGCTCATGGATTTTTGTTATCCTTCCAATTTGGTCCAGAGGGAGAAGTTAGCACGAGATATAACAAGGATAACGTGGACGCGCTTTAAACTTTCCCACGAGATGCGTCCCGTTAGGGCAGGAAAAAAATGAGTTCTATTAGAAAAGTTTCAGCTCCGTTCGGCCGCGCTTCCCGACGAAAGATGCAATCGAGAACACAAAGAGAAACACAAGCGCAAAAAAGCTCGGAGATTGCATCTGCTTTTTATATCGCTCGAATGTTACTATTGACCGACTCTCCGGTATGACCATAATTTATTCAACATTAGCAATAAAGCATTGCTCCGAAGTATTTCATCAATATGATACTTGTTATTCCTTAAGTATTCATTTACAACGAATTAATATAATTTGTGTACGGTAATTATCTGCTTTAATAATTTAGCATTCTTCGATACTTCGATACTTCAAGATAATATACTTTAAGAATTCTTCTTTATCGTACGTCTTAATGCCATTGCGGCAAAAGCTGCGGTATAAAGGGAGTTAATTCCCACCACACTTTACAAAGTGAAAGGCATTTATCGGCGAGTAAATCATAAATATGGAAGCAAACGCGTTGCTAATATAAACGAAATTGCAGTATATCGCCGCAATTACAAGCTGTCGTATACTCTTGCTCCCCTCGAATTCCCGTGATCTCATTGGAGGTCCTGGTAAACGAGAGCTAATCCGTGATATTCGTGTTCAGTTTCTACTCAATTATCAGCGTAGTGTGATAATTAATCGTTTCAGAGCTCGCCTTAATTACTAGCTGGTCACGATGCCCTATAAACGATGCCGATGAGAGTGCGGCAAAACGCGTGCCGGCGTAACATCGATTTCTATTCGGCCAATTTGCCGGACCATTACTTCTTGTTGTCTCTAAGGAGTTCGCAGTGCAATTAAGCGGCCGTGACAAAGTGCGCCATACAAAAACGCGCGTCGCGGTGCATGGGCGATAATTAAAAAAGACAAAGGGTGGTAAAGCGGGTGTGGCGGGACGTGCCAAGTATATCCTTGGAAGGCGAAGATTTTGAGAAACGAAGGAAGGATGCGTGCCAAACCGTAGAAACGTGCTTTACCATTGAATTCTTAAGAGTCGAACGTTTACTTGCTCCAAACAATAGTTTGGAGATTTTATTTCCTTGTTTCCTTTATGTTCGTTAAAGAGACAGTCGCTTCTAGGAGAACACGGTATGAAACAGTGCTCTATACTGTCATCCGCTGTCCCCTTCAGCTTTCACCGAGGGTATCAATGGTTGGTGTGCTTTTACTGATAGAAAAGCTCGTGCAATTCACACAACGTCCTTTCCACATGGCTACCTACAGGCGCGCACGTCTCTTGATGTACGAGGAAACAGGTGCACGGAATACGCTCAGGGGGCAGTGCTTCATCGTTACCGCGACATTCCCTTCCTCAGCCTGAAGCAGTGTAACCGAGTTGGCGCGTAAATCTCCTTCAAAGCTCACATTTTACCTGCCATCGAATTCCATGCGCCTTGCCATTATGAAAAAAAGGGTAATTAATTCCCAACGGAAATGCCGTGTCTCTAACACTCAGCAAAGAGTTTCCGTCTACCGAGGAGATTTCATTAGCGCGCTGGAATGGCTTTGCTAGCTGTCAAGTACTTTAAAACTGTGACACACTGAATTACAACCAACTGCAGCAACGATTTTCATTATACTTTTTCTATAAAGTTCATTAGCGATATATATATCCTATAATTTTTCAAGTATTATCGTCGTACCAGGTGGTATATACTTTACACGCGGCTAAATACATCAATCAAATCCTTAATCAACATTCCAAACGGAAGCCTAAAGGTAAACACGATTACGGATAATCCATGTATTGTCTTTCGTGGCTCGCACGGTATCTCTCTAAATTTCCACTGATATTATACCAGGGTAGATCGAGGGGAAGATTCCCTGCATGGCACCAGTAAATTATGATGATTGCCTGACAGGAACCGTGAAATGATTTAGCGGACTGCCCGGCAGCCGTTCCTGTTCTCGATTTCGGTTTTAGAATCAACTCGTTCTAAGGCTCGACTGTGAGCCATTTGGATGGCTCGCAATCGATACACCGTCCTTTACGTGGAGGATGAGTGATGTTCCATGTATGTACAGCGTGACGCAAATACATATCAATCAGCTATGTCCACATTATTCTGTGAGAAATAAATTTTCCGTTCGTCCTATATTTTTCGTTGACTGATTTATCATGAAGGATGCAGTTTATCTTTTGCATTAAACGATTTCCAAGTGATATCACATCCAAGCAAGATAATTATGGACGCGAAATAATTTCAACATAGTTGACTGATTAATATATACATCGTATAATAGACACGCTTGGAGATTAAGTTAATCATCAGCGAGATCCAATAAGGATTAACAATCTCGAATAATCACAATCCACACGGTGTACTTCGCTCGGTTAATTAAAAGGCGGTAAAGTAGTCGGAGTCCTTTATGGAATTGGTACTTGTCGAGTAGATGGAGGAAAAACGAGATGGAGAAAGAGGAGGGCTGGTAAATGGCTTATAATTGCACCTCCAGCTCGCCACTTGGAAAATCAAAAGTAATGCGTGCTGGAAGCGTAACGAACGGAATGGGACAGGAACATGAAACCAGTAAATTTATACCAAATACCGAGAATATCACCGGCGCGTGTAGAAAGTTTGTGCGTCCTCGGTGGTGAAAAGTAGTTGGGGGAATACGCTTTCAGCCAAACTTGCACATCCAGATGTTCCCTGATTATATATTATTAGTGCTGTTTATAAATTTCTAATGATTTTCGAACATTCTGGACTCGCGTCCCTTGGCGTTAAATAAATATTGAAGTTTTCTGAGAGAGCTGTGCCCAGAACACTACTTCGCAACAGTAAAGAAGAAAAAGAAAGAAAAAGTATTCGCAAGATCCGCTTTCGTCGTAAAAGTTCTGTGTAAGGAGGATGATATGTCGTAAACAGGACATAATTAAACGATCAGGATTTCTTGGATCATTCCGGCAAAGCTGACAAGATTATTTCCTGTACCTTGATAAAATGAGAATCCTATATGAGTACTAACACGAATCTTTATTATACAAGATAATATAACATTTAATAATACAATGATTAGTTGGAAATATAAAACCAGAGACACGTTTGGGAGAAAGAATTTTCAATGGGAATCACGAGAAATTCCGACTGGGTAACAATCGGAAAAATCACAGCGATTGGTTTATACGGATTAGCATCGACGGAGATATCGAAGACTCGCAGCCATTGCCTTCGTCATCTTATAATCCTTCAAGCCGCTTTTCATCATCGAGTAACGCAAGTACGCCGTTTCTCATTTCAAAAATCGCCTCGGCTTCCGTTAGACCCAAACGTCGTTTATTGCTGATATCATAAATGCCTTCCTCGCTTTCGGTATGCTCGCCTCGAGTTCCTCGAATCTAAACGAATACCGTAATAACCACAAGTAACACAGTCATAAAACAATATCACTATGAATAATAAATGTTCCATAATAAAATTTCTTACGAGAACTCAATCGAATCGTATAGAATATGACGGGCGTTGTTTACGAGAAAAAAGTACGAAGCGAAGAATTCGGAAGAGTCTCGAGTTCCAGCTCGATGTAAATCGAGCGATCGAAAAGTTCTCAGCCATGCTGGAGAAAGAATTTCACCGCTCGCGGAGCTCGCCTCTCTTACCTGGAGATTGTACATGCCAGCGATTTCTTCGAATCTCGGATAATCCGCGCTCAATTTCGGCAGGCGAACGTGCACCGAGGCTCTGATGGTGGTGCCTAGATTCGTAGGGCAAAAGGTGAGGAAGCCGAGTCTTCGATGTCGCGAAAATTCCAGCTTCTCTCCAATTTTACAAACCGCCTTAACCAGCCGCTCGTATACGCTTGCCAGATTCCCGCCTTTTTCCATCGATATCAGACGCATGTGATCCTCCTCGTTGCACCAGACAAGAAAAGTTTTTCCCTCGTTAAAAAATATCCCTCTGCCTGGAAATCCGTTATACGTGTTGGTTACACCAACTTGTTCAACTTTCGCGGTGAGGTTTGCATTGTGCTTAAATGTTCCGGCCCCTGGCATCGTTACCGTGCAATGCACCGCGTTTTTGCGCCACCGATTGTTGCTGGTGTCGTATTACTTTTTATTACTATCTTTCTTATTCCAAGTAACAGATTTTGCGACCCAGCTGTTGTATCCTCTCTCCGCGAGGCAACCGGAAACTTAAGCGTGTCAACGGAAACACTACACGTGTATCAACCCTCATAAGCGAATAGTTTGAAATAGTTTTGGTGTAAAAAGAACAACTGTTGTACTTTTTGTGTCTTTGCAGAAACTATATTATAGTAGCGAATTTAATTTGTAAAGTTGATATACGATAAAGTAGATGGGAAAGAGGCGAATGTATATCGAAAGTGTTGTAAGATGAAAGATATTTTTGATTCAACCATTTTAATATGAATTTTTCGTTTAAGTTATTTTTGAATCGGTGCATTAATTGCCAAAGGTTCTTAGTTACGCCAATATCTGAAAGAGTAAAGTTCAGTCTTATAAGTTACCGTAAGATAAAACTCATTACTTCCGTTGGCTGTGTATTCCTTAAAACTTTATTTCGCTACTCCCGTTCCTTCAACCTGTCACTGTGAATTGATAAAACTGCTTAAAAATATTCATCCACTTTTAAGCGGAATCAAATGAAAATGCTCATATATTAAACGACGAAGAAGAATTACGAGCTAAATTCAATTATCCCCATTAAAGACATCTGGATTAAATGTAAACAAAGAATAGACCAATTAAAACTGATCTCGCATAAAGGTGAAAGGTAAGATTTCGCCAATTATCCAAGACGTTTCCATTCAATTAAGAAAGGCCATCTCGGCTTCCAGAATGAAAAACTAATGACTTGCTTCAAGTCAGAGAAGAAAAATTAATTTCGAAAGTTTCGAGGTATTTAACCATTGTATCTCTTTACACTTAAAACCAAATACAAAGTGGATGTAAGCCACGGGAAAAGTACATAATTGGAAAGCGATATTTGTATTGGGAAGTGTTTACATGGAAAAAGTGTTTAATTCTTGTATTGGTGTGTAGAAGACAAAATTGATGAAAGACAGGTATCGCTAAAATCGGGCTACAAACGAACGAAGAACCTATTGGGATTGACGAGTCGACGGTAAATTTTCTCACCAATGGTGCCTGGCGAAGAGGGCCACCAAGCGGAAATCGAACGCATCGCTACGACAAATTCTTTATCTGAAATACAATCAACTCGATCGAGTGAGCGATACACGCTATTCACAGTTCCACTGCCATTTATTCGAACTCTTACTATTATTCTAGCAAAACGTCCAATATATCCTATCAACAATATATAATTCATCAAAACGGCGCATAATGAAGATTTTAAATTAAATAAACTAATAATCATCAAAATTATAAATGGAACATTTTTTTTAAATCTTATAACTTGTCACCTGCGAATTTCATTGAAAAAGATATGTCACAAAAGTAATTGCACACAAATGTATGAATGCACATCGAAGTTCCTTTGAGTCATCTGTTACCCTTGATACGTAACGTATAACTTCCTTAATGCCATCCTCGTCCCTTTAAGCCCTTTAATCGTAGTAGCAAAAGCAGATTTCCATGGTGGCGCATCGTGATGAAAACCGTTAATGCAAATTCATTTAATTAGTGAGCCCTCGAGCCATTTTCGAAGAGAGGCAGGGAAGTGCGCGTGGTCTGCTCTCTGATATGTATGCTTGTGACGGGGACGTTCCGCTTCATAGAAATCTACGTGGCGATCAAAGGGTGTATGAAGAGTCTCCAGCAGGTAGACGTGATACATAGCCTCGAGGTGAGAGCGACGCTTTTTTTAAAAATGTCCACCCACCAGAAAAGGTGAGCTTGGAATGCTGGTGGTGCACTGCACCCGCTATTTCACTAACCCGCTTCATGCTGAACTTCCTACTAATCCTAGAGACTGTCAGCTTAATCTTCGCTTAAACTTGAACCCTGAATTTCGGGCGTGAGGCTTACCACGGATTAATGTTTTCAAGCGCGCGCCCAGGCTAACCTTAAGACATCTTCCAATTGAATGTTTTAACAAAAGTAAGGAAGTTTTAAGAGCGAGCTCCCTTCAAAGTGAACTGGCCCGTGTAGATTTTCTTGGTTCAACGCTTTCACCAAACTATCGGACAGTCTACGGTGCATCGTGCTCCAAATAAACACTCTTCCCTTCTATCTATTTATATGTATATGTATGGGAATGGATCGATCGCTATGGAAGCACAATTTACATGAATTCGAAAGACTAGAAGCACTCGGCTCTTTACTCGGTAATGTTTCAAACCAATTATAAGTTTAAACTGTATTAAAATCAGAAAGAACGGGCAGCAAAAGCATTTAAAATTCATAGTTCCACTGAGCGCGTTGGACTTAAACGTGGCAAAGAGGATTTCCCACGAAATACTGGAGTTTTTACTTAAGAAAGACAAAGCGGAAGTTGCGAGTTACATGAGCTACAACTTTAACAGCGGCTTTGTCAGCGGAGATTGGCAGGCTGACTAAAGGGAATGTTCGTAAAATCCAGGAAACTCAAGTGATTACTAACCAACAGGCCAATGTCGGTTGGCGTTAGCTGCCTCCAGAAATCTGTCACCTTCCTTGAAGAGAAAATGCTCGTCTATGAGTTGCTGTCGCGTCTCTTTGTCCAATGCACCAAGCGTATAATAAGTTCCTTTGAGCTCGTCCGTTAATGACATTAAAGCTTCGTATACCTAAGAAAGCATGTGAAAATCGTTTCTACATTAACCGTAAGTTCTAACAACTTAAAACTCATCTCCCCATTTGGAAATTCTACAAAAATTCACATGTTTACGATTCTATACACATATAGAAAAATATACAACTATTCAAGAGACACGAACGAACGAGATAGAATTCTCCTTTAACTTAGTTTAAATCAATTGCGGCCTTTTCTCTTCTGTCGCCGGTCGCCCACTGGCAATAGAAGCAAGGGCGTGCACCAGTATAGCGAAACTAGGCTTTTGTTTGCACCGGTCCTCGCGCTATTTTTAGAGTGTCGCTGTAATTGCGTTGGAAAAGTTTCACGAAGGAAAGCTAGCTGGCAAATGCAAGTACTATGCAGCACCCTTTAATGCGACGGTAGCTCTAAGTCCCACCACAAATGGCAACGTCATCCGAAGCACGTCTCGGCGGACGCGGCATACCGGCGCCAATTGTGACATACCTTTTCTTCGAGGTCACGATAGTGACACTCATTCATCGTTGGATTTAATGGATATCCTTCGATCGACCTTGCGCAACGAATCCTTGTAGAGATCACGTATTTCCCTTCAGGATCAAGATTACCAAGCTCTTCTGGCTTCCCCCAGTTAAGATTTGGATGAATCGCTTTCGCCGTGAAATTACCATGATACTGTTCGATCACAAGATCGAATAATTCGGCAAAAACTGTGTAGGCTTCTTGATCGGGTGCGTAAATCCCTACATTGGAATCAGGATTGATCAAACCCGATTGGATCACATCCATAAGGGTGGAACCATTGGTAGTTGTGCGAGTCTTTAGTCTTTGGAAGAGTTCAGTGGTTAGGTGTTTCTTCAACATAGACTTGCTATCGATCTCTGCGAACTTCGAGTAAGCCTCCTCGAGCTTCCTCAGCTTCTCAACCTCTATCTTCGGACGAACGACTGCTGCTGCTGCTGCTGCTGCCGCTTTCGTCCGACAGGCGCAGATTTGCTTGTCGCACATTTTGCTTTACGAGTACCCTTCAATTCCCTTTCCGCCTCTATTCGGCGTACTCTTCCTTCTTTCTTGTTAATTTCTTCTTTTTTCCTTCGTTTCTCTTGAATCGTAGAGAAGCTCGACTCCTTTATGCTCCACCTTTAACCTATCCCTGGTTCTTCTATCGCGCTATGCCAAGCATCACCGTCTTCGTTCCTCTATCATTCCTCTTTTTCTAACCCCCTCTTCCACTAACCCTCTCATCCCGCACTCTCTCACGCGTCTGCACTCTTTCCCACCGACGGACGCCGTCTCGCGCCATCTCCTTCCACTGACGCTCGAGGAGCATCCCCCGGAGCGTCGGGTTTTAATTACACATTTTTTTTTTACCCACCCCTCTCGAGGCCCGCCGTGCACCAGAAGGGTCCTACACGACTGCGACGTGAATATTCTGAATTTTGACCGACGGCGCTCGCCGTTGCAAGCTCAGCATATCCGTCTCGACGGCGACGCCGTTGTCGTCGCCGTGTCATTGCGAAAATCCGCTTTTACTGCTAGGAGGCGACGGCACGGCGCGGCGCGTCGTGTCGTTTCGTGTCGTAAAAATATTCAGGACTTCGAATTTTTGGCGTAGGGAAACAAGCGCTCCGGCATTTAGTAATCGTGCCGCGTTTCCACCCCTCTGCGCCAACCCTCCCCATCGGGCATTCACCTGGCGCAGATAATGCACGCTCAACTTTTGGAAAGGCTCGTTCCACCGACAAATGGTTATAAGCAGACGGTATTCCCCGAACCCCGCCGCTAGCGCCACTGGTTCAATCCAATATTCTCTTTGACATTAAGCTCGTGAAGTCCGACGCTTCACGCGTGTTTAATTAACGCGTATTATTTGAATATAATGTTATCTCTTACGAAATATATTGCGTTCTTTCGTTTCACTAGAATCGCAATGAATTTCGTGAAAGTACTTTCTTTTCCATCGTAATAGCTGAAGTTGAAATTCTCTATCCGCATTCTTCTGAAACGAAATCGTACTGAATTTTCGTCATAATGCGATACGATCGAATAAATTATCCGAATTAATTCCAATTAACTCAGAGTTCGCCGGACTATTTTAGGTACAGGCGGTCTCTCTCTCTCTCTCTCTTTCTCTTTCTCTTTTATTCATGGCAGCGCGCCGCATTCGTTTGGAAATTTGAGCTACGGCCCGGGCTTCCGACATCGGCATGTCGACGGTCCGTACGAGTGCAGTCGTGCCACGCTTCCGACACTAACACTCTGGCGTAAAAATATTATATGCTACCCGCTCGCTATTCGGACAAGATATTTTCGTGACAGAAAAAGCCGTTCTGTTTAAATTAAAGCAACCTCCACCACTCCCTTTCGAATGGGTATTCCAGAGTTCCATTGGCTCCCTTGTCAGCCGGATAAACCATTAATGCTTAATATAGAGGCAATTAATACTGACTCCGACCGAATTTCTACCTTTTCCCTCCAAGCATTCCGCATCCTGTATAATTCATGTTATTGTACTATACGTCCTATTCCACCAACACTGTTATAAATCCGCATTCTTGTTGTTTGATAATATCTGTAATCGACACCTATCACGCCTTTATTTGGGAATATTTTGTCATTAAGACAAATCAATAAACCCAGATACAACCTCATTATTAATTACAAATTATACATCTACGTGTATCAGTTCTGATTAACTCCAACATATTATTACACCAGGGATCAGTTTCCCCTGAGCACTCAATTACATCCATCAAACACCAGTGCTAATCAAACATCGTCACACACAACGATTCATATAAAGCAACAATTAACCGAAACATGGATAACGAATTTTCCACGCCTTCGTCGTTTGTTAATAGCAAATCACATTTCTCTTTCTCCATTCTCCATTGTCGAACAGTTTGTCTTACTCCCCCGCAAAATGCACCACTCGGCTAAGAGGATCCGCAATCTCACCGAAACTGTCATCAACGGCTTTGGATCGGCTGCAATTACCATTCGAGACAAGGCAGAGTAAACGAGCGGGAGAGCACGGAAAGTGCGTGTCACTGGTTGCCTGGAATTTGCGTGTTTCCAAAATCAGTCGAAACACTGAGCGAGTCCTCGAAATACTCCTGGGACGAAGGAGTATCGTTGCTGATGAGTACGTCCATTTAAACGGAGGTTTTCGTGGCAAGTTTCGCGTCGACAAATTGAACGAAAATAAAGAAACGTTAAGAATCAAGGAAATACTTGGCGATTATTGCAAAAGCATCTAAAGGATAATGCTATAAAAAAAAGCGTTAAAGGGGCCGGAAAAGAGAGAGATGGTAAGAGGGGTGGTTGGGAGGGTGGCGTTCCCAGTAGGAGGGTTAGTAAGGGGCGGGTGGTTTGGTGGTAAAGGTTCGACGGGCGCGCAAATACGGAAGAGAAATGGGAACTGACAGCGGGGGCAGACTGGCAAACTGGATCGATTTCGCGCGATATGGGAAGAAGCCGTGCGCGCTGCTGCCATTCGGGAAACACGATTATTGGAAAAGATAATGTCGTGACACGAGGGTCCGTTCTTATGAGAGCGAGGACCAGTCGGATTATCATCAACGGCACCGACGTTGTTTGACTACAACTACGCTGGCTAGTACATACACACCAATTTGTACTACGCTCGCTGTTTACCGTCGCCACTTTCCTCTCCCCGATCGATCAGGACGAAGCATGCGGGGCGGGTGTGCGACCAGCTCAAAAGAGACCAATCGCCACGGCGAGGAGAGGATCGCGGCGTTGCCCGGGTGAGGGAAGCCGAGGGGGTTCGGAGTGGCAGAGCAGCCTGCCATTCCCTTGTCAAATATTCCGGTAAAACTATCAATCCTCCTTTCACATGCTCCGCCAGCCCTAAATTGATGCGACGCCAGTCAAAAAATTATAGAGTCCACCGAACGTAGACGAACTATGGATGATATCCGACTGTACAAGTACCATCGACCTGGTCTTTACTGGCTGGTTAGAAGATCCTTTTAAAGGTTACAATGTCAAAGGACCTTCGATCCTTGTTTCAACGCTGTTAACCTTCTCATTCAGATACACGGTTTCCTTGTTCTCGACACCAAACTCAGGCAAATCTTCAAAGTCGGTCGTCATTGTGGTTTCGTTTCTTTTCTAACAACCCTTTTTTTGGCAATGGTTTCCCTTTACTCGTTTTTGGTGAGTCTATGCGAGTTAAATGTCAATTGTAATGTTATATTTTTATGAGATAAATGTTTAATGGGTTCAGTAACTAACTGTGTGAAACTAACATTAGCAAGGTATTTCTTAAAATCATATAACGCACGAATTAATAAGAGTTGGATACTCATGCGTATTCATTAGAGCCTGGCCAGAGTGAAATCCGACGAGAAAAGTTTCCAAGCTCTCCAAGAAGGGGTGGAGAAAGTACGGCACGCTTATGCAAAATGATATGACTTCTGGATTGGACAGTGGGGCGGTAATTTTATCGGTCTTGCCTTTAATTTGCAGAACGTGCCACGGAAAAAAAGCATCGCTAGCATCAAGCCAGCGTACAACTGCATTCATAAACACGTAAGCTCCGCTTTACATGTCTGGGCGTCGCGACGGGCCTTTAGCACTAGCGTCGAGAGAAGTGCATTTCGTCGTACGCTCTTTGAATTCGTGTGAATGGCACGCGACCCCAACACCGACAATTCAGTTAGAACGAAGGCTAAATCGTTTTCTGATTTTCCAGCTCCAGCAGACCAACGTGTTCCAGACGAAGACGGGAAGAATGGTGAGCTACCACTCCAATGCTCTTTCTGTCCTCCTGCTTTTGCTTTTTACGACCTCGTCTCGATAAATTCTCTCCCTCGGTGATCTTCTATCGGCAGTTGCGCAAAGAACATCTCGAGCTCGAAATACTGAACAGCAAAATCAGCTGCATCAATAAATTATTGAACGAAGAGGAAAGATATTCCAAGGGAAGATCGTAAACGTGCGTGTTCGAGATTGGAATTACGCATCTCTTACCTTCTGTTATACACTAGAGAGTATGTATTAATATCTATAGGATTTTAGATAAATTCCAACTCTAATATTAACGCACTCTGTTAATATTCGAAACTGATAGATAACGTTTGATTGCTGCAGTATATTATAGTTGCCTAATTAAAAGAAAGCATGATTACAGTCGTTAATAGTACCATGAATTATTAATCACTGACAACCTGCTTCTATAAAGCTCTGTAACAATTACACTGAGACTCGCAAAGAAGGATTATATTAACTATTACTTTATTCTTGTATTAAAAGTTATAGCATCCTGACATCGAATTCTCAGGATGACCAATACGGCCACGTGAAAGTAAGATTCACGATTCAATCATTCTTCCCGAGCTGATAACATCCTGTCAAATCTATAATCGATAGTAACAGAAACCGATATCGAAAACCCTTGGCATAATTCTATAATTGGGACTATCGAACCAGTATTCTTTTCAGATTGAATTGCCAAACGAATACTCTTGTTAAAAGATATTATTTCAAGACTTCTTTCTGCCTTTCTACTCCATCGCATTATACTTGCATTAACTATATTCTTGGATGGTTCCAAAGAGCGTCGCAAAGTTCATTGTAAAATATTTAACAAAGCAGGACAGGAATAGTGAATGGAATACATATATAACGCAGCTCCAACCAATCGCGAAGAATCACGTGATAGCTTAAATTAACGCTTCCCATTGGCGTATTAAATACTGTTAATTAAAGGAAATTACCTAGGATAGGAACAAACGATTTTACAGAGCTGTAATCTCTATTTTTATTAAGAATCCTTGTTGCGTGCCTCAATCAAATTAGAAGGATCGAACGGATGCAAGTACTACGTGAAATACGTGACACGCGTATGTCGATATTACATTTCGAAAGAATACTTCCGACAGATTCTCCACTTTTCATTAATCCCTTTATTTCCGACTCAGCAGTTTTCCTCTTATATTAAACGAGACACGATTCAAAAGATCACATGCAGAGACAGAAAATGATGTAGACAAAGGCTAATATCGACATATCTGTCTTATATCCTCGTACGTATCTACATCTTCTACAGAGTGTTTCAGTCGGTGAAGTATCTTATACGAATGTTATAAAGCCGTGTCAGTGGATTCCACTCCATTATGGCAATCCTTGGGCAAAAGCAGTGTAAAGCCACAAGCATGAAAATAGAAAACTTGCCTCGGTGGCGTCACCAACGTGAGAAAAAGGTTTACGAGCGCTCAATGATTCGCAAAGGTCGTAGACCAATGGTGTGTAAAGATCGTATTGTGTTTCATGTTACGTATGTTGACTATGTGTGTTACAGATGCCGGACGAGCAGTGGCCGGGGAGAATCACTGAAATCCTATTGTCATCCGATTAACGCGGAAATGCCGAAACCGGGCATCCGGCAGCCGCGTATCAGTAGCATAATTCAGTGCAAGTATTCAAAGGTGTTAAACAAAGAAACACCATTGCAACCACAACGCACGCTTCTCTCTGGCAATGCTTTCGTCTGGTGTTCGCTGGCGCGCGCGCATTGTTATCTCTGCAAATCAACTTTCGTGCCAAGCAGCCTGCACAATTCATTCGCACGCCTGCGACGTGTGTAATAATAGAAACAATGGAACAACAGCCGGAGGGTAACCGTGCCAACAATAACCCGCGTACGCAGCCATTACAGCATCGAACCGAACTAACTTTTGGAACGATACTGCTAGTTGGCCAATCCTATCAAATGAGTTAGACAAATCGGATTAATGGTTTATGCGCGACTCATGCCAGTCAGTTTGTGTCAGCGAATCATATGAATAGAGAATGAGGAATTCAACAATTTATTAAGAAGGTACAATGTATGTGAGACTGTTGCGACCCACCAACCGCGTATGTAGCATAAATTCTGTACTTCCGTCATTCGAACAGCTACCCTACTCTTTCGAATATTCAGGACACATCCGATTCCTGCCAATATCGATTCTCCTTCTATCTCTTTTGAACGTGAGTGAAAATTCGTCTCATCTGCCAAGTTCACCGATGTCGGATTTGTTATGGCTACGATTTTAGGAGATGAGGTAGCACGAGAATTGTACGAAAAGTTTGGAAACATGATATCCGAATGCCACTCGGCCCTCTCATGTTTATGTAAATCTGTCGTCACCCATGTTACCGAGACATTCATTAAATTGTCAACCACTTGTCATATGTAAAATATTAAAAATGCAGGAATAATTCAATTAATTAAAAGCTGGACTCGTAATATACGCTCGCAACAGATTAATCTAATTGGCACTATTGATTTGAATTATCAATACTTGCGAAGCGAACGGAACACACCGCATTTCAACACTTGTAAAGGTTAGTTGCGAAACATGAACGTGACGCAAACCAATTTAATATTGATTTCAATCAATTACAGGTTGTTATCGGTTAATAGATGTCAATAGACGCGTGGTACCTTCATCATCAAGTTAATCTATCAGCGGTGTGTTCAACACGTAGCTCAAGATGTCATCCAAAAACTTCTTACAATTATTTTTAACGCATTCTAACGAATGCCATTGATACCATCCAATACAAAGAACCCTTTAACATTTTCACCTCACAAACAAATTATAATCTAAATGAGTTGAAAATCAAAGTACTTCCTAATATTCCGAGTGTCTCAATCCGTATTATCTGCAAGCATGATCCGTCATAGAGGGCTAATTACTCAGAGGCATCAAATTTTCAGAGATTCCCTAACACACCATCTCGTTGGATTACTTGAAAGCACCCGGCGAAACATAATTGCATTCCATCAGGCAGCTTATTAAACTAACAATAGTGTAAATTCGCGCTCTCTCCTACCTTTAGGTAGGTAATGCGTGAAAGGTGCTGTTTTCCCATCTGGGGCGAATGTTAGCCGAGATTCTTCGTGGTACGCACGCGCCAACCCCCAACCCCCAAGCCCCAACCCTGAAGCCCTGAACTCCGGGCATTTCCACCCGGAGTAGAACTACGAGGCTGCAACTAGGGAACAGTAGCCCTCAACTTCGAAGCTACGGGTCCCTGAAGGATGGAAGCAGGGTGGGTGCGGATACAACGTGTTCCTTTCTTTCTTCCCCTATCTACTCCCGGTCACACGAACAAGATAGGTGTAGGTGTCGCTCTTTGGCTCTATTCTCTCTCTCTCTCTCTCTCTCTCTACTCGGCGACGACACCTTCAACCCTCCCCACAACCTCCTCCATTTCCCTTGGCTGTCCTCACGTTTTCTCGTGGTCACATTGCTGCAGGAATTGAACGACTCTGTATGTATGCTACTGAAAGAAAGAGAGAGAGAGAGATTGAGTGAGAATGAGTGAGTGTAAGCGAAAGCGGGGAAGAAATGAACGACAGAGGGTCTTTGCTCTCGTTTAATATTTCAACCAGTCCATTGGCTCTGCCTTGTTTATCGACATGCGCCATGCCCTCGGCTCTTCAGCTCACGCTCGTTGCATCCAAGTCTACGCTCCACAAAATCCTACGAAAAGCCGCTTCAAGTATGCGGCTTTCCATCGATACTCTCAAATAAGAGTGATCGATCGTAAGAAGAGAGATTGGACCAACAACTATTAAATCTATGACCAGTGGAAATGTTCCCTACTAAATCATTATCAATGGAATCTAGTTTCTTGTGTTTTTTTTCTCTCTCCTCGAGATGATGAACTTTCAATAATGAAAGGAAAAATTGGGAGTTGGAGAGAACGTGGAAGTTGATTTCTCTATTCAATCTCTGAGGGGAGTCTTCCGGTGGAATCGCTGAAGAGCAATTCTTCCTTTTTCAAACCTACGACGTATAAAGCCGCGTGTGTATGCCTTACGTAGAAAGTAAGGCGGCGAGTTTAGTCTCGAGGGAAGGTAACTTTTATCGTGAGCATCGGCTACAACCGCTCTAGCTAACAGCATTTATAAGTGACGGTATACTCGGTAGGGCAGTCGTCTTCCCTGATGGAATTGTATAGGTCGCTCCGCGATCGGTTCAACTAGCCACATGACATCCTTATGAATTATATTGCCTTTTCCTAGTATTAACAGTTTAACGTAAATACTGCAGTTTCCGCGAATTCCCAATGAGAAATCAATCGAGGCTCATGTAGATTATGTCCTCACTATCATACGCTCTTTTAAAATTTTAATACTAAACACGTATTATACCTGTCTATACTGTTTCTACTACATTGATACAAAAAAGAAATTGTATGGTGTATCGAACTATCGAAATCACACATAAATGTATGACAGTTCTATAGAAGCAATTGGGTGGTGGTCCACGATGGATGCCTAAGTGACAAGCAATCGCATCGAGGCTTCCGGCAGAGCAGCCAGATTTGATAAACGTCACTCTTGACGCGATGGAATATAGAAGCCCTGCTGCGATGAAGCTGAGAGAGTTGCGACGAATTTCAATATCGATTTTGCAATAACCAAGTAGGCTCGAACGAGTGCATGCTGTTTCCAAAGCGATCACTTCCATTCCTCTTTGAGAAATGTGTCCCTTCGAGCCAGGCTCGAAAATCTTTCAGCCACGATCGCCGTTTCCGCACCTGCACGAGAAATCAATTTCTCTCGGGCGAAAAGGACGGTATGAAGCAAGGCGAAACTTTGATTTGATAAATATCTTACTTCGAAAGGAAGTAAAGTGGTATCCCTCACTGCTAGTCCGTTTCCCATAAAAATTCGAAGAACCTATTCCTTTGCGCTTCGAGTAAAGCGAATGGCCCTTGCACACCTGTACACACTCGATGAGATATATATATATATATATATCCCGTAAAGGAGGGTTCAGAATTTTACTGCTGCCTGCTAATCCAATAATGCCTCGGTGCCAATGACACTCATGGACATCGACGAGGATACTCATATTGATAGCAACGTAACGAGTGCTAGTGAAGGATCATCGCTGTTACACGTGGAATCGATCAGTCCATCGGAAAAATTCAACGGAATATCCAAGCAAAGCAACGGAAATACCAGCATTGATTTTACAACAACGGAGCAACGTATCTCACCCAATTGTATTGTTACCCGGAGAGCTATCCGTTCGCTGTCTTGATGAATCGAGGCCGCTTGAAACAGGAGCTGAAAATCCCTGTGTAATATTGGTGGACCCAAAGGAAGGGCTGAAAAATCGAGAGGACTGGTGACGATAAGCTTCCAGGCCTGACGGTTTCTGTCCCACGCAACTATCGACTTTTTCGGCGGCTGCGGAATCCCGAGCAACGTAGGCGAAGGGATAACAGGGTGGCAGGACACGCCGGCCGACAAGTAGCTTCTGAAAAATGCCCCAGAAGCGTGACTACCCTCCTCGCAAACGTTTCTTTTTTTTTTGAACCTCTCTTCGAGGCCAACCAGCGGAGGAGAGGTTTCGAAACGAATGGGCCACACGTGTGCTGCACATTCTCTTTTTACCTTCTTTCCGTTTTCTTCATCCTTCTCTTTCTATCCTTTCACCCTGGCTTCCTATCCTCAACTGTATCCCCCTATCACCACGTTCTCACCCACCATCACCACCCCCCCAAAGGCAACCCAACACCCTCCCTCTATATCGTCCATCTCTTACCCCGCAACTCACAGGACAGTCGAACTTACGAAACTCCCCCAACGGCCCGTGATTTACGTCTGTCACGGAGTATCTTGCACCACGTGCGATGGACATTTGCCGTTTCACTTTCTCATCTCACAAAGGACCTCAAGAATCGCTGCTATTTGGGAGAATAACGTCCCAAGCACGTACCACCATACACCCCATGGATCACTGAAGCCCTTTTCTCAAATGAACAATTATTAATGACATCGCTTTCCCTCGATTGGAATGGCCAACTTGAGATATCCTACTCCTGCTTTACTCTTCGTCCCAATAGACTCGATTGTTCTATAACAGAGTACATCTCGCTAAAGCAATCATGAATTTGTTCGTACCACTACTGAACTGATCGAATTGGTCGACTAGCCACCCCTTCCCATAGTCCTTTCAGACAGACTGAAGTGTGAATCAAGGAGATCCCTCGTGCAATACCCCTTTGATATCGTAGGGCCACAAACATTTCACTCTCGATCATTTCGAGTGCTATTGCACGTGTGCAAATGAAAACAGTGAGTTGATATTGATGACGAATGCTCGCACTCTTAGTAGAGAGGAATTGTTTGTTGTTGTTTCATTTTGCTTGTCTTATTTATAGTGTAATATTTCATTGAAATCTTCTCTAGCATAATGTTTACAGTTGCGACTTAGCATGAGCTTTGAGCTTGTCGAGCTAATTATAACATTTCGGTCATGCTAATTTTCAGAAAGCAACATATAATTCTGTATAACGCTTCCTTGTGCGTTTCCACGCAATGAAACAAAGTGGTTGGAAAGAAGAAAATTTCAGTGCGTAATGGCTTGCAATGCCACTGTAGAACTAGCTTTCAAAGTCTTCCGGTAAGAAACGAGAAATTCCATCGCGTCGTGTTTCCGAGTAAACATTATTTCTCCAAGATCTAATTGAGAC
Source organism: Ectemnius cavifrons (assembly GCA_964023945.1). Taxonomy (NCBI): domain Eukaryota; kingdom Metazoa; phylum Arthropoda; class Insecta; order Hymenoptera; family Crabronidae; genus Ectemnius; species Ectemnius cavifrons. Next base: position 1,770,125 of record OZ030375.1, read on the forward strand.
TTTCCCAGTGACTCCTTCATCGTTTCAGCGGCTTCGCCAACCATAAAGTTCTAGGAGTGGCGCGCTCCAAGATATTTATTAAGGCATCTTGCTATTAGTTATTTTTAATTAAGCCGTCTCAGACACTGGCAATTCTCGCTGCTACGTCCAACAGAACAACATAAACAATCCCACAATTATTATTGTCTTTCATCGAAAACCACGATTGGCCATCACTTTCTCTCTTTATTTAATTCGATTTCTTACAAATTCAAGTCGATGAAAGCTTTTAAAAATAACAACTGTAATTATAGATGATCACTTCACACTTTTTAAAATTTCCAAATTTCACTGCTTCATTCGGTCATATCGTTGAATATATGTACAATGATTCGGCACGCATAAATCGTATTCATATGCTGCTTCGAGCATAACTGAACCACTTAGGTGGATAACAGCAATGTCATCAACGTAGAAGCATTACTATGGGAATAAGGAGTATGCGCTGTTTAAACTGAACTATTGTATTGCGCATAAAGGTATAAGGCATTGCGACTGGCGTGCTTACCGTGGGGTTTGGGTGGCGTTCGAAAGTTTCTCGCGTGATAAGTGAGAGATGATTTATTCAACTCACGACACCACAGCCAGCGCCAGTACAAATTACGCATCCAGTTCAGAAAACCTTCGAGGTACGTGACAGTAATTCATACGTCTGTATTAGCTTGCGTTAGTTGCTTCTCCACTTTTTCGAACCCTCCCCTGAAGCTCCAACTGTACGCACACTAACGTCCGACTAGCCAAGCGCTAGTTCTAACTAAACTCGTAAAAGTTCCATTAAATATCGACATACTATCGATCTACTGCACATTCGAATCCTTTCAGGATATTCAATTGGCGAGGATACATTGTTGGTTTTCGTTGCTTGGAATTTTGCAATCGAATCCCCTTTTGCATTTGTTCGTTGAATCGATTTCCACTGAAAGGTACATACCTTTTCGGGTTTTATTACTTACAGTGGTTCTATTTATTTTCAACAACGTGAATTGATTGAATTTAAGTTTCTATAGAATACACGTTTGAAAAAGGAATGCCAGTTCTTTTGTATTGCATTTGCAAGGTTTGATTGCATACGGCTGTTTCTCTGATAAAATGTACAAATAAGTATCTCTTCTTTCTTTGTATGCGCATGATGATAGAAGCACCTTATGGATGTTGACTTTTTTTCTCTTCCTAGCTGACTCGAAGTCTTCGCTACCCTTCGCGATGCTTTTCACTGGATTTCAGGTGACTAATCGCGCGTATCGAGATGCAATCACTTAGAAATGATGGGGATGAGGATCGACTCTCGCGGTCTATACGCGATGATGCGATTTTGGACGCCGGAAGATCGATGGTACACGAACGAACACGAGCCAGGGGTTATTTTAAGCGAGACGGGTAATGCAGTTTCCCCTTTCTCCACAAATCGCCGCCAAAGGAACATGATTTATGCCATTTTAATACACAACTTGTTTGTATACTACTTTTTATACTTTGTTTGATCAGTATTCCTTTAAAATAATAAACACTGCTTCGATTCCAGTGTGTCATTTTAGTTTCAATCAAATTTCATATACTTGTGTGAGCCATTGTTCAATTTTAACGTATGAACAAGTACTTCTAATATCAACTGAAATATCTGACCGCAACTGCCGTTCAATATCACCAGGTCAATTAAATGTACCGAACTATCGCGATGTGCTCTAATTGCATTTCAGTTCTCATTAGCTCAATGTATCACCGTAGGATATATGCATAGCCTGATACGATTACTTAGTTCAGTCGGGGAACTCAATAGAAACGAGATTGACAGTCGAATGTGGAGATATTTCTAAATCTCTCTATCGAAACATTGCAATGCAAAAAGATTCTAATATAAATCTACATAAATTTAAAATCTATTACATCGCTCTATTTAATTCAGCATTCTCAAAAATAACAATCTACTAGTTCGAGATTCATTATCACAACTGGAACGAGCACTGTCTACCGCAGTGAAAATAAAGTTCTAGCCACCAGTGGAGAAGTACCTCTCCAAATGATACTCCAACCAAGGAGACTTAAAATCCTTTTGCCAGTGTCGCGGCGCCTTGAAGGTAACGTTACTTTCAAGGCGAACTAGACATATGTGTCTGTTTTAGAATTACCAAGTATTTTCACTCATTATAAATTTTTATCTTATTATTTCTTCAAATTGCTAGAATATTGAAAATATATCAACCTGTCCAAAGTGACGTGTTCCAACACTAAAACAACCCAAGTTTCACTCGAGTGAATCTTCGATCAGAGTATATATAACTCACAAGAATTCATTCTCTACGCTCTCACTAACATTCACTTATCGCACTGCCAACAGACACCGCGTGCGTTAATGCAACGCCAGCTCTGTGCAATCGGTGCATTCGACTGGGTTTCGTATTCTCATGAAAGGCGAACGTTATTCATCCAGATATTTTCCAGCCGATGAATTGCCATCGTACTTCCTAGTTTATGTACCCACATATGTGTATGTCTATACATGTTTAGAGATTACGAGTGTGCGAGGGAAAGATAGAGAAAACTAAAAAGCATGCTGGAGATACGCGGCACATCAGCGGCAAAGACACGTCGACTGAGTTTAAAGCTGGAATTATTAAAGGAATTATTCGCCCGGCTCACCTCCAAGCTCGCCGTCTTTTCTAGGATTAACGATGTGTAAAGAATGAAGGCGAAACCAAGGGATTAAACTTGCAGAAGCGGGAACGCGATTCCATTACCGGTTCCGGGTCAAGAGGTTGTCACACGAGTCACCGGGGATCTTACTTAGCCACCATGTCCTTCCTACGATTTACATCTGTTATCAATTCGTACGACCTCTCGCAGCTAGAACTGCTTTAATTATATTTCTTAAAGACGACTTCCAAGTGATGTAATAATGGTAATAATAGATAATATAAGAGAATGTTTAATGTAACATTGTGCCAGAATTAATTGAGAAGTATCATGACTCGTCAATTAGAAGGATATGCCTGACATACTTCCTGGTATCCCTTTATCAATACTTCACTTTTACAAGCTTGCACGTTGTCTTTACTGCAATGAAACTATTCCATTGTGCACTGCGAGAATATTACGAAGATCCTTAAGCGGTCCATAAAATCATAATGAAATGCTATATCCGCGATTCTAAATGATTCAGATTATTAAATCATACTTGTCTTATGAAAGGAAGAATATCAGAGAGTTGCTTAAATTTGGATCTAGCAATATTAAACTTCCTCTATTTTTCCGCATGGATATTGTGTTACTCCAAGAAGGAGAGTCGCAATAATGACTTTCAATTTGTCGGGTAGCTGCTGAAAGTAGACGTACAGCGTGACGGGAAAAAGTGTAAGAAGTAATCTAAGAGGCCTTAATAAGAAAGTTCCAAGTGCCTGTTCGCGTTGCTTCGGGGTGGGGGAAAAGGTTGAAATATTCTTAAAAGCGTGTTAGACGTTGCAGAGGAAGATGATGCTGCGCTGTAGTCCGTCGTCAAATGTAGGACAGAGAAGCATCATTATTACTGTGTACTCATTCATTTACAGAATATACCGGCTCTCTGATAGAAGCTGTTCACTGTTCCACAGGCAAATCCCATTAGCAGCCGACTGCCAGCTGCTATTTAACTGGGGGGAAGCCGCAACCCGCTCTGTATAATTGTAAACGGAAAGGTCTGCATCCAGTCGCGCTCCGCTCCAGCAACTAACAATAACATTGCTGACGGCCTACGATCAAGAATACTAAGATCTCAGAGAATTAATTTTCCGTGAGCATGACAAGCATTTCCTCAAGAGAGAAAGAGAATTCTGCATCCCAGAGGACAGCGTTCCGGCCACTGCGGTGAGATTAAAAAGAAACGTGCCGAGAAGTTTGGCGCGCCACCACTGACGTAAATTCCTACGGGCATCGTCATGCCGCTGCTCTATCTACGAGTAAAAATAACCAGCAGGAATAAAGAACAATAATCGTTGCATTTATGAAATAACTGGAATATAACTAGCAGTGACCTTGAGTTCATGTCACCATTCGATAGTCATAATATTAAAAAAGAGATGTGAATAATTGCATGCAAATTAATCATGAAAAAGTTGCTTTCTGACAACCGACTATTTCAAGTAAACCGTACAAGAAAACAGTGATTACATAATTCCTCGCATTCGAGATCATATCATAGATCACACTAAACTCACAAAGTGCAATATCCCAAGTGTCCTTATAATTCGTGAGCGATAACCATTTATTAAATGACAAGGACGCAGCAGGCTGCAACAACCCTTAGAATAGCAAAGCTTTTGATGATCCTCGCACCTGTTTCGAGCACACTAATAGCAGAAAGAGAGAGAGAGAGAAAGAGAGAGAGAGAGCAAGAAAAAGCAGTGAAGGAGAAAACAGAAGGGAAGATCTAGATAACTGTCAGCTGTGTGATAACAATCCGGGTATATTATGAAGCCTCGATGTGAATTTTCAAGCCACGGCTGAATCTGCATTTTTCCTCGTGAAAAATGATGGGAGCTTTCCAGCATACTGGCAAGCCACGCGCATCTTCTCCATCCTTGTCACCATCAGTTTGTTCAGCACAGCATCTGTGTTGTAATGTATGCCATGGTACCTTCAGCAATGCGTGCTGTGCGTGCACTGGTTATTATCCTCTCTTTATCCAGACATTCCAGACTGCTTTTCTAACAAGCTACCTATGCCTTGGATAATCCGTTGTATATACAAACGACATAACTCTACGTTGCTCGTAATGCTGGAAGATACACGAGTGCCTCGATATGTCAAGAGAGATGGTTTTGGTCCAAGTAACTTGAGAGTCCATCAGGACAGCTATATGAGATGGGAATTACAAGGCTGGCGTCGATTACTGCCTCCGGGAGTAGAACTACTGAGCAAAAGAGAACGATGGAAAGGGTAGGAAAAGGCGTCGGAGGGTGGTTAAGGGGTGAATAAGGGGTGGATAGGTCCAGCGAGGCCGTGAAAAAAAAAGGGTAGGAGAAAGAGAGAAAGATCCGTTCGCGCCTGCTTCATTAACACTGGCAAGGGTGCCGCGTCGTCGCTCAGAGAGATTGGAAGGTCGAGTGAAAAAAAAAAAGAAGCGGGCCTTGAGGGAGAGTGAGAAGTGGACTCGCAGCGGTCAAGTCGCCTACTTCAAGTTACACGTGTCTCGAGATTGCTTCGAGGATACAACCGGCGAGGACACGCGCCTAGGGAAAATTCACCCTGAGAACTTCTGCAACTTCCAAACGGATGGAACTGGGCTTAACTTTTCGATAAATACGAAAAACCGGTGACATGTACTTTCAACAATTTTTGGGGAAATCTTCACATATCTGTAACAGGATGTTCGTCTTTAAGGCTAATCGTATTTTTACGCGTATTATGTAATTGTAGAATTATGGCGATTTATTATTCAGCATTAATAGTAATGAGAAGCGGAACTATAATAAATCCTGCCTCATGGACGCGAGGAGTTTGTTCAATTTCAGTGGTGTAGTTCGACAAGCACGATTCCGAGACAATGAAATATCAGGGGTGCCAGAAACGAGCATGCGGTTACTGTGGGAATTAAATGGAATTTCACGAACATGCTTGCCAACCGAAAGTGGATTTTTACTGGTGAAACTTTTTTGCCATGTGGAATCCCGATGAATGCAACATTCGGGAAAGCCATAGGTATTCGCCAGTACTGAGAGCAACAGTGAACGAATATAAATTTTTCACGAAACAGTATTGGCTGTTTGGAGACACAAGTCACGTAGAATAATAACAACCAAGGTATTGTTGTGATAACGCGATTGGTGATTATGAAGTTTCTCAACTCACCGTTCGCTTCCAGCTAATACTAAGTAGCTCTCGTCCTGTCATCGATGTCATTGGAATAACGAATGTCCTACAATTGTCTTACGATTTTTCACGGACCACATAAATCTCCTTTCGATTATATCGATATCGAACCCTCCGTTTACGGTCCCCACATCGACTATTATTAAACAATTCGGGTCAAGGTTATTTAAATTTCTTAAACCCTATCCTGCTGCCACTGTTCTAATCGTTCAAGGAGTATGTGAATATATTATTATCACCATCAATGGCAATTTAACACTGTTACTAAAGACAGTGATCGAGATTGTACAGCTATGTTGAATTAAATTACTCGAAAATTGGGTTACGCCAGACAGATTGCTGTTGGTCCTTTCTAACCAAAGATTGATAGGAACGCAACAGCTACCACTTTCGTAATACATCGATGTTGTATTCGCATTTGGACTACCTTGCCGTCACATTGAATTTATAAGCTGACAGCCCCGCCAATGCTGTCCGAATATACCGCGGAATGAAAAAGGCTGCAATAGCATCTCTCCTTTTACGCGACACAAAAGTTATGATGTAAGTCCCGAATGCTTTGGAAAAGGTAGGAATCGTTGCTCTTCGTCGTTTATACCCCTCGATACTCAAAACAGCTTGAGCCACCGTATCTCATGCATTGGTGATATCAGACCCTTTGCAAACTACCCACGGATTTGAATTTTTATTCAGCTCCCTTGTAGAACGCATTTGAAATTCAACGTAATTTCTCACTTTAACGAATGTGACAGGTTGAATTCACATGTGCACAGAAAAGCCTGACACTTCTAGGCACTCAAAATGAAGAGTTTATCGCACGTATTTCCCTTGTGCTCCTTTTCATTTCGATGCCCCATTACTTATATCGTATACTCAATTTTACCATATGCTCAAACAAACACATGCCTGTCAAATGATAATTAAAAAATCCAGGAGAATGAGAAAACATCGTGATTTGATCGAAAAAAATTTTATTTCGACAACTGTCATTATAGTATATGTTTTTATCGTACGTGTGAGTGTGTGAGAGAGCCTTTGCACATCTCACTCGCCCTCGATCGCCCGTGGTACATAATCTGTCGTCTATCATGTATACGTTCAAAAAAGTGTGTAATCATTGGAAATATAGGTACGCCTAGGTCTTCTAAACGATTCACCGCGCGCACATCGTCTGTTCACTCGCAAAATAAAAGTAATATTCTTTTTCTGCTATGGTGTACCGCGCCGCAGACGGATTTCCCTGTAACACTAAATTACACATTTGTACATCGTTAACATCCTTAAAAGTGGTTTTTCTCCCCTCTTTCGTCTCTGCAGGTTCCTCTTAAACATTATAAACTAATTACGAATCCTTTATAAGGTACGCACGCAAACTCATATATCCATGCACACGTACATTTCTTACGGTTTCCGCTTTTTCTTGGACACACGCACACACACGCACACACTCGCACACAAGTACACACGCGCGCGGACATTCGCACGGATTCCTTTTCCACTCGCACACGCACACACACACACACACATAGTTGACATTGCCCGTTCACGCTCGCGCTTATTAGTGTGGGGTGTCGTAGTCGTAATCTCCTGGGGAATTAGCCCGCAACCATTCCAACATACACAGACATCATACCCGATATGCATGCCACAATGATATGCACGAGTGAATATGTATAGTTCGGGAACTGTTGGGAGGGATTAAAGACGAGCCGGAGCCTAGAAACCTACACATGATTAAGGTCGAAAGCAACATAGTCGCTGCCATTTCATGCAAAAAGCAGTGAACTCATTTTTATGAGACTCCGAGCACACCTGCACATCTCAACGCCTAATTAAGAGTGAGAATTAAAGAGAAATCAATCAATTTCAAGACCATCCAATCGAAAGACAGTTGAAAGTATTAAAACTTAATTAAGTGGCAAAAGGAATGATTCGAGAGAGAAAAAATCTCGCCTTTTCCTTGAGATGAAAGCTATCATCAATGCGCAGAGAGATTCAGTCAGTGAAATATGAAGTCGTTCGTTCACGAAGTATGTCGTGGATCGATGATGCGATGGATTCATAAACAATGACAATCTGTAGCAACCAACACCGCCGAGCAATTCGCGACATGTCGGATACCAACAGGAAAGAGCCACTCGTTATTATTATTATCGGGGTCATCAGCGCGGCTGAATCTCGAACACTCGCAATGAGAAATTGATCCGGTCAAACAGCACGTTAAACGAACGAAATGATGATCCATCCCTCCTTCAATAGCGATTCATGCTCCTCGATGCAAGTATACCGTCATCCAATCTCTGTTCACTTCCACTGTTGTATAAACCGATTAATCGACTATACTTTCCACCCATTTGTAGCTCCACCCATTTCTACTCCCAGAAATCACTGGATCCATTATCAATTCACTATTCATTTTAATCAATCGCGTGACACAAAATGAAAATACAACACTTTAGTATGATCGATTAATTATATTAAATTAATCGTTCCTTCATCAAATTTATTAGATCCAAGAAACTACAATCATCGTCACCAATCCGAGACGTACTTGTCGATAGTTTCATAAGTAGGCGGCTAAAATGAACTCGTGGTAGAATGCTAGTCGTCGCAGGTATTATAACTGACGTAAGTACGTCGTCTTCGAAGTCAAAGGAACTCGAGAGAGTGAAAGAGAGTTGGAGAGGGGAGTGCGAGAGAGTGAGAGAGTAGGATGATATATAGATGGCCGACTTCCAATGAGGAATAAGGACAAGGGCTTGGCAGAAACGTAGTCTCCCTCGATTCTACCTCAATAAATTCTGCGAAATTAATCGGAGCTTTCCGCGTTTCAAAGGAGTAAGTAGATATGTGCATATATAACTGGGAATGGAACGGTTAATTTTACACGTTCGGCCGGCTCAACGAATAATTCCCGGGGCC